>OU015498.1:13219291-13269291 GCA_907164885.2 Dolomedes plantarius | reverse complement strand
GAAATAAAAGAGAGAGGAAAAAACTTTGCTCCCAAGCACCTAACGCTTTGTGCGAGATTTATCGCACAGTTTTTCAACAGGTGACTTGCGAAGATGATACAGCTGCACTCGCTCTCTCTCTCGTGCTAAAGATGGCAGACGCCGATGACGAACTTATCGCATGATGCCGCGTTTACGGTGCAAATATAACTTGGGGTTTTGCCACGTTAGCACGCAGTAACGCATGTTTGCAAATTGACATTAGCTATCGAGGACCGGGCGCTAGATTACTCTAGAGATATTGCCAGAACAGAGTGGGATGAAGTTAATGTTTCATAAAGATAAACCTGGTGTCGTATTTGTTTGAGGTAATTTGTTCGAAGGGGAGATAATTATGTCACCTTGATGTTTCGTTTATACTATATTTAATCAGAATCTGCTAAGTACACCGTGGAGTGTGAAACAGTGAGTCTTTTTTTTATTCCCGTGAGTTAAAAAAGAAACTTGAGACACATAGGGGTGTTAATTCTACAAATATTTGGGGGAAGAAGATTCAAAACCTGATATTCTCTATTTTGAAATCTTATCTTAATGACGACATACGATTCCACCTCTTAAACGACTTTAATATAATACGTTAGAAAGAGTTTAATCTTTCTTGGCATATTTTTTTTCATAGCATTATATTAATACATTAGTACTTTAAATAAAATGTCCTAACACTTATTTTTATTAGGTGAATTCAATGTGAAACATTATTTTTGACATCTGTCCCCTTTATCCAGAAATGTCTTTTTCATAATTTGGTTTAAAATGCCGGTAGTTTAGTCTGCGCGCTTGTCTTAAGGGACTGTTCCCATAAAATCCATCAACGTCAGCGCAAAAAATTTTAACCAATCTTATATCAAACTTTTACTCATTTAACCAATCAGCGCCAACGGAATCTTTAACACTGACGTTGACGGATTCTATGTTAACAGGCCCTAAGTGTCTCTTGTCCAAAATGTTGTTTTCACTGCTCTCTATGGTGCAATGCTGTGTAGAGGCTAATTTTTTTTATAATTATATATATATCTCCTAATATACATTCAAATTTTTAAAAAATTAATTACGAATTATTTGAGATTCATTTTATTTAATGATTTAACTTTACGACAGTGATAATAATTTAGGTACTATTCCAAATGTGTGTGTGTATGTGTTTGTATATATATATATATATATATATATATATATATATATATATATATATATATATATATATATATATATATATATATATATATATATATATATATATATATATATATATATAGCACCGTTTAGATGCACATTTCTTTATAATTTTTATAAAAATTTTATTTCTTTTTAGCATGGGACGTTTTTAAGAGATTCAAATTCCTAATGAATCTGTCAGTCCTTTATTAATGGCTCCCATATGTGTTTCGTACATAGATCAAATATCCAGTTTTAATCTGATTTAGGAATTATATGTTCCGGGAGTTGGAAAAACGTAATAAATAAATGCAAGGGGGAAGAGTTAGAGATTCTTAAACTAACTTTAGTCCGAAAGATAGATGTTTTAATTTAATTTATTGTGTGCGTGTGTTATTACTTTCAGTATCATCCTAAATTTGGTCGATTAATTAACAGAGCTGTAGAGACCATAAAACGCAACACCTGATATGAGCTCTAGTTTTCATAAGATAGGAAGGGAAACATCTTATTTAAATACATGTAAAACACTTAAGACCCTTGTTCTGTTCAGTCACTGCAAGAGAAAATATGAATAGATGTATCAATAATTTATTTTACCATGCAATGTCTAATAGAGAGGCTGCGAGTTAAACCAGAGTACCAATTTTTACCAACGTCTAGCAAAATTATAGTAAGCTGTTCTTTAAATTTTGAAAAATTGTGTATTTGTAACATTGTCTAGAACAGCGGTCTCAACCTGGGGGGGGGGGGGGGAAGAATTTTGAGGGAGGCGTTAGTTAAAAAAAATAAAATAACCAAATTTTTACCAACATCTAGCAAAATTATAGTAAGCTGTTCTTTAAATTTTGAAAAATTATGTATTTGTAACATTGTCTAGAACAGCGGTCTCAACCTGGGGGGGGGGGGGGAGAAGAATTTTGAGGGAGGCGTTAGTTAAAAAAAATAATAAAATAAAAAGTAAAATTAACTCTTAATTTAAAAGTAAAAAAACCTCACCTAGATCTTTGATTACCCCAAATATATTTGATCTGTGTTAAATTCTTTTGATTTCATATGTTCTATTAATAATATGTTTCAAATTAAGATATGTGTAGTAATATTAAATTTTGTGTATGAAATTATCTATTCTATATTTTCATTTAATAACCACCTTCAGTTTCAAATTCCGATTATACTACTTGTATTG
Source organism: Dolomedes plantarius (assembly GCA_907164885.2). NCBI lineage: Eukaryota > Metazoa > Arthropoda > Arachnida > Araneae > Dolomedidae > Dolomedes > Dolomedes plantarius. The sequence continues at coordinate 13,266,908 of OU015498.1, read as the reverse complement.
TGCACCACATATGTTTGTGGGGTTGGGGGAGGCGTGACCTCACATCAGTGTTCAAAGGCGGGTACAGAGCCTGAAAGTTTGAGAACCCCTGGTTTGGTCTGGTCTGGTCTAGAGCAGCGGTTCTCAACCTGGGGGGCGCGCCCCCCTAGGGGGGCGTAGAAGAATTTCAGGGGAGGCGTGAGTTAATAAAAAGTAAAACTAACTGTAATTTACTGTACTCAATTTTGCGGTCACAATGTAACTGTAACGTATTTTCGACAAACGAATACGAACAGAATAATTGTCGTACACAACAATTGTAATTGTAAAAACACGATAATTGTCGTACGTCTGGACGTTGAAAGTGACCTGAGGTGTGCTTTGTCACACTTACAATTTAATATTAAAAAAACTTGTCAAGGGCAAACTGTGCCAGCCCTCTCATTAATGTTGTGAAAGTGACTGGTATTACATGCCAACCTCACCTAGATCCTTGATTACCTCAAATATATCCTATCTGTATTTAATTCTTTGATTTCATATATTCTAATAATAATATGTTCCAAATTAAAATATGTGTAGTAATATTAAATTTTCTGTATGAAATTATCTATTCTATATTTTCATTTAATAACTAGCTTCAGTTTCCAATTCCGATTGTACTACTTGTATTGACCACATATAGTGGTGGTGGTGGTGGTGGGGGGGGGCGTGACCTCACATCAGTGTTCAAAGGGGGGCACAGAGCCTGAAAGGTTGAGAACCCCTGGTCTAGAGCACATCTTGTTGCATTGATCAACACTAATGAGTGAAACACAACACTATTCTGTCACCCAACAATGCCTCTTTCCTGGTCTAGTTAGATACAGGGAACAACATCATCTTATCTAACATCAGCGGGATTTTTTTAAAGAAAATATAATTCTATTTTTCCTTTTCCTAACCTTGTATGAGGCGCTTTTGCCAGCGTAACTTCCTGCTGTTTTCTTCGGCCTTTTCTCTCTCTCTCTCTCTCTCTTCCCCCCCCCCCCCCCCGTAAGACTTTGCCTCGCAAAGCAGTTTTGAGTGTGTTCCGCTAAATTCATTCATATTTATGAAGGAATGTTGCTAATCTTGGATTTGCCTACTTTTTGACTTATCGCAAGTCCCTACTTCGCGATCAAACAAACCCTTTTGCTGTCCAAAACGCGGGCTGTTTTTGAAGTCCGTAATCTCGCGATGATCTGTGCGAGACACATGGCGACAAAAGTTGATTAACATTTTGTAATCAACGTGCATTTTCTACAGTTTCTTATCGAAAAGACCGATAAAACAAAGCCCCGAATCTTCCCTCGATAACAATATGTAAATTGGTCCCCCCCAAAAAAAATTAATGCAAACAAGGTTGTATAAACAATGCGTATGAGAAAGCGGGCTTAATACTAGGTTGTATAAAATAGTGGCTTGATGGGGAAAAAAGAGATAATATTTTATCTGTCGCAGTGTGTTTTTATTTTCTTCTGTTGCAGATCGAATAGAATGTTTTACATAAATTTCATGCAGTGATTGCGGAATCGGAACAGAAATTATTTGTAATGAATGTGCTTGACTCAATTCTGTTTGTGGAAGGTACGTGTTTCGGAAATGAGTGTCATAATCTACCAAAACATCGAGGCTTATCTCGCCAATTGAAACACTTTAATATGCTTATTTTGAGTTGAGTTCAATGCTGTTAGAATGCTGTTGAGTTCAATGTGTCGAGAAATAATGAGATCATATTGAAAATGATATAATGAGTAGATATCGATACATGTCTTAACAATTGATAAAAATAATCTAATTTTTAAATAAATTATCAATTAGATAATTAATAACGTATTTTAATAAGTGTATATACATATAGCATTAATATAAATACATGTATTTCACAATACAAAAAAAATGGCCCTATTTTTATTTAACAATTTTAAATTGTTAAATAAAACATCAAATTAGATTCTTTAGTTGATAGATAGATTTTACCAAGTATATATATAAATACTCATGAAATCTATTTTTGCAGTTAATTTTAGTTAATTTCTCAGTGATTGACTCTTTTATTTACACTTGGAAAAAATATCTCACAATTTACAATAATTAGGAGTTAGTTTTAACCGTCTGGTCATTACTATTAGTTCATCGAAAATAAAAAGATAATTTTTTTTCCATAAACGCTAGTTTCGGGAATAAAGGGAGAAAGCAAGTCATAAAACAGATCTTTCCTGAAAGCGTAAGCTTCATTTGCACTCAAACAGCGCTTAAAAGGGTTATACGATATTTAAACCTTTAATAACGACTCTTCCCTTTTAAAATAGCCTCGCACCTGAGGCCTTTTGGCATAAAACCAAACAAAAGTTGTAAGTTTTAGCCGCATTACACCTCATTAAACCTACTCACAATTCTCGCGGAATTGCTTTCAATCCCCATATTTTAAGACATAATATTTTTACATCTTAGCTAATGTCGAGACCTAGGAGTATTCAGCTGCTGATTTAGGAACAATAGACGGCGTCGTTTGCTGACTAAGAGAGCAGCATTATGGGTCTCGGTAGAAGGCTATATAAATTTTCTGACTCTGAAGAAATAGGGCTTGCCGAGAGGAATAGATGAGAATAAGGAGAGGAACAGATACATAGTTAAATAAATGAGCTTAATATCTTTACGTTTTATCAATGTACACGCTGTAAAATTTCATGTTATTAAAATTCAACGTTATATCCTATATTAGAAACATTAAATTTCAATTAAAAAAAGAACACGTTCACGGATAAATTCCCGGATTAGAACGCCTTGCGAAGAAAATTTAGCATCGTTTAGAACATGTATGTTATATGTACACCGTAAATGTGACTTTTATACGCTCGTATGGAGCTCCAGTGTACATGAAATGCTAAGAGTGAAATATATAAGATGTTAGAATAAACACGTGTGACAAGATATATTTTCTTTTTGAATTAAAAATAAATTAGTTATTATGTTTAAATATGTAAGCACATCGATGCCAGAATTAAAGTTAACACTCTTCGAACTTCTGTGACTATATTTTTGCATAAAAGTGATACAGTCAACTATGCATTAGAGATAAGTGACATAGATACTTTTTTTGTACCTTTTCTCAAAATCTCCCTTTCCTCATTTATCTTGTTTTCTAATGATGTTTTCAAGCAGTTTAACCCGGTATATATGTTCAGGCAATTTCTGAAATTTCCGCTGCTTTTTTTTTTCTTCTACATATGTAGTCTTTATTATAACGCATTGTTGTTCTTTTATTATAATTGTAATGTAGCAATGTGCAACAGAGTTGATTTATTCCATATGATTCTATGTATTTTTTAACGAGTTAATTTATATAAATTTTTTCGTATTATTTCGTATATTATAGACATGTATATGGGGGTGTTCATTTAGATCTGTGTCAGTGTTCGTGTATATATATATGGATATATTTATTGAAAACTGATAACCAAGACACGAAAGAAACGCCTTAGTTGAAATTTAAGAATATCATTTTTTCAACATCGATGAATTGTATAACTTGGTATATTATGTACTTTTTACTATCATTCCTTCTAAATATAGGACAACTTTCCATAGCCTGGGTTACTCTCCAACATTTTTATTTAAATCTCCCGCTCAGTGAGTAAGTTAAATAGTCCGCGCACTTTTTTAAAGCTTAAAGAGACTTCATCAGATTTGCTGAATTCGTAATAAATATAGCTGCTGTCGCTAATAATAAAGCAGGAGGCATTATGTTGCTTTATTGATTCATTATTGAGTGAGGTAATTATATTTTGATGTTTAAATAGCTAAAATAATGTCCTACCTTTCATATTATATCACCCAGAAATATTTAGGAAATCTGACAATAAATATATTTTTTAATGTCGTCATGTAGATATTAGTGTGTATTTAACATTCTCGTTTCTATGCAGCCTCGATGTCTTATATATATATATATATATATATATATATATATATTTCAATTGCATGCTATGATTTAAGGAGACTAGAATAACTGAAACAATAGTTATTTGATCTTACAGACATGCGCAAAAAATAAATGCCAAAACTTCTGTTAAGAGTGGTATTGTATGAAACACTAAAGCCTTGCATTCATTTATAAACCAAAGAAAAGTACATCGTACGGTATAATATAGAACAAATATTTTTAATAATGCTATGCACATAGAATGATTTTTGTTGCAAGGAAACGCGAAGAAAACTAATAGAGGGAAAACTGAGGCTTTCTATATTGAGGTTTCAAGATGGTTTTCAGAATCGCTGCACACTTATTTTGTTCCTGTTAAATATACAAGTTTGATGTTTACTATATTACATCCGAAGAGCAGTGCATAATAACGACACAAAACGAATCAAAACTTATTTTTCTGTCAAATTTTAGAATCACAAGGAGATTTTACCAAAAGTGGATAAATAGTTGAAATGAAGCGCTTGATATTATCCACTTTGAAGCAAAAATATTTTAGGTATGTTACTTATTACGTATATAGCACAGACATTTTATGTAACATATCTTTTAATTGTTTTGGGAAATGCACTGCTAATTATGGTTACGAATGAGTGTATAGAAATACCATCAAATAATGATTAAAGATCCCATTTTATTTACCACTGTTTTCCTTATTATTACAACCGTATTCCGACGTTACATTTTTCTCTCTAATCAATACAAATTTTTGAAATATCCGCAGTTTGCGTGAGAACGCCAAGCTCATCAAAAATAGTGCGACTTTCCTCAATCACGAACTATATTAGCACGGTATATCAACGAGTTGATCCTTCTTGGCAATTTAGAGGTTAATTACATGTTATAACTCACGCGCAGGAAAAATCAAATCTACAACCCATTTACATCATTATTGTCATTTAAGCATGATTATATAAGGTTTTGGTAATAGTAATGAATTTGCGTCATTGCGATGATTGTATCACATTCAAATGAATGCTTATTTAACAGTCATTTTTTTCAAGTTTTTTTTTTCCAGCTTTGTTTCCGAGAGTATTTGTTACAGTTTTTATTTCTGGTTTCTTATTAAAATCACATTGATTTATACACCGGTCTTTATAATTTTGATGCAGTGGCGTAGCGAGGCGCCCGGGGCACGATACCTTTGGGCGCACTCCCCTGAAAAACATATAGTAATATAATATATAGACCCTATATTGGCGCCCCCGATAAACATATAATAACATAATATAAACCTTATATTGGCACTCCCCCCAAAAAAGCATATAGTAACATAATATATAGACCTTATGTTGGTGCCCTCCCCTAAAAACATATAGTAATATAATATATAGACCTTATATTGGCGCCCCCCACAAAATAATATAGTAATATAATATATATACCTTATATTGGCGCCCTCCCCGAAAAACATATAGTAATATAATATATAGACCTTATATTGGGGCCCTCCCCTGAAAAACATATAGTAATATAATATAGACCTTATATTGGCATCCACCTCGAAAACATATAGTAATATAATATATAGATCTTACATTGGCGCCCCTCTGCGAGTGGCGCCCGGGGCAAGATAGACCCCCTTGCCCCCCCCCCCCCTTGTTACGCCACTGTTTTGATGTTAGTATCTGAAATCATAAAATGCTAGATTGATGCATTGTATTCCATGAAACTCGAACATAGATGCTGTCAGAGTTATTACCTAACAAAAACCACAACTGTCTATATTAGTTGTGTCTTTAACATTTTTAATTAACTGCCTACTTGACCACTATCAGAATTTGATCCTTCAGTTGCAAATCTCAAAAGATAAAAGTTCGGTTCTCTTTGAGGATGATGAATAGTTAAATGTAAATTAACACTTTGGTGTTATTTACTATGAGACAGCTGAGTTTTTTTTTAAACTTTTGTTCTGTGATTTTATTTCTTTGTTAACATATTTAAGCTTGTTAACATATTTAACAATTGTTTCGGAGAAGAATATCATGGATTTAAGGGGACAGTGGGCTTCCAAAATTGTGAAATTTGTCCAAAAATTCAATTTTTTAAATTTTATTGAATTGTGAAACTGCGGACGAGTAGGAATGTGTTGCAAAAAGAATTTTTAATTTCTATGATTACTTTCCTAGTTATAGGCATTTGTATTTAATTTAGATATTATGTGGTTACTAAAAGCAATAACTTTATATGTATTTTTCTCAAAATAAAATTTTAATGTCATACGAATATTCAATCTGCCCCAGGTGGATTTCTAATTATCGTATTGCTTTGAAATTTAAGTTTTATATACTTAACTGTATATCAAATAACTCTTATTGAAAAAAAATTATGCTTCGTAGCTCAGAATTTCTAAATTTTGTACTCGATAAGACGATTTATAGGTATTTTGCGTAATAAAAAGGGTGTTTTCACTATTATTATTTTTTATATATATTTTTAATGAATACTTAAAAGAAGCAATAAGTTTCGTTGCTAGTTCTATAAGGTATCCTGTAAGTAAAAATTACCATATTATATGCAAAAGAAATGCGCCTGGAACATTTTTAATTAGGCCAATTTTTGATATAATTAATAATTCATAATTCATAAATTATTAATATTTCATCTTTAAATTTTAACCACTTTTACATATCTATGGTACTAATCACATATTAAAATTTCAAGCAAATCCATTCAAAACAAAAAAAAAGTTCAAGGTCCGTTGGTTTCATTTATCCTAAATATTATATAATATATTGAGCTTGATTTAAAAGAATTATTCAGTAAATGAAAATACTTATTTATGTGAAAACAACTTTTACAAGAATATATTTCTTACTGTTAAACTAATGCATTATAGAGAACATAATTGAACTCATCATTAACAATGATTTATTTATACATTTATTTCACCGGATGGGAAGTTATACAATCGACAGTTATTTAACATTTCATGGGTTAAAGCGTTGTTAATTAACATTTTAAATTAGAATGGGATGTTATACCTGGTGTATATTCAGATAAAAAGAAAAGATAGCGAAAAATAGAAACATTAAATTTGGGGTCCCAAAAATCTGTAAGGAACTATATATTTTAAAAAGTCTATTATTAAAACTACACTAAATGTTTTCTCTTATACTGCTTTAACCCTTTCAGTGGCAACAACTTCCGTTTGCACGTGACAGATTTTTTCCCGATTTTTTTAAACCTAAAGGATCTTGATAATTTTTCCAATTAAAGTTTGCAAAATATCTTTACTTCCTTAAACTAATAACAGGTGGCAGTACTAATCATTTTCTGCTCATTGCACTGAAATGCATTGAATGCAAGTGAAAAAAAAGACTAGTTTTAGGCATTTGCACTGTGCAAACAGCGCCCCCCCCCCCAAAGAGTTAAATGATGATTCTTAGAAAAGCATTTTTTATTGTCGCTAAAAAAAAAGTAACTGAGAGAAAAGAACGTATTTAAAAACCTAAAATTTTTCGTATCGACACTTAGAATAACTTAATTTATAGATTTTGAAAATTGAATTTTTCACTGTAGCATTTTCGATCGTTGTTGAATGTTTCGAATTGTAACTTGTTTCTCAGATCAAAAGAGCCATCTTATATACATTTATGAGTGTATTTCAGTTGTCGAAAATAAAAACGAGTGGGGCAAAGGTACTAAACTGCATCAGATTTCATGTTGCACATCCATGGAATCGGAAGCTTCTAGAATACAGCCTATCCATGAAGCTAGTGAAGTAATCCACAAAATATAAGTTTTTAAACTTTAATAGATTTATTGCAGTTGATGATAACTACTATACTATACTAACTAAACATGACTAACATACCATATTCAACTTGTTGAAAGTGTAAGTGTTTAAAAGTCACGAAGTTATTTCGCGATTTTGAGGCCAATCTTGTTTTTTTTCCCCTCTGCCCCCCCCCCCTTTCCTTCCCCCATCTTGGTCAAAAGCCACGTGCTAGCGGAAAACAGGTGAAATCCAAGCCGCCATTGCAGCTAGTTGCAGCTTTCTCCCATAAAACCAGGTTTTTATTGACCAACATCAGTAAAAATATCACTTCCCGGTATCATCAGCTGCTTGCCCAGGCAAAAATCGGATGCAAATTTTTCTCCGCTGTCGTTAAACGGTCGACACCTACGTTTGTGAGAAATGTTATCTTGTTTGTACATCTTCCACTTAGATATTCGGCGTCCTGCTTTTATTATTGCTGAAATCATGCGAGCGCGCCACACAGTGCGTCAGTATACGTTTGCTGAGTGTGTTCGTGCATGCTGCAGCATCAGCAGGGGGGTGGGCAATACCTCGTTTCTTCAACGTGGGCAATCATTAATACGTTTATGTAACGATTGGCTGACGAATAGGAGCGTGTTAATAAAACTTTTTTTTTTTTTCCCCCCTCAGTATTTTCTCTAGAAAGAAAAGTTTGTATTTAAAGCAGTTCGCCTTTCTCTAAAAACAGTTTCTGAATTTGTTCAGGCATCTCGTAAATTTTTATACGATGTAACGGTATATAATCAGCAAGTCTTTAACGCTGCTGTGTACTAACCCTATTGGATTCGCTCCCCTCCATGTTAACCTATGGAGAAAATGTGTCCGCTATTTACAACTACATAAATTCTAATTTTTTTAATATATAATCAAGAAATACAAACTTTTATAAAATTAACTTATTAATTATTTAAGTTATTAATTATATCCGCTTTTAATATAATTAGCAGCAAACATCCATGCAGAACTAATGAAGGAATATAATTATTTTGCTTATTTTCTTTTGAAAAATATTATATAAAACAGGAAAATATAGCTATAATCTTTGTATAATTATTTATTAAGAATCGGGAAAATCCCGATCCGCCTCTGAATATATAATTAAGATAGACCCCCCAAAAAATCCCGCCTCTAAATAAAAAAAAACCACGAATGAACGCTCTTTTGAGTGGGGTAATACTTTTCACGCCAATTTCGGTTTTCGGGAGCGAAACTTCGCCAAAACCTCTCCGAAACGGTCCTGATTTTGGACCTCAGCCGTATTTTCTCTAGAAAGAAAAGTTTGTATTTAAGGCAGTTCGTATTTCTCTAAAAACAGTTTCTGAATTTGTTCAGGCATCTCGTAAATTTTTATACGATGTAACGGTATATAATCAGCAAGTCTTTACGGCTGCTGTGTACTAACCCTATTGGATTCGCTCCCCTCCATGTTAACCTATGGAGAAAACGTGTCGCTATTTACAACTACATAAATGCTGATAATCAAATAAAAGTGGTATTTTCAGATAGCCTGAACTTTTCTGCACCTTGCAATAGGATTCATTTTATAAATTTCGTCCACCAAAGGAATTGATGAGCGTTTAAAGCACACTATACCAGATTTTTTTTCCCTCGAATAATTTAAAATTTAGAATATTATTTGTATTTTTTTAAAGAAGAAAAATTTCCCAAGGTGCAAAATTTTTTTCTCTATTACGGAGTACAATTTTTTTTTAAAAATGTCTTTCAATCCAAGCTGGCAATCCTTGGACACATTTAATCCATAGGTTAACACTGAGGTGAATTAATACAATAGGGTTAGAACACAGCGCCTCTAGAGAAAAAAATCTGTTTGGGAGAAGATTTTTTTAAAATAATTCAAATTTCGTACATTTACATTTTATAGTCACTTATGACTCAAAACATGGAAATACTCATAAAATATTTCGTTGCTACCTTAATTTTAAATTTCCTTAAAGAAACTGATGGTTTTGAAACAGAGTAACTAAAAAAAAATGGAAAATTATGAATTGTTAATTAGACTGATGAAAACACCCCCTAAACACACCCGCTGTCTGAGATGTTGTTTATTGGTAATTATAGTGAAATGAGTAAGTGTGGGGCAATAGTATAAGGATATACATTCAAACAGCAGGAATTTCGTTATCTATATACCGAGATTGTCAGGTGAATTATACACAAATGATAAAAAAAAATTAGTAAGTAACTAGCCTAGAGGTTGTTATAATGGCACTCAAATAAATTCAGGTACAGTCGAACCCCGTTATAACGAACTCCAAGGGACCAAAGATTTTGTTCGCTTTATCCGGTGGTTCGTTATATCCGAACCGTTAAGAAAAATGCTAGAGTTCACAAAATGTATAACTCATTAGTTGCAATGAGTATTCAATAATGATGTATTAAAAATGATATAAAATCTATTAAAAATGATCCTTAATAAATTAAATCGACTAAAATCGTTTACATTAAACCCACACAATACTTATTAAATTGCGTACAATAGGAAAACTGCGAGACCAAAATTTTCGTTCGTTATAGCCGTGAGTTCGTTATATACCGGGTTCGCTATAACGGGGTTCGACTGTATATCGACAGGCCTTAAAACACCTCCCTTTTTGACTGCCCGTAAGAATGTGAGACATGTTAGACAAGACTGTGAGACTGTGAGATGTGAGACTTGATCTAACATGTGAAACATGTTAGATCAAGTGGACCTAATGTTCAGAAAATTTTCCCAGAAAGCAGATGGCACGATTTTGTTATTAATGTGAAAAGTTAAAGGTATAATTTATTCTGAAACGTCATCCAAAATCTGTTAGCAAAGGGGGCGGCATGGTTTAGTTTCACAATGTCCAAAACATCTGTCCAGAAAGCAGTGGGTTATTGTTCTGTCAACTTAAAAAATGTATAGTATGTATTGGAAGAATTGATAAACGTGAGAAAGTGTGCCGAAGTAAGGACTGAAATGTGAAGTAACCGAAGAATATGCTGAATTGTAAAATATCTCCTTAAACTGACTGTAATTTACATTTTATACCAAATGAGGACAGTCCTTTTGATTCCCTATAAAAACACTTGTTAAATAGGAGTTCAAATTTCAAGACCTTTTTAAGTCGTAGGAATTTAGGGTGTTTTGAGATCATAGTGAAAGGAATGAAAACAATTCACTTTGAGAAAGAGATGTAAACAGCGCTGAATCACAATTCTTTAATCTCTGAGAAGTAATATTAAAAAGTTGTAACTCAGCATCAGAGAGAGACAGAAATAAAATTCAAACAGAACAAGACTGAGCTTAATACTGTTACACAAATGATCGCCAAGATAGCTAAAAGAGAGGAAATATTTATCATAATAAGCAGGACACAATCTATCCACAAAATACGATTCCTTTTCGTTATATCCTGGTGTTCTGGGAGAACTTTATTAGCTGTCATTTACCATAAAAATCTTGTTTATAGTAATAAAGTGACTACATTGTGGTCTTAACAATAATATTGCAATACTTTGTAGCAATTTATTGCATCAAATTTTAGCAACAATCTTTAGTAACTTAGCAGTAACTAGTAGTTTAGCAACAATCTTTAGTAAGGAATTCTGGTGTTCTGGGAAAACTTTATTAGCTGTCATTTATCATAAAAATCTTGTTTATAGTAATAAAGTGACTACATTGTGGTCTTAACAATAATATTGCAATACTTTGTAGCAATTTATTGCATCAAATTTTAGCAACAATCTTTAGTAACTTAGCAGTAACTAGTAGTTTAGCAACAATCTTTAGTAAGGAATTCTGGTGTTCTGGGAAAACTTTATTAGCTGTCATTTATCATAAAAATCTTGTTTATAGTAATAAAGTGACTACATTGTGGTCTTAACAATAATATTGCAATACTTTGTAGCAATTTATTGCATCAAATTTTAGCAACAATCTTTAGTAACTTAGCAGTAACTAGTAGTTTAGCAACAATCTTTAGTAAGGAATTCTGGTGTTCTGGGAAAACTTTATTAGCTGTCATTTATCATAAAAATCTTGTTTATAGTAATAAAGTGACTACATTGTGGTCTTAACAATAATATTGCAATACTTTGTAGCAATTTATTGCATCAAATTTTAGCAACAATCTTTAGTAACTATAAAAAACTCCAAAGGTCAGTAATGTGTATATCAACGGTTTATAATTTAGATACATCCCATTAGAGGTTAAATTTTTATCATATTCCTTCTGAGGAATATTAATTCTAATAGTATTCTGTCACTGAAATAAACCTATTGATTCCCTGTTCGCTAAATATTTAATGCAACAATGCGTAAAGAGGTTAGTTAGCTATGGTTTTAATTTAAAAATCTCACATTAGTGTGTAAATTATATCGTATTCCTTTTCTAGAATAATGGATTTCAAAGTTTATGACAATCGATTTTTGTATTAAATATTTTTTTCGTTTTCTTAATATTTAATGCTACACAGGAAATAGGCTAATTAGCACTGGTTTATGATTTAAGTATGTGTCATTAAGGTGTAAAAGTACAAAATCTCTTACATGGAGGAAAAAGTATGAATACTTCTCATTAGGGCGTAATTCTTAAATTTCTCTCATTAGGGTAAAAAAGAGCTCATGACGGTGTAAATTATGTTCTATTTATTTTACAGTTTGAAGTATTCTGCTATTGCAATAAATATTTCGATTTTTTTTTTGTTTCTACTTTATCGTATATACATTGCGTTTTACAAATAGATATAAGTAGAAGACATCAGGAGAAATCGTAATTTTCTGGATTTCTTTGAGTGATGGTAATGATTTTTTTAAAAAATTTATTCAGGGATGTCAAAATTTAGAATTTTCTTTTCATGGAAGTTATTAAAACCTTCAGAGAACACTTTTTGAGCAATGGTAAAAATTTTTTTAAAAGTTCTTCTTTCTAGAGACTCAAATTTTTAATTCTTTAAAACATTTAAGCTTTAGTTTTTTTATTCGAATGATATAAAAAATATTTTTCCTTTTTTAAAAAAACTTAAATTTCATATGAATAGTTTAAAGCGAACATCTATGAAGAGAACAAATTTTTGGCTTTAAACGCTGTTTCAAAAGCTCCATTGCAAAAGTTTACATTCTTGACATATGTATTAACGATGATTTAACAATGCTGTTAGTGATTGAGAAATCAGTCTCATACATCTATGCGTTTAAAAGATGAAAATTTCGTCAGAGGGGGATAAACCAAGATCGTAAATCTAGCTGATATGTGTTCTATGTCTCACATCAAGCTACAAATGTATTGACGATGAGTCAACAATGCTTCTAGTAACTGAGGAATCAGTCTCACTTCTGCTCGTCTAAAAGATGGAAATTCCGTCAGGGGGGTGAACCAAGAACAGTGAATCTAGCCAGATGTATGTTCTATGGCTCACATCAAGCTACTTGTGTATTAACGATGAGTCAACAATGCTTCAAGTAACTGAGGAATCAGTCTCACTTCTGTTCGTCTAAAACATGAAAATTCCGTCAGGGGGGTAAACCAGGACAGTGAATCTAGCCAGATGTATGTTCTATGGCTCACATCAAGCTACTTGTGTATTAACGATGAGTCAACAATGCTTCTAGTAACTGAGGAATCAGTCTCACTTCTGTTCGTCTAAAACATGAAAATTCCGTCAGGGGGGTAAACCAAGACAGTGAATTAGCCAGATGTATGTTCTATGGCTCCATCAAGCTCTATATGTTTTTTTTTTAATTTGTTCCAATTGAATGTTAAAAGACAACTGAACATCAAATACAATACATAAGAAAACGAATTGACATCAGTATATCCTTGAACATAGGGCGTTCCGAGCCATCCCATACAAATAACATGAAAAGAAAAGTATGAAAGAGGCTTTTGACAGCATCTCTTCATCAGCGGTGTCTATACTGTCTAAAAACCAAGGGATAGTTTCCGATGAGTATGATCTATACAATAAACACACTCAGACACCGTACAATCCATGAAAAACAGAAGAATTGATTAAAAATTGAATAAAAGTTACCTAACCAAAGAACACCAAGCCTGGCGCTAGGCAGAGTGGAAGTTAAGAACATGTAACCGCAAGATGACTGACGTCACAAAACTTGCAACCATGGAGATATTGGATACTCAGTTACTGACTTACTATGGTTACTGTAGTTTAGGACTATTATACCATTAATAATTTAGTTTTTAATTATCATTACTAAGAGTTATTTTTATTATTATTTTTATTTTTACTTATGATTTTTATTTTATATTTTATTTTCAGTAGTTATTTTTTCTATTTTATCTTATTGTTATGTTTAACTTATTAAATGCAACAGAGCAAACATATATATATATATATATATATATATATATATATATATATATATATATATATACATATTATTTTTTCTTGTGTAATGTGGGCAAAAATGGTTGCATTTGATTCTAAATTCTCGATACATCTCAACATATGCATCAAATCGTGCGTTATGTTGTTTTTATTATTAAATAATTCTGTCCTTATAAGGATTTAACATTGATTTCTCAGTGGATTCGCTTCAACGTTATTATATACACTCCATAGTATATATATATTTACCATACATATACTATGGAGTAAAATTTCGTCTAAAATATTGATCGAAATATTAAGAGAAGAACATAACTGGTTGAAAAGGGAATAAACATATTCACAGATGGGTTAAATATATATATATTGAGAGAAACATAATGTGTGTATATATATATATATATATATATATATATATATATATATATATATATATATATATATATATATATATATATATATATTATTATGTTCTTCTATTTTGAGAGAAGCATTCTAACTGATGCTTTGAAAAAACCACCTAATCAGACGTTATTCTATTTTCCAGGCTCCGAGCCCCTTTCCAGTCCGGGGATACCGGATCAGAGGCCCTTCGCTCCCGCACCACCCCCTCTGAAGCTGCAGCAAGACACGGGGGTCGTCTCCCCCCGCTCGTCCTCCGTGTCTTCCGACTTGGACGAGACGCTGAGCCCGTCCCCGAGGCCCGGCTCCTCCCGCCCGGACTCGGCCGCCGGAGAGGAGCGGGAGAGGGAGTCGCCGCACCCTTCCGGCACCAACTCGGGGTCCCGGTCCTCGCACAACCCGTTCGCTGCCGCTCTCAAGCCCCGCTGCAACAGCGAGCTGCTGCAGGGGGTGGACTGCCTGCTGGAGAACAAGGACCTGTGGGACAAGTTCCACGACTTGGGAACCGAGATGATCATCACCAAAACGGGGAGGTAAGCGCGCAACCATACTTCATTCGCCGAAACAAGGAACAGTGTTGTTGTTTTTTTTACATTTTGTCTTCTAAAACGAGTCTCATGAGTAGAGCTGAAAATCCGCTGAAAATCCTCACTTCGCTAAGGAGTACATTCAAATTAAATACAACGGTCGATGTACGCAATTAATGCCATATATATATATATATATATATATATATATATATATATACAGTCGGACCTCCATATATCGAACTTCCCTATATCGAAATTTTCTATATATCGAACTCTTAGCAAATCTCTATGTTCATTACATAGAAAAACTGTTTCTATATATCGAAATTTTTCACGACATATTGGGAGATTTTATTCCACTTCAGAATAAAATCTCCCAATTTTTGGCTTTTGAAACAATACTTCGTGGACCCCTGATAAATTTTTTTAATGGACTGAATAAATGCGAGCATTTCTTTGATGAACTTTCCGCAAAACTGGCTGTTCAGCAAGATATTCGTAGTTTTTTTTTAAAAGAATGTAACTGTGATCACTGTAACCACTGTCTGGATTGTTTTTTAAAGGTATATAGTACTCAATAAATCTTTCACGTTAATTCATTTTTTAGTTAACTTTCATTTAATGTGATTCGTATATAAATTGGAAATGGAGATTCGTATACGAAAATTAACTTTAATTTTAATGTTTTAGGAGAATTATGATAAAACTAAGATCAATTCTATATATCGAAATTTCTATATATCGAATTTTTTTCCGGCATTTTGCTACTTCGATATATGGAGGTTCGACTGTATATATATATATATATATATATATATATATATATATATATATATATATATATATATATATATATATATATAATAAATACGACGATCAATGTATACAATTGATGTAAAAAAAATATATATATTTATAAAAAAATCTTAAGAGATATTTTTATAGACAAAATAATGTAGAAGAGAATATTCAAATTAAATCTAATAGGACATACTAAAGAATATAGTACACTTTTTTTCCCCCCAATGCGGAGGCACTTCTCGTGAGACATTCGCCTATACCACGCCGCAATTTTACTGCCCATTTTATTGTGAGGGCACCATATAGGCGGATAGCATTACCCCCTATGAATGGACGACACGAACGGAGGCATTTTTCGTGGCGCCACGCCAGGATTCGATCTGAGCACCCTCAGCACCGAAAACCAGCGCGCTGTACCACTGGGCCGCCACAAGCCCATATAGTACACTTAATATAGTACAGTTTGAGGAACATATCTTTTACTGTATATTAATATTTTTTTTCATAATGTCCAATCGTCTGCCGCATTAGCAAGGGAAAAAATATTTTTTTGTCTATTTCATTGTTATGGACGTGACGATAAATTTATTTAAAGTACCAGAAAAAGAAATCACGTGATCGGCATTTAATAAATTAAATTCTAAAATTTAATCTTTAAAAATTCACCAAAAATCAGAAAATGGAGGTAAAGATTCAAAAAAGGATTTCATTTTAAAGGAATTTTTAGGATCTTTCTCGTGATGTAAATTTCATAACCCCCAGATTATTATTCTAAATGCAAACTTTAAAAAAGTTACTAAAACAGCTTAAAAATTTAATTTTAAAAAATCTCAGAAGAATTTTTCAAAAATCTTTCTTCGTGCACCCCTACACCATAAGAAGAATCGCCATGCAAAATGTCAGCCCTTTAGGTCCAGCGGTTTGGTCTGTGCGTTGTATGTCAGTCAGTAAATCAGTCAGTTACGAAACTGTTTTATATATATAGATAATGGTGCATATGTGAAATGCGTTTATCTCTTGAAATTACAGCGTTACTCGGTTTGAATCATTCCCTGCTTAATACAAAGCAGTCGGAAAACTTGATAAGTAAGACTCTAATCTTTTAAGTTTTTCTACAAGTCCGACTTAATGATTGGGTAAACTAAACAGGCACTGTAGTTTATAGGATCGATATTCTTTATTAACTGGAGCTTACTGAATGAGGTATGTTCAGTTATTCTTATTTCTTGAACAGTAAGTGAGGATTTAGTCTAAACAAATGAATAGAGAAATAATTGGGTTTAACTGGGTAAAATAATATTCGTTACAGGCTTTCTTGTAAATGCGGAACTGCCAACCGGTCTTCCCTTTTTTTCTAAATATTTAGCTTTCGGTTTTTTTTTTTTTAAATTTAAAATTTCATCGTTTCTTCTGAATGAAAGAAAATGTTATAAAGCGCCATCTAGTGGGATCAAAATTATGTTACTCTTCAACATTAGTTAGAAAATTTTGGATGACTTGGCTAATACTATTAGGCTTCAACTAATAGGTTAAATATCTTTTCCGACTTCCAAAAAATGGAATAAATCTGATATGATAAGAGGAGTAAAATATAATCTCTGTTCAATAGTACTGTTGTCTCTCCAAAATCACAACACTGTTTATCTATTTTGAATATTTAATTATAACACAACAGTTCATACATTTCAGGTACCGATTAGCTAAACCTAAATAAAAGAGCAAATCGACCACACGCGTCCCTGACTCGGCTAACATCAACAACTGCTCTAAACCAAATCAAACTCTTCGCTACGGTTACCGTTAACTTGTAAAAATTGCGGTTGCAGTCACATAGAAAACCGTGACTACAGTACGATATAATATATTTCATTATACTAAAAATCTAATTTTCTTGTAAGTATCAATTATATAAAAATATAAGATAAAAAAAGTGTTGTACAATCGAACCCCGTTATAGCGAACCCGGCATATAACGAACTCACTGCTATAACGAACAAAAATTTTGGCCCCGTCATTTTCCTATTATACGTAATTTAATTAGTATTGTGTCAGCTTAATGTAATCGATTTTAGTCGATTTAATTCATTAATGATCATTTTTAATAGATTTTATCATTTTTTAATACATCATTATTGAATACATATTGCGACTAACGAGTTATACATTTTGTGAACTCTAGCATTTTTCAAAACGGTTCGGATACAGCGAACCACCGGATAAAGCGAACAAAATCTTTGGTCCCTTGAAGTTCGTTATAACGGGGTTTGACTGTAAGTTGTTTAATTTTTTCCTCGTTGACTGCACTATGAATATTCCGTTTTTTTTATACTGAATAAGTATTCAAAAAATTTAAATCTCTGTACGAATTTTTGAGGTTTTGAAAATTTAATGAGATGATCAGATTTTCATGACGGTATTAATACTTTACCGCAATAAATATAAGGCATAACAGATCAACTAAATTCATTTCCCAGTAAGACAGGACATTTGTCATAAAACTACAGTCTGGAAAATGCGAGTCGTGAAATTCGTGCAACAATATTTGCCTATTCCGCTGAATTTCCAAGACATATTCCCTCAGAAATATATTCCATCCAATACAGCCAGATTTTCCTCTAAACTCTAACTTAGGAAATTTCAGCCCACAGAATCCTCCGGCGTCCCCTTTTTACCTTGAAAAGACCAAGAGAAACCTCTTCGAAAAATTTCTTTCCAATTTCGCTCCAAATCGACCGTTCCTGAGATGGATCTATTTTCTTCCGCGTAGAGCCGTAGATTGAAAAGCCTCCTCCGCACCGCAGAACAGCAAATCGGCAGCGCGGAAGGATCCACGGAACGGGCTTGTTGAACTGAAAGAGAGAGAAAAGGACAACAAAATTTATGAGGGTTTAGTTGTCGCAGGGCTGCACAAATCGTGTTTTTGGGTGTGAAACGAAACAAGAAAAAAAAGAAGGGAAGTTTTGTCGTTGCAAAGAATGGGTGAAAGTATTTTATAGGAATTTTCAGATGTGTGAAGATCGTTGACATTGGTCTTCGAAGTCAGACAATGAACAATATTAAAGGAATTGAAGTTCACTGTTCTGTCTACACGGTCAAAGTTTCTCGAATAAATTAAGGCTTTTTTTTTTACGGTACGTTCTTCACCATTCTTTTCATGTAGCAGGTAATTAACAAGTTATATGATAATCCGCAACTGATCCGGGGGCAAATATCTCTGGTCTTCATCATCGTTGTTATTATTTGGTACGTCAGATACAATTAATTCGAAATTCTGAAAAATTAAATAAAATAAAGTCCTTAAATGTAAAGCTACATATATTCTGATAAATTCCTTCACTATAGTACGTTTTAGATTTTCCAAATGGCAAACCAAAAATCACTCAACATATTTTAATTATTTCCCGGAAGCAAACAACAAATAATATTGTATTATTAATAGAGAGAATTGTTTTTACCATCGTTTATAATTCAATGAAAATATAATATATTAATTACAAGTAATCTAAATTTAAATTGAGAAATTAACATTTGAAATTTACCATTAGAAGGTAAATAAATACCAGATTTTGATAAGAAAAAGGAAATAAAACAATGAAATTTTAATTAATTTTTCACACATCTAAATGGCGTTATAAAAAAGATGAAACACTAAAAAAAAAACCCAGCAAATATTTAAATTTTTGTATATATGTGACAAATAATCTAAAATTAAATTAATAAATTAACATTTTAAATTTATCATTAGAAAATAAATAAATACCAGTTTTTGATAAGAAAAAAGAAATAAAGCAATGAAAAAATTGATTCAATTTTCACACATCTAAATGGTGCCATAAAAAGATGAAACCTTTAAAAAAAAAAAAAAAAAAAAAAAGCAAATGTTTGAATTTTTGTATACATGTGGGGAATCCAATGAAACTATTGATCAAACTGATATTCTTTTCGAATCGAAATCAACCTTACTGGTCACATGAAAGGGGTCAATGAGGATTTGTACATCATATTCATTTTTTGTTTAATTCATTTCACTTTTGAGATAATTTTATTGCGTTTGTGTGTTAGCAATCGCTTACAAGGCGAAATTTTCGAATCTTCCACTCCTAGACTTCGAACCGCGGGGTCCTAACATTTATATCGAATTGTTCTAGTGGTAGATAGATGTAAAGGGAGTTTAATTTATAACTATCTCGTACTATATATTCAATGAAACGAAAACTAATTAGGTTTTTATCTTAAACTTATTCTAATATATCTCGTCTTAATTCAGCTATAACTCAAGTTTCGATTTATATTAATTATGCACAGAGCCTTTCAAGGACTATGATATGTTAAAAAGTATATTTGAAGTCGCATGTGTGAATCTCTGTTATAGAGTTTCTTAATTATTCGCTTTGTTCAATTAATACACAGGAAAGATTTGTGAAACGTATTCATTAATAGTGTTTATCAACTTAATATTGCGGTGAAAGTAAATGGGTAAATATTACTAATTCTGCGTTTGATGTGCAAAGGGTGA
The DNA here is from genome assembly GCA_907164885.2 of Dolomedes plantarius. Lineage (NCBI taxonomy): Eukaryota > Metazoa > Arthropoda > Arachnida > Araneae > Dolomedidae > Dolomedes > Dolomedes plantarius. The sequence continues at coordinate 13,246,575 of OU015498.1, read as the reverse complement.
CAAGTTCAAAGTGAGTTATCAAACCAGTTTTGTTTGAAAAAATCAAGGGCTACTGCAGGGTACAGAAAGCTAAGTCCAATTCCACTTCTAAAAATTTTTATTCATCAGGGAAAATTTGGGATATGTGATACAAAACACAAACATGCTAGTGTTAAAGGGGTTATGTCCCTATTAAGGACTTAACACTCTTTACTCAACAAAGATAAAATTGGAAAAATTTACTTAAAAAAAATAATTAAAAATTAAACTAAAAAAACTGACTTTACAAAAGCCATTTTTTTCAATTTATTATAATTTTTTAATAGATTATATATATATATATATATATATATATATATATATATATATATATATATATATATATATATATATATATATATATATATATATATATTAATACATCATTATTGAATACACATTGCAACTAAGGAGTTATGCGTTTTGTGAACTCTAGAATTTTTTCTTAACGGTTCGGATATAGCGAACCACCGGATAAAGCGAACAAAACTTTTGGTCCCTTGAAGTTCGTTATAACGAGGTTCGACTGTAATATATTTTTGCAAGTAAATTTTTAAGTAAGTCTTATATTAGTATCTTAGTTACTCATGTATGTTTTGCAAATTCAACTTATATTTATATTTTAGATTTTTTTTCTAAAAGTAAACAGTTTCAAAATACTCTAAAAATTTAACAAAGAGTATGTTTGTTATTTTATATATTTTGTTAAAACATTTATAAAAATGTTTTGATCCTCACTTTTGATATCTCTACAAGCATATTAAAAAAGCAAAAAACCTAACTAGAAATATTATAGTGATATTAAAATCAATAGTAAATAATAGGGGAATTCAGTATGTTGTAAAAATCAAAGGTAATATTTGGTTAACGGAGTGCCAGTCTTAATTGTGCTCTAAATCACCAAATGTGGTAACTTGTATGGAATACACACACATGCATTAAATTCGACCTATTGCTTATTCACATGCCATACATATATCCATACCAATAAAAGGACAAACATAACGTGATAAACAAAAAAACAATATGCATGAGAAAGTCTTCCTCACTCTCTTGCATTTTCTCCGACACGAAATACTCCAGAATGATTTCTCTGAGAAATCACTGTCAGCAAACATTCTGTGAATTGAAATCTTCCTGCGACTTCCTCCCAAAGTGGTCACGGACCGACGTCCTAGAAAACGCGCCCCGGCTATAAGAATTCTCCTTCGACTGGAAGAAATCATAGATGTCAACTTCTTACAAAATCTCACGTCCCCGTAGCGTGCCCAATAAATCACCATACACTAAATCACGAGTTTATTAGTTTTTTTTTCTTATTATTTTATTTTGCACGGGGAAATCACGCGCCAGGAAAACATTTTGAGACAAAGCCTTTGCGTTGGTAACAAATGTGAAGCTTTATTTTTTTTCTTAATTTTTTTTTTTTTTTCTTGATCGCGTTTTCGGAAAAAGCGTCTTCCTCGAAAATCATTTCCTTTCTTAGTTTTTTTTTTCTTCCCTCCTTTGTGTGTATATTTGAGTGTATTGTTGTTAGATCTGCTCGGTTTATGGTCGAATGTTTTTTTTTTAAATATATATCGTTGGTCAAACTGTGTGCTTCGGGATTTTAGGATTAAAAATAAAAAGATAAGACCATAGCAGCGGTAGTATATAAAAAGAAAATTAATGATTTAGAAGTGTTGCTGAAACGTTGCACTGATTAATCAAAAATTACCGGAGTCTTCTTTCTTTCATGCTATTAGTACTTTTAATTCAAAATATTTCCTCATCTTTTTGTAGACATGAATTTCTCTCTGCTGAAAACTTACCCAATTTTTACTTGAAAAGTGAAAATTTGTTTTTGACTAGCAGTATGAAACAAGATTCGCCCTAAGCAATAAAATGCCCCAAAGCTGAGTTTTAGCACATTGTTAGGCGTGTCATTGACTTTTTCTTCGGGACTTTAAAAACGTTTTAATGTATGCTTAGCATAAATACTTTATGGCATGCATATTATACAGTAATGACAAAGTAAGATCAGGTAGTATAATTATATCAACAGGTAAAAATTGTCTTTTTTTTTTTTTTTTTAGTGATAAGCTTAATTCTACGTAGACGAATTTTATTCCAGCAGCCGAGATACAAGCTTCCATTTATTTAATAACAAAAATATTTTTAATCAATTTATGCACATTAAAATACACTAAACTTTCTATTTCTGGCAAAGGAGTGTAAATAAATAAATAAATATATATATATATATATATATATATATATATATATATATATAATGTGTGTGTGTATATATATATATGTATGTATAGATATAGATATATACACCTATACATACATATATATATATATATATATATATATATATATATGTATAGGTGTATATATCTATATCTATACATACATATATATATATACACACACACATTATATATATATATATATATATATATATATATATATATATATATATATATATATATATATATTCTTGGGATACATGCTATCCCACCCCGTAAGGTAAAGGTTAACATAAAGATTTAGAGGGGACTTCAGCCCTCCTTAGCTCCCCGCCATTTGTAAGCGACTGATATATTTAGTCCTACCCTGTGAACACTGCAAAAGCCCTTCTAACATAATTAAAACAAAGGGAGCTTGCTCGATCATTAAATTATTTCCCTCGTCGCGAGCAATGATGCTGTGTATATAGACGAGGCAGGGTGTAACATACATCTCGTTCGTCCTCCGCATCACTAGCCAGAAATCTCGTTCAGAGCCCGTCTGAATTGCACGAGGCATCTTAATTAAATATTTCCAGCAACAAACTCTCTCTCTCTAAACCCCCCTTCACACGAGAAATTCCACCCGCAGTCGAGATCGACTTTAAAGCGCTATCGCAATACAACGGAGCCCTCGGCCCTTGTTTAAAGACGATCCCTTTGATGGCCAACTGGAGCGCGGCGGGAAAAGCACCAAAAACTGTTAATCTGCAAAGTTAACCGTGGGCTGGCGAACACAACTCGGCGGGGGGCTGTCATTACTGCAAAATGCGAGGAAACCCATTTCACCCTTTAAAACTTGCAGTCAGCCTGTTAACTCCTACCCACCCCTTTTCGCCAGAAATCTCCGCGCACACTTAACAGTGGCCTAATGACCATACTTATTCGCAACCCAAATGACTCCGAGGTAATTGAATGACTCTGAAGATGTCCAGGTTAATGAATTTTCGTGCGAAACCCGGGATTGCGCAGAGCCAGGGCATTAAGTTGCACGGACTACACTACCCCCCGCACACACATTAAAGGGCCTCCCGGACTGCTTGATTAATTGGGGCTGTCTGGCAGTGGCCGGCCAGATTCCGGGGATTAGTATAACTAAGGATTGGTCATATGCATTCCCCCGGCCTGGACACGGAATTTCGCGCTATGTCCATCTCAGAAATGGGTTTTGCAGGTTGCGGTTGAAGTTAACTGCTGGTTACTGATTAAGGTAATCTATTGAGTGGTGTAACCGTGCTTTGAATGATTGCGGCGGAGGGGGATTATCGCAGTTGTTTGCAAATATTCAGAGGCGTAATTAATGTTTTGTTCGCGAACACCTGTCCCCTTTTGGAATTAAGAAGCAAATAAAATTTGAATTAAGCAGCTTAGATTCTGGAGGTCAGTTTGGGATATAATGGAATATATGTTCCAGGCTAATTTTATACATAGCGAATAAGGGATTATTTATTAAAGGCGTTGATGTAAGGACTGCTGAATTTTCATCTTCAGAATTTCGGAGTCCTGAAGTTTGGGAAATTTCTTGTGCGCAGTAAAGTCAGGTATCTACGGTTGATAATTTTATATCCACTTTGCAAATTAAATTACAGCGTGTTCATTAAAATTTAGTTGACTGTAGAAGTTGTTTAATTAGTTGCAAATCGTGTCTCCTATATAATAGAGAACATAATGTTTTCACAATTATATAGGGCTTAAAATGAGGACAAATTTATTGGTCCAGTGTAAAAGTTTCAAAGATTAACAGTAATTTAAAACTAGCAACAAGCTTTTCGTAGTATAAACAAACATCTAGCTAATTGTAAAGGTTTTTTTTTTTTTTCAATTTTACATAAACACGAGTAATCATCATAGGCGTAGCGTGCTTCTAACTTTTTTTTTTGGGGGGGGGGGGCGGCACGAATTGAATTCAGTTACGACCCTCCTCAGCGCATTGACTGCCAGACGGTCCTTAAAATATGAAATACTATGATTTTTTTTAAACTGAATAACTATAGAATTGATTTTTGAGCAGTATTCAAAAAGTTATACAATGAGATAAATAAATATAATATAAATAAAAGGAGAAAAAAAATATAGCATCGAATTTTTGTTATGGATCATATCATTGTTAAAACTATGTTGATGCTAAAGACATAATCGGAATCTTCACTTTCATAGTTTGAAAAAGCGGAAAAAAAAACCAACTTTCTTAGAATTTTTCTATAATTTTCCGATTTTAACTGAACTTATACTATAACGTTTTAATTTATTTTAAGTTAAGTTGGAGGACGCTATATCATATTACAGTCAAACCCCGTTATAGCGAACCCGGTATATAACGAACTCACGGCTATAACGAACGAAAATTTTGATCCCGCAGTTTTCCTATTGTACGCAATTTAATAAGTATTGTGTGAGTTTAATGTAAAAGATTTTAGTCAATTTAATTCATTAAGGATCATTTTTAATAAATTTTATATCATTTTTTAATACATCATTATTGAATACTCATTGCAACTAATGAGTTATACATTTTGTGAACTCTAGCATTTTTCTTAACGGTTCGGATATAACGAACCACCGGATAAAGCGAGCAAAATCTTTGGTCCCTTGAAGTTCGTTATAACGGGATTCGACTGTTTACATATGTATGTGTGTGTATGTATGTATGTATGTAACTATGAAGCCTTTACGAACGCTTATATCTTTCCAATGCATCAAAACTTGGCTGTATTTAAAAAAGTTTCCTTACAAAGGAGGCAAAGTGTCAGCTTAAAAGAACTTAAGAGTGAAATAATAGAAAAGGGTAAATAGGTTTTAAACGCGGATAAGTTCAAGATTTGAATGTTAAGTAATGCGAGTATTTTTAAGGAATATTTATTATCTAAAAAATGATCACAGGTAGATACGGAAAATTAGCCAGAGACTATATGCTGTGCCAGAGACTATATGCTGTGCACAAGACTATATGCTGTGTGTAGAAATATTAAGAACCCGTTGATAAGATCATTCCAGATTGTTATCATCTGAACTTAATCTTACAACTCCCGATTTTGCATACTCCGTCACGCTTATGCATTTGGCCTCGTTTCGCTAATTCAGAATTTGTGTTGGAAGGTGGCAAAAACACGTGGTGAAACAGCGCAAAGTTTAAATTTTTGATTAAATTAGTGGGAATTGACGCTTTTGTTGGAAACATTATAAATCTGTTTTTGTGTTGTTCAGGAGGTTATTGTTTGTCAATATATTTCACTAGAAGGTAACCCGTCATTTTGACGTCATAATACTAATAATGACGTCATAATGGAAAAAAGTATATGAAAGTTGAAAAATATCCCGAATTATCTAACAATATTGCATTTAATCCACACCTTGTAAAAGCAAACACTTTCATTATTTTTTATTTATTTAGTTTTTCATGCGATTGGAGTAGTAGACTGCCATCCAGTTTTTTACAGCTCACTACGCGATATGAATACTTGAGCTACTTGATTCATTCACATTCAAGTTTGCTTACTTTCAGAATTCATCGCAAAAGTAAACAGATTTTTAAAAACTGTTAAATATACAGCTAAAAGCATCCAATTTTTTTTAGTTCTGAATGTTTTATAGAAAAATAGGCTGAACAAACGTGATTTGGTGGAGAAGATATTAGTTTTTAGGTAAGAAAAAATTCTGATCCACATCTGAAATTGAAATTAAGCCTAACCGGCCGTTTGTTTACTGAGGGCTTAAATTGAAAGATGAGTACAGCCCGGAAGTGTTATACAGAGACAAGGGCTATTATATATATAATTATGTACGTAAACGAAATGTGTTTGGTTTACATTTTATAATTTTAATATTTTACTCATAACGTTATATATGAGTAGTTATATTAATAACATGTAATAAATAACTTTAAAATACGAGTTATTAAATTCATATGAGTTTATATAAAATCATACTAATTCTCTACGGGAATATTTACAGTCAAAATTTATCAATTAAATCTTGCATTTTGTGTATCGATTCATTTTTGTATATTTTGTATATCGTACTGGTACATTTTGTGCATCGATATCAAATATTGATACATTATTGGTGAAATATACAAATACTACGCTATGCAGTTAATAAGAGGGGTGAGTTACGCGTTTTTTAAAAATAAATAAACATTTTAACAACGGTAAATTTACTTGGTTGTTTAAATTTACACATAGGATGTTTTTTCTTGTAGTACTTTTAATTTTTCAAAAGATATTTTGAATATAAATTCTCGGATCCTAAATTCGGACTGCTATGACATCACTAAACTTATCATATTTCACTAAACTTACATTTTGTTTTTTTTTAATTAAATCGAATGTAGGTATTTCATAACACGTTCAAATGTTAAATGTTCCTGAAATGTGCTTTGGTATATGTTTGGAATTCAGACAGGTCATAGTTTTTTCAGGATAACGAGTTTTGCATTATCAGTAGATTGTCAATAAAATTCTCTCCATGATTTATATATATATATATATATATATGGCTTGGTACAAGAAGTGCCTAACTCAATTTTTTCCAAGATGACTTTGTTTGCTTATGTCTCTTTAAAAATATATTATTTTCGATGTAAGAAGTACCCAAGTCTGCCCGATGCTTTAAAAGCCTTTTCTAAACCATTGTACTGAGAATATTTGTCATTTTTTTAAAGAGATATAATCAAACAAAGGCATCTTGGAAAAAACTGACTTAGGCACTTCTTTTACCATGCCACAGATATATATATATAATTTAATTAGTATTGTGTCAGTTTAATGTTATCGATTTTGGTCGATTTAATTCATTTAATGATCATTTTTAATAGATTTTATCATTTTTTTAAATACACCATTATGGAATACACATTGCAGCTAACTGAGTTATACATTTTGTGATCTCTAGCATTTTTCTTAACAGTTCGGATACAGCGAACCACCGGATAAAGCGAACAGAAAACCTTTGGTCCCTTGAAGTTCGTTATAACGGGGTTCGGCTGTATAGTCTTTTAATTCCAAATTTAGGTCTTTGTCATCAATGTACACTTTCTTCAGATTCGCTCAGGTATTGAATGCCAAGTATTCTCCGAAATCCACAAATATTTATATATATATACGATTTAACCCGTTAGATCCGTTCATGCCAAACTTGTTACTACACCGTCAGTTTGCAGAAGGGCCGCCTCGCATAACATTTGTCACTCGATGACTTCCAGCCACCAGAGCGAAACGTTCTTCCTGTTGCTCTATACTCCTGAGGTTGTTGCAAAACTGCAGCCTGCCTGTCCTTCCTTTTTTGCCTGTGATAAGCCATCGAGGAAAAAAAAAAAGAAAGAGGGATGGCGTTGGGAAAGATCAACGCGAAAAAGCAACGAAATAACAAAAAAAAAAAAAAGTTATAGAGGCTCATCCTCAGCAAACAAGAAAGACTCAACCGTGAAAACTGTCACTCTCTTGTCTCGTGCAGTCACTCAACTTATTATCAACATACGATGAGTTTGCCGGTTGCTACCGTGGTCGCTGACGTCAGCTATCAGCTGTCAGTTTCCCCAATTAGTGGCAGCCCTTTCTAAAAAGCGTAGATAGGGACGGAAGGGGTAATTATACCGTGATGTGTTTGTTTTCATTTGGCATCACTTTGTTTGCCAAACGTGCTGTTGTTTTTTTTTTTTTTTTTTTTTTTTTTTTTTTTTTTTTTTTGATGGCAGTTTAATAAAAATGCGGATCGGTTGTGTGTGTATAACAGGAACTTGTAATGGAATCACTGTAGATATGCCTCTCGTAATACATTATTCGCATCGTGACGTCAGTCCTTTTGTATGGCTCTTCTATTGTTTTCTCAATCAGCGATGAACTCTGTTCGTAGGAGAATGTTTGAATCATTAGAATATGAATGGAAGGTACTTATTTAAGAGTAAGACATAAGACCGGTTTAAAATTTACTAGTGGTTTCTAATTAAAGAAATGTTTTGAACATGATATAATTTTTTTTTTTTAAATTTATATGCTTATTTTCCTTTTTCAGCTAAGACAAATATTGAACTACAGCCAAGATAAATATTGAAAATGTTTCTACTATACATTTAACTTATAGAGTGAAGCTAAATTCCCGTCATAGAATTTTATTCCCCTTTAACTTCCCTGTAGTAAAAACTCAACAGTAATTATGAACAGGGTTTGGCGACTAAGGCATATAATATTATTCATGATTTCCTGGTTTAGCTAGGAAATTGTGCAGATTTGAAGAATATAGTTAAATGTAATTTTAAAATGCTGAAACATTCTCTGTATTTATTTTTTTCTAGATTTACAACTTTTTCATTCAGAGTACAGTCTATTAAAATAATTCACAAAGAGATAAAAGATTGCCTTGCGACGAGCTCCCTTTCATTTCCCCCCCCCCCCCCATGAAATTCCTCAACTCTGACCAAGAATCTATACCTCGTGAATTTACTTTTTTGGTTGCGGGTTACTTTAGAAGTCAGAGCAACATGGACTGAAGATCGTATGCATTAAGGTGCGTGAAGGGAAAAGTGTAGGCTATCTTTGCCTGATTCTTGGCTCTGTGAACTTCCTGGCGACTTCCAGATTCTGATCTACTCATTCCAAGCTGGTAATTCATTATATTCATTATAGAGTTCTGCAGTCTAAAAGCGAAGCGAGTGCTCTATAAACACCTCAGTTAGCTCTGAAAAGCTTCTAACAAGCAACCATTGAAAAGTACTCTCTTTTTAATGGTAGCTTGTGTAACGACTGAATTCAAGGAAAGCAAATATTACGGACGATAAACTAATGAAAACATAGAAATTACTATTCGAACAGAATCTAATATATATATATATATATATATACAGTGGAATCTCGATCTATCGTTTTTCAAGGGACCGATTGAAATGAACGATAAATGCGGGAAAGCGATAGATGCGAAAACATAACAAAGCAATATGATCTTTGGGACTGGATAAAATGAACGACACATACGGAAAAACGATGGATCCGAAAACGATCGATCGAGATTCCACTGTATATATATATATATATATATATATATATATATATATATATATATATATATATATATATATATATGTAATAAATTAAATATTAGGCCCTCCATTCTATCAGTTAAATTCCCTTTCCTAAATCCAATCCCCAGTAACATTACTTTAGCGCTTTAAAAACCCATAGCAACAGAACTTCCCATAAAATAGCAAACGTTGCATTTCTACACGTGTATACGTCCCGAGAAAGGCGTGAGTTCGCATCGCCAGCCCGAAATTCCGCTGACATTTCAAAACAACAGCCACATGTACCTCGCTTCTAGCGCGTAAGGTTGAAAGGTGATATTGCACTTCGCTCCGAGCATCTGAAATGAAAGGACGTATGTTACTATCGCTCCTAATAAAATGATTCGACCCGACTGCTTCAAAATTTAAATTCTTTCAGGCTGAGTCTAGCTCCAGCCATGTAAATTTGAGCTAGTTTTCCTTTTCAGGTTGCATTTTAAGAACGAGATGTAATGATTCTATTACATATATATATAATGTATGTATATGTATGTATGTATATGTATATAATACATTGACATACATTTTGCTAATGCTACAGTTACATATGTATATCCGCGTGAAAAGCTGGATATAGTGGATGACACGATTATTTAAGTGGCATCCATCGTTATCTAATGTAATTACTATTTCAACATGCAAACATGCACAACAATACCTTGTAGCCAGAGAGTACGCCAGTTTAAGTGTCAATCCCCTTATTAGGAAAAAAAAAAAACACCCGAATGTTATATTGCAAACTAAGTGGAACAATTACAGCAGAAAACAAATTAAAAGGAAAGATTAACTTCATTTAACCATTACCCAATTATCCTACGTGCTCGGTGGCTATAACTGAACGATCTCTGTATTCGGCATACAATGCCAGATCTATAAATCAAATCGTAATTCTCCCCCCCTATTCCGTTACACGCTTTAAATTGATCAATATATATGAATCAAAGAGTACTTCAAAAGTTGCTTTTCCATCAAACAAAAGGTAGTTTAATGGGGCAAATTGTCTTGGATCTCGCCCCAGGCAGGACCGCAATAACGTATACTCCTTTTTCACCAGCTGTTCATGGCTTCATTACTTGGCATTAGTGTCATATATATCAAATATCATTTTCGGCCTTTTTTGGCTTTTGTTTTGTTGCCGTTTTTATTTTTCCCGTAGGAGGTATCGCAGATAGCTTAATTGTTGGAAGTAACTGATATACGCGCTTGTTCGTGTGATTTTTTGAAGCACGTAGGGGTTAAAGAGGCAGATGTTTGGCGGGTTGGAGAATTTGAAGCATCCTATCTTCAGGATTGTGAAAGGTGTCTTCAAATGGTGCCTTTCAAATGAAAAATCAAGTTTTTAAAAAATATATTTTTTAAGTACTGTAGATATCTTAACAGAGCTATATGATAGTACATCAAAGGATGCATTTCCAGTTTTTATATATAAGGTTACCACTAGCTGGTACCCGTCAAAACATGACGGCTAGATATGTATATATATATATATATATATATATATATATATATATATATATATATATATATATATATGACGGCTAGATAGTAAATAAATGTACTAACACACAAATTATACTCAACACATCATTGCCAAATGTTGAAAATCCTAATAATGCGCAGAAGCAAATTAATGTGTTTAAGCTGTCTCTTGCTTAGTGAGTATCTAAAGCCCGATTTAAATACGTCACTATATATATATATATATATATATATATATATATGTGTGTGTGTGTGTGTGTGTGTGTGTGTGTGTGTGTGAATCATATCTGGAACTGGGGATAAGTGACCACTCTCTAAGGGGTCTAAACACTATAATAACCTCAGTCACTGTTATAATTTTTGAAGCGAAAAGCATTCTTTGAGAGGGTATTGTGTGCAAGCAAAGCCTTACGAACCTACCCCTACTTATTCTTTTGATTCTGATTATTTGATATACCAAGACCATGTACTGGAATATACTGACAATCCAAACAAGAGTCCTGATATCAAGCTATTAATTGTAAAAAAAACAGCGAAAGCCATTTAATAACTTCTCACGGAAATGTTATATGAAGTTATCAGCTAGGGACAACATCAGATAAACACTGTTTTGTCAAGATTAGCTTATTAGCGTCTAGCGTGATGTTATAGCATGCTTTCTCATATTTCTTTTCGCGGCAGATGTTTCTAGTCCCGCTGTGCTGTCATTCGCATGTCACTCCAATCATACAAGTAGCAGCATATAATTATCCGGTAGCCTATCGCGTTTACGCATCTGTAGGAACACAGGGTTCCGGATTCGGTACACGGGGCCATAATAACAGGAATTAAAACCGATCATCAGCCTTGTGTTGTGGGCCTAAACAAAGAGAAAAAAAAAACTGATCACCATCGTTGGGTGTATGATAGAAATGGTTATTGGCGCATGTCAGCTCCCAATTGTCTTGAAGGGACACTCATTGTCGTAACAAATTTGTGTGTTTAAGGTAATGTCTTTGTTGAAGTTGATTCGCAAAGGAAACGAGACACACACCAAGAGATGTTATTATCTTTTATCTGCTTATTTTATTAAGCTGTAATGTGAGAACAACGGGGGAAAAAAAAAAGAAAAAACAACATATTCTTTGCGTTTATGCCTGGGTAAGTTGTTTCCTTGTGGCGGGAACTTTCCGTTTCGAGCTTCTGTCCTGTTTTAGTGAAAATGCTTCCGTTCGAATGGATTCAAAGTTTTAGTTTTAACACGTTCATGTTTACGAGTTTCGGCCCGTTTTGTAATATCCATTCCCGTCTGAGTCTTTCTGGAGATGCAACTGCTGATTTAACAACGGATTGAGGGTTATGCAAACGGATAAATCAAGGTATTTGAAAACTCTTAATATAGAACTGTGTTTAATAAAAACAAGGCAAAATTTAACAACTAATGATAATTTAAACTATGCATGATTGCATACTGAACAAATGATTGGGACCTCTAGTTTGTTATATATATATATATATATATATATATATATATATATATATATATATATATATATGTGTGTGTGTGTGTGTGGCTTGGTACAAGGAGTGCCTATGTCAGTTTTCTCCAAGATGACTTTGTTTGCTTATGTCTCTTTAAAATAATATTTTTTTCAATGTAAGAAAAACCTAAGTCTGTGCAATGGTTTAGAAAACACTTTTAAAGCATCGAACAAATTTAGATACTTCTCACATTGAAAATAATGTTTTCTTAAAGAGACATAAGCAAACAAAGTCATCTTGGAGAAAACTGACTTAGGCACTTCTTGTACCAAGCCACAGATATATTATATATATATATATATATATCCTCTTCGAATCGAAAACAAAAATAGATATTAGATATCTTATATTTTAATGTGACTTTGAAATAACTATTATGATCTATATAAAGGTAAAATAAATTTTAAAAAAGGAATTATTTAAAAGAAATAAATTATTCATGGTTCTGGGATGACCCACGCACTAAATAATAATTATAATAATTGAAAAATAAAAAATAATGAGACCTCATGTTGCCACATCCATAAAAGTTATTTTATAAGAGTGTCACTTCGTTAAAATAATTCTGTGTAATCTTAAAGATAAATTAAGTGCAGGTAATGCATAATCTAGCACGTGTATTTAAATACATATTTTGGAAAAGGCAATACCTCCACCAAAACGGAAAATTGCGGAAACTTTGCAATTTAATTTTTCCGAACACAATCTCTCCAATCACCTTCCCTAACTATGACTTCGAAACAATAACTCAACTGTCTTCTCCAGAAAGAGAAACGAGCAACAGGCCGCATTTCAATTGGAAAAGTGCATAGGCCGGATGTCTAACTCGATATGGTAGATGGATATCGGCTAATAAGACACTGTCACCGTCTATCATTACAAAAACATATTATCTCTGAAGTCTATCGTAATGAGAAGCTTATTATTTTTGCTCCCCTTGTTTGTGTGGACATCTTGCAGAAGACAATGCTTTTCGCTCGCATGTTGAGCTGAGTTGCGACCAGAAGTGAGATATCCTCTCTCTTTTGGCGAAGTGGATAAAAAAAAAAAAAAAAAAAAAAAAAAAAAAACCTCATGAATAAATTTTAATTATTAACTCTTTCCTGTATTTATTTTTATCATTTAATATTGGGCCAGGGTAAACTGGACTTGTAATATACTATACTGCTTCGTCGAGGGTCATTATGATTAAAGAAGCTTTTTTTTCAATGTCTTTCTAATAAGTCGAATTTTAAGTCTCTGGATTTTATAACAGATCTGCTTTACCAGAAAGCTGAGTCATTACATATCCAAGCCATTTTATGACATTCACTCAGAAACTTGATATATAATTGAGGGTTATTTATTCGAATTAAAGAAATTTGCAGGTTATATCTATTATTTTAGATCGATTGTGTTCCAATCGATTGCAGTTTTTATTGATATACATTTTATATATAAAGTTTGCTTTAGGAGGCGCACATTGCATCCACTTTCTTATTTTATTTACTCGAATTCAATGCAATCGGCGCAAAAATTATAATCTTTTTAATGCTTATTTAGGCACATTTTACTGGTTTGTACACCTGAAGTCCCCTATCAAACAGGATTAAAATTAACGTTTTTAAAGCTTTATGAGGTAAAATTGTCATTTATTATTTATTTAAATAAATATTAGCAGTTATTATTTATTTGATATTATTTAACATTATATATTACAATTGCTATTATTTATTTAAATAAATATTAGATGTCAACGCACTTAAAGATCTTTTTATAAAAAGGGTAACAATTTGCAGACATTTTTTGGAGAAATTGTGTATCTAATCAGGTGAAAAAGAAAACCATATACCTGAACTGAAAGGTGAACGTCAATATAGTTAATAATCGCTTAAAAAATATTCGGGTCAAAGTCTTTTGGTTTATTTGTGCACTAAATTTTAACACCTGAAGTCCCCTATCAAGCAGGATTAAAATACACGTTTTTTAAGCCTTATGAGATAAAATTGTCATTTATTATTTATTTAAATAAATATTAGCAGTTATTATTTTATTTGATATTATTTAATATTATATATTACAATTGTTATTATTTATTTAAATATATATTATCAGTCAACGCACTTAAAGATCTTTATTAAAAGGTAATATTTTCAAGACATTTTTTGGCGAAATTGTGTATCTAATCAGGTGAAATAGAAAACCATGTACTTGACCTGAAAGGTGAACTTTAATATAGTTATTAATCGCTTAAAAAATATTCGGGTCAAATTCTTTTGGTTTATTTGTACTCTAAATTTCAACTTGATGTTTTTATATTGCTGTTCTTGTACAGTCGAACCCCGTTATAGCGAACCCGGTATATAACGAACTCACGGATATAACGAACGAAAATTTTGGTCCCGCCGTTTTCCTATTGTACGTAATTTAATTAGTATTGTGTCAGTTTAATGTAATCGATTTTAGTCGATTTAATTCATTAATGATCATTTTTAATAGATTTTATATATATATATATATATATATATTTTAATACATCATTATTGAATACACATTGGAACTAATGAGTTATGCATTTTGTGAACTCTAGAATTTTTTCTTGACGGTTCGGATATAGCGAACCACCGGATAAAGCGAACAAAACTTTTGGTCCCTGGAAGTTCGTTATAACGAGGTTCGACTGTATATTTCACTCACATATTGGTTGTATAAGTGTGACGATCAGAGTAAAATAATGGAAAAGAAAGAAGCACTGCAAAGTTGGATCTGCATTAAGCGTATACAACACTATTTCTAAAACATCTCAGTGCACAGGTAAAAACGGCATATCCGGAAGTTATATATCTCAATTATCCTACGCCTTATTAATATCTAATTAGGACTTTTTCATTAGCATGATGACAAGACTTGTTATCACGAAGAACTAATATGAGTAACGCTTCCTTTTTTTCAATGCTTTTGCAACCTGTTATCATGTGATAAGGTAATGTATTAAATGAGGTTTAAATATTACAATAACTGCAGGGAATTCCTGTTGCATAACTGGAAAAGGTTAGTTTGAATGGAAATATTTTTAGACGGGAAAAAAAAAACCTCACAGTTATGTCGTATTATTGAACAAAGAGAGTGCGAAAATGTTAATATGTAATGAAGAGAAGACAGAATTTTTTGTCAGGTATGATTAATTAGCCGGAATATTTAAAGCAGCTGGACATTTTTAAAAATTTATTAGCATGGAATTTTATAGAATTTAGCTCCAAAGGAATGAAATCGAAGTAAAGCAATATTTGTCCTGTAAATAGCTAATATTAATCTTTCTACAATGAAATCTTTATTTTTGCCATTAAATATTCTAAATGTTAGAACATATAGCTATAAGTGAATATATATATATATATATATATATATATATATATATATATATATATATATATATATATCTGGGGCTTGGTACAAGAAGTGCCTAAGTCAGCTTTCTCCAAGATGACTTTGTTTGCTTATGTATCTTTAAAAAAAATAATATTTTCAATGTAAGAAGTACCCAAATCTATACAATGGTTTAGAAAATACTTATAAAGCATCGTATAGACGTGGGTACTTCTTACTTTGAAAATAATATTTTTTTAAAGAGACGTAAGCAAACAAAGTCATCTTGGAGAAAACTGACTTAGGCACATCTTGTACCAAGCCATATATATATATATATATATATATATATATATATATATATATATATATATATATATATATATATATATATATATATATATATATATATATATATATATATATATATATATTAACTAAGCTGAATGAGGTTTGTAAGCTCCCGGAAACGTATGGCTCGTGAAAGTGTAATATTAAGCATAGAAGGTGATTGAAAGATTTTGACAGATACTCACTACTGCGTCATCCAGTTATAAGGTCATTCATTCATTTAGCAATATCACGTTTCAAAAAGTGAGTACCTAGATGTTTACGACTACCTCTCCTGAGTCAGATCCTGGAGCCAATCATATTCAGATCTTTATTTCTTCCCCCCCCCCCTTTTATTTTCTCTTAGTCAACACAGTATTACTGTGTTTCATTCTATAAGCAGATCCGAGAATGCCGGTACAATAACTTGGAATGATCACTGTGTACGTCAACAGACCGTCATCCTTTTTGGGAAGTTCTTCTCTTTACTAAACATCCAAACGAACATTAATCTTTTCATAACATTTACGATTCTCTAACATCTGAAAAATCCAGTACCACTCGCCTCCCACAAGTTATACCCCATCGAAGTCTCGTGACTCAACCAGGCTTGCAATGGTCCGTGTCGGTCCTTTTGTGAGCACGGCGCTGACGGACCGTGTCCGAACCCCCCGTGCAAAATTAGCGAGGGAGTCTAAAGCGTGTAAATTCAATCCATTTGAATTAGTTCCCGTTTCGGGGTCCTGATTATGAAAGTTTCAAGCTTTTATAAAGCCAGTGCCCCGTAGTGGGGTGAAAACAAGAGATAAGTACTTCATGGACTGATAATAAGATTAAAATAAAACAGCGTCATAGCGAAACTATGGCACTATGAAATGGTTTAGAGTGTGGTTTAGTATTTTTTTTTCCAGCTTAGAGAAAGTCAGTCGCACTATAGAAATGTTTTTGAATTTCAATTTCTTTTTTTTCAAAATTCAAATGATCGCTTGCCAGTACGATTTCCTATAGAGATCCTCATTCAGAAAAATTGGCGATAAAATATGTTCCTGATAGTATTTGGAGTTAATCTTGACATTTTTTAGCACTCTGTTTATTTTTAACTTGCCATTATAAGAAAAACCAGCAACAATCATGAATCTCTTAGAAAAACTTTCTTTCGATTCTTTGAACCATGTACTTAAATTTTTTTCTCCCCTTTTATGATAATAAATGGCTCTTTTTTTGTTTCAATCATTTAAATACACCCATGATTCATCTATTGTGACAATTGTTTTCCACTTTTCTTTGGATAAGTGTTTCTCATATAGAATTCTGCAGCGTGTCCTGCGTTCAGCGATATGATTTGGAAGAAGACGATGCACATTGCGTTTTTTCGCTTTCTTAAGATTTAAATCAACGTTTATCATTTTGTTTACAGTGGACACCGAGCATTTTAATGATTTTGCAACTGTCCTTTGACTAGGGGGATTTTCTTTTAACATTAAACAACGTACCTTTGCAATTGTCGAAGATGTCCGTATTTTCCTTGGATACTTGTTTGGAATTTTTGTTCCACTTGAGGCTCCAATTTGACGTTTTTTTCCTTTCTTGTTGACGATATTACCTATCGACGCTTTAGATATCACAAAACCATGACTCTCACATCGTTTTTGGATAACGGAGTATGCATATTTCTCTTCGGAAAGAGCATAAATGTAGCCTTCGAACCACTGCTTTTCTTAAAAACGCCATTTTGAATAAAAACAAAACTTTCAAGCCGCAGACGATAATTTTGACTTTTAAAAACATAGTACAATTGCAATTATTTCTTTTGCAGCAAACGATTTTTTTTATTACCGCTTATCAAAATCGTCTAAAAAATGTGCGAACAGCCTCTGCATAAAACTTATTTTGATTTTATAATATTACGTAAATTAACTATTACAACTATATTTATAAAAATATATTTTAAATAAGTTTTCTCTGCCCTGTTAAGAATGTCTTTTTATAAAGATTATGGGGGTTGAGGGGGGGTCGTAAAATACTTACAATTTAGCATATCTATCGTAAAAACTTTCAAAATAAACCAATTATAATGATCGAGGGCACGAAATCTCTTCTGGAGGCATGCGTTCCCTACAATTCCTCTGATCACTCTTTTACTTCAAGAAGCAATTATTAATACAAACGAGATGCCAGATTAAAGAATCTTGAAAAAATTTCATCAGCTGTTCTGATAATTTCTCATTCTTCCCCCTTACTCTTTAATATTCAACATTTCAAAACCCTCCCCCCAAAAAAAGCATTAATCAAACACCACTACACCCTTCTCCCCCAGCGGTAAACGTTTGTGTACAGAAGCACGCGATTTGAATGATCTAAATTTAGTTTCGCCTATTTTCCCTGCTCTTGTAACAGCAAGTCAGGCGGGGTGTCAAAATTAGCCCCCCTCTTTACGTACCACCCCGTCTCGCGTTGCACCCTCCTCGATTTTCAATATATATATACACACACACACACACACATCAATCCCCCCCCCACTTCCCCCGGTTAATCCAGAATTACACAATAAGCGGATGGGGAGGTCCCTAGTGTCCCATAATGGCCGGGGTTCAACCCCCTTTCGATCTCAGAATTGATACATTGCGGGACAACCCAGGGACAGGAAGGTTAAATGATGTGAGACATTCCTAATGCTCCCCTCCGTAAATGGGACATTTGTTAAATCACTTCGGATTACGTGAAGTACCGTGTAATTGGGAAGCTTGGCCGTGCAAAACGGGGTTGCAGTTTTCCAAAATGTTTTGCGGGAAGCATGTTTACACTCGCGATGACTGGAAGGTACTTTCATTCTGGTAAGGCCTTGTTTGCATTGCTTTCGTCAACGCCAGCTTACTCGCATCGAAATATTTTTAACGAATCACATACCTCCAAACAGTTAGCCACGAAACTGTTAACGTCTGGGATTGGTTAAAATTGTTTTGTTACGAGTAGTTTGTTATGTTACATGCACACACAGACATTACTGACATGCATATATATATATATATATATATATATATATATATATATATATACAGTCGAACCTCGTTATAACGAACTTCAAGGGACCAAAAGTTTTGTTCGCTTTATCCGGTGGTTCGTTATATCCGAACCGTTAAGAAAAATGCTAGAGTTCACAAAATGTATAACTCATTAGTTGCAACGAGTATTCAATAATGATATATTAAAAAAATGATAAAATCTATTAAAAATGATCATTAATGAATTAAATCGACTAAAATTGATTACATTAAACTGACACAATACTTATTAAATTACGTACAATAGGAAAACTGCGGGACCAAAATTTTCGTTCGTTATAGCCGTGAGTTCGTTATATACCGGGTTCGTTATAACGGGGTTCGACTGTATATAGCTGTGATATATGTATATATATATATCAAAAGTGATATATATATATATATATATATATATATATATATATATGCATGTCAAAATTTTGACGCATTTTGGTACTTTTCTGTTTAATTGTTTACGGTTTGCCCAAGACTGGGTTTGGAGCGCTGCCAAAATTATAACTCGCGACGCAGGACATCTGAAATTTTGCTATCCGGAGGTTCGTTATGGAAGAACGTTATCGTACGTTAAAATTAAAAAAAAAAATTGTTCACTGCATAAATATCCTACTATCAGCACTTAAATTTTAAAATAGAAATATCAGGATTTATCTCCACCTGATAGGGGGAAATTTTACCCTAAAATTTTCCACTATATGCATAACATCAATCCAAAAAAATCACATTGCCTGAAAACATAAATACCCACTGCCTACAACTGTTTAAAAAATAAATCCCTTTAAAATAAAAAATCAGAATAATTGCGTATTCATTTGTATTTCACATATACAATCCGAAGCATTCACACTCTCGTATTTCCAAGCGGCTTATATATGGAATACGACAAAAAGTGCAATCCGAAATGATTACTGGATTATCGCTAATCCATTTGTCAAAGGGGGAAAAATTCTAAATTACCCCCGGAATGTCTGGAACTTCAAAAAATGTCCTTTGAAAGCTTCTCACAGAGTATCCCTTAAGCGGTGTTGAAATTTCCTCGATTTCCAGCTGCGAAAATCTGTTTAAAATAATAAAATATCGGATAATGAAATTTTTTTTTCGATACAAATACAACAAAAATATTTGACACATGGTCATACACCTTATGCAAAATAACGGTGTTTAAGTCAGAAGCTGAAAATGCGTTTGAAAAGAGGAAAGAATAAATAACTACAAAATTGATCCCTTAAAGTAAAGGGATTATCCGCTGTTGTTATAAATCTTTCCACATGATTTCCTTTGTTTACGGGCACATTTTAACATTAATAACACGGTATTTAAATCCATGAAACTACAGTCGTAAAATAAAAGGTCATATTTAACACATGAAGAGCTCGCATTACACGGCCGAAATTGCAATTTATTCAAGCTTTTGTACGTTAACTACAAAAGCGTATTAATTGGTTTATAATGTTAGATTTTATTTTATTACTAGCTGAAAACCCACGCTTCGCTACGGAGTACATTGAAATTAAATACAATGGTCAATGTATGCAATTAATTCCAAAAAAAAATAAATAAATATATATATATTTATAATAAATACGACGATCAATGTATACAATTGATGTAAAAAAAAAACATATTTATAAAAAGATCGTAAGGGATATTTTTATAGACAAAATAAAGTCCAATCGTCTGCCGCATTAGCAAGAAAAAAATATTTTTTTGTCTATTTTTTTTTGCACGTAACGATAAATTTATTTAAAGTACCAGAAAAAGAAATCACGTAAAGAGCATTTAATAAATTAAATTCTAAAAATTAATCTTTAAAAATTCACCAAAAATCAGGAAATGGAGGTAAAAATTCGAAAAAAAATTTCATTTTGAAGGAATTTTTACGATCTTTCTCGTGATATAAATTTTATAACCCTCAATGTGTTATTTTAAATGCAAACGTAAAAAAAGTTTAAAAAACAGCTTAAAAATTTAATTTTAAAAAATCTAAGAAGAATTTTTGAAAAATCTTTCTTAGTGCACCCCTACACTATTAGAAGAATCGCCATGCAAAATTTCAGCCCTTTAGGTCCAGCGGTTTGGTCTGTGCGTTGCATGTCAGTCAGTCAGTCAGTCAGTGAATGAATGAGTCAGTTACGGAACTGCTTTATATATATAGATTAGTCTGCTAAAGATGTGTTTTACCTGTCTAGTTTGTAATAGCACTTTATCCTTTTCTTACGGAAAATTTCAGATTGTAGATGGGATGAAATAATAATGATCAAAGTAAAGTTCTAGGATTAATAGAAGTTTCTTTTTAATAGGAAAATGAACAATAAAAAATAATCATAGATCTCCTTAGATTTTGTTTCCTTAATAGTTTACGGATTGCGTAAATCTGGAAAATTTAAATTAAAAATGTAAAACTGATGGTAAAAAATTTGAACACACGAGTATGAATTATGTAATTGAATATTAAGTGATGAAAGCATTGGTATTAATGAACTATATGATATTATTTTTCAGTTCTGCATTTAAAAAATATGCTGTATTCTGTTATTATTTTGCGTCGAGGAACTCTCAAAAAGCAAACATGTTGTTACGTATGAAACAACGTCGGGGGGAACTAAATAATTTCAATTCTGCATTAATAATTATTATCAGTGACTTAATGCTACATTGCAAGTCTTATTTATTTCCGCTTTCTGAAAAAAAACACCGTTTTGCGTATGATCATTTATATTGTTATAGACTTCATAAAATTCAATACAATAATTAGGTTATTCTGTTTAACAATAAACCATTAAAATTTGTTTAAGCAAAAACGTATTTTTCCTCACTTTCATATAGAATGGGATGAGTTTGAAGTTTAATGGTAGGCGGTCAAAACTTAATACCATGAAACATCCCCGAGGCTAAAGCAAACCAGTTTAAACGGCATATTACGTAATTTAAAAGTCTAGCCCCGTAAAGTCTGATATTGTTATCGGGTAATGTTTTAAAAACTCGGAAATGTCTATCAGGAAAATGAAAATAGAGATTTCCGTTCCTAGTTCATGGTACAGTCGAACCCGGTATATAACGAACTCATGGATATATAACGAACGAAAATTTTGGTTCCACCGTTTTCCTATTGTACGTAATTTAGTTAGTATTGTGTCAGTTTAATGTAATCGATTTTAGTCTATTTAATTCATTAATGATAATTTTTAATAGATTTTATCATTTTTGTAATACATCATTATTGAATACACATTGTAACTAACGAGTTATACATTTTTGTGAACTCTAGCCTTTTTCTTAACGGTTCGGATATAGCGAACCACCGGATAAGGCGAACAAAACCTCTGGTCCCTTGAAGTTCGTTAAAACGGGGTTCCACTGTACACTGAATAGTCTCAACATACAGTGTAGAAACGCAGGTACAGTCGAAGCTCGTTTTAACGAACTTCAAGGGACCAAAAGTTTTGTTCGCTATATCCGAACCGTTAAGAAAAAATTCTAGAGATCACAAAATGCATAACTCATTAGTTGCAATGTGTATTCACTAATGATGTATTAAAATATATATATGTATATAAAATCTATTAAAAATGATCATTAATGAATTAAATCGACTAAAATCGATTACATTAAGCTGACACAATACTAATTAAATTACGTACAATAGGAAAACGGCGGGACCAAAATTTTCGTTCGTTATATCCGTGAGTTCGTTATATACCGGGTTCGCTATAACGGGGTTCGACTGTATAAAGTACTTGATATAACTAGTCGTAAACTTATAACACCAAATTGCATTTTTTTCCTTTTTTTTTAACCTAAAAAAAATTTCTCTAATTTAGTAGCTACAGGCCAGTAGTCAATTTAGTAGCTAAATCCACTCTATAAGAAGTTGGATAATTTCTAAATTTTTTTTCCCCCTCGGGGAATGCTTTTTAACCTGGGTAATATTAACCCGGAAAAGTAACACTTTAAAACTTAGAAAAGATGTATATTACGCGTGTAAGCTACGCCAGTTTAAAAAAACACACGCGTAGCAAATAGGTCACCAAAGTTAGTAACGTTTTGAAACACCAAGAACAACTCCTCCACTTTGGCGAATGTTTTAACCATTTTCCAAAAGGCATGCGGGGCCCCGGTCACACGCATGAATGTGGCCTGATATCCCCCCCCCCCCCCAGGAAGGGAATGCTATCTAATCTGGATAGTATCTAACAGGAAAAATGCTATCCAAATACTTCCTGCACGTCAGAGAAAACTGATATTTTAATCTTTAAAAAACCAACTCTATCACAATCCGTCTCGACCGCATTTATAATGAATCCTGCGAGAGAGAGAGAGAGGTAGGTACACAGAGTGGGCCCATATTTTGTGTTTCGCTCAGGGGCTGCAATGTCATTGGGGCCGTTCTTGACGACAGGGCGACATGTCGTGACCGCACTGCCAAGCGGGGATTGCGTGCCGGCGTTGATGAAATATGTCCGCTGCGCGAAACCGTTGACGCCCCCCCTACCCCCTACCCCCCCCCCCCCCTCTTCACGAAACACTCCGTGGTTTTTTGAAAATTTGTTTTTATTCTGGCGTTATTATTCCGGACGTGTAAGCGTTTGCTTGTTCTTTTGTGTTTTTCGGCGGACCCTTGATTCCCCCCCCCTCTTTTATTATTATTATTTTTTTTCATTATTATTATTATTATTTCTTCGTCAGGTTTGTAATTAAATACATAAGGAGGACGGAGTTTTGTTTTGGCCTGTTCGTGATACTCTCCCGGGGGGTAATGATACATCTGCCTCAGAAGTTCGAAGTGATAATTTGAGCTCCTAAGTACGAGGTTATAAGGCAGAGGCAGGTAACTACAGAGCGAGTACTCCGGCCGGTCGGCACGTTGGCCGGTGATTAATTGCGCTGCTTTACGCCTTTAAATATCAGATGTGGCAAAACATGTGACGCTTTCCCCTGCATGTTTTTTTTTTTTTACGTTATCTCCCCGCGGATCACCAAGTCAAGAAAAGTCAATGCGAAAGCACCGGATATCATATTGAAAAATGATGACAATATTTTCCTTACAGCCTCGTCTAGGAAATTAAAGCCATTACATTACGTGTTATTAGTGTATGATTCTGTAGTTAACTCTGCAGTAGTTGATTCTGCAGTTTAGGGATTGTACTGCCCTTTTTTTCTTAAAAAAATTTAATTATGTCATTTTTTTATGGTTTTTCACTTTCGTATCCTTTGTGTATATATATATATATATATATATATATATATATATATATATATATATATATATATATATATATATATATATATATATGCAGTGGCGCACCCAGGAGGGGGGCCTGCCCCTCCCCAAAGATATAGAAGTTGCATTATGAATACTGATTTTGCATTATAAATATTTTTATCCGTTCATCTCGTCCCCCCCCCCCAATGCATTATAAATATCTTTATCCGTTCCTCTCGGAAAAGATGATTTATAGGTATTTTGCGTAATAAAAAGGGTGTTTTCACTATTATTATTTTTTCTCTTTATATTTTTAATGAATTCTTAAAATAAGCAATAAGTTTCATTGTTAGTTCTATAAGGTATCTTGTAAACAAAAATTACCATATTATATGCAAAAGAAATGCGCATGGAGCATTTTTAATTAGGCCAATTTTTGATATAATTAATAATTCATAATTCATAAATATTTCATCTTTAAATTTTAACCACTTTTACATATCTATGGTACTAATCACATATTCAAATTTCAAGCAAATGCATTCAAAACCAAAAAAAAGTTAGGTTTCAAGGTCCACTGTCCCCTTAATCTATGCAACGGCAGGAAAATAGTCAGATAGTCTAAGGAAATATGCTTTCCACTCATAAAGTAGTTCCGTAATTATCACTGTTTCTTTGAACAAATCATTTGTTATATAGCGCTAATTCATTGAAAGTATTTCAAAAAACAACTTTGTTCAACTAGTAATATGTTACTTGCATGTGCCATAAACACTAAGGCTTCAAATAAGTTGAACAAAGTTGTTTTTTGAAATACTTTCAATGGATTAGTGCTATATAACAAATGATTTGTTCAAAGAAAAAGTGATAATTACGGAACTACTTTATGAGTGGAAAGCATATTTCCTTAGACTATCTGACTATTTTTCTGCCGTTGCATAGGATATGATTCTATGAAGGAATTATTGCAGGAAAATAGTCAGATAGTCTAAGGAAACATGCTTTCCACTCATAAAGTAGTTCCGTAATTATCACTGTTTCTTTGAACAAATCATTTGTTATATAGCGCTAATTCATTGAAAGTATTTAAAAAAAAAAAAACAACTTTGTTCAACTTATTTGAAGCCTTAGTGTTTATGGCACATGCAAGTAACATATTACTTTCTGAATAAATCGAGTAACACGCTTAATGCGGCATTTTATAAACACATTTCACGGCGCAAGAATTCAATTTTCCTCCCCTTCGAACCTGATGCATAACATTGGAGGTCACCTTTCGCTTTCGGAAGATAATCGAATATGGCGACGTTTCACGTGAATCCCCTCCCTATATATTTGGTGCTGTGGAGGCGAAAAAACCCGACTCTGTCCTAATCTCCTTTTAATTGGCATCGGGTGTCGTGGTCCCTCCCTATAAATCAGGCGATTTCACGAATGGAGGTGCGAGACTTCATTAAGACTTCCGGTGCTGCCACCCGAAAAAAAAAAATATTGAAGACATAAATCATCGAACGTTGCATTATGTTCGGTTGGGTGACAAAGAATTTTTTTCTTTTTCTCCCGAGTTTTCGCCAGATATCACGTATTTTTTCCTCGGTTTTTGATAAGTTTTCATTAGTTTCTTCCTGGGAGTTTTCCCCAAGTCATTTCCTTTGTCTGCCGACCTAAACGTTCGATGTCTCGGAGGGAGTGTTATTTTTGTTCCTCGAACAAATTAGATTATCGATTTTTTAACAGGGTTCGTTTTCGATGGGAAATGCGGTTGGTTTAGCAGTTTTCCTCGCCGGGAATGAAGAGGTTGTGATAGTGTGGATTGCTTCAAATAGCCAAAATTTTAGTCGGGTCTTTGGACATTCATAACTTTCGACAAGAGCTATTTGTCAGAGATCTCGACTACAACGAGTAAAATTTATTGCACAAATATAGTTATGGGGTTAATCTTACACACTATAGCAGAGAATACTTAATACAGTCGAACCCCGTTATAACGAACTTCAAGGGACCAAATGTTTTGTTCGCTTTATCCGGTGGTTCGTTATATCCGAACCGTTAAGAAAAATGCTAGAGTTCGCAAAATGTATAACTCATTAGTTGCAATGAGTATTCAATAATGATGTATTTAAAAAAATGAAATAAAACTTATTAAAAATGATCCTTAATGAATTAAATGGACTAAAATCGTTTACATTAAATTCACACAATACTTATTAAATTACGTACAATAGGAAAACTGCGGGAACAAAATTTTCGTTCGTTATAGCCGTGAGTTCGTTATATACCGGGTTCGCTATAACGGGGTTCGACTGTAGTTTCATTTTTTTTTTAATGTCACTCTTAAGTGTTAACTTGCCTTAAGGGGGACACTGGACTTTCGAAATTGTGAAATTTGTCCAAAAATTCGATTTTTTTAAATTTTATTGAATTGTGAAACTACGGACGAGTAGGAATGTGTTGCAAAAAAAATTTTAAATTATGTGATTACTTTCCTAGTTATAGGCATTTGTATTTAATTTAGATATTATGCGGTTACTAAAAGCAATAACTTTAAATGTGTTTTGCTCAAACTAAAAATTTTCATGTCATACGAATATTCAAACTGCTCCAGGCGCATTTCTAATTATCGTATTGCTTTGAAATTTAAGTTTTATATACTTAACTGTATATCAAACAAATCTTATTGAAAAAAATTATGCTTCGTAGCTCAGAATTTCTAAATTTTGTACTTGAAATGATGGTTTATAGGTATTTTGCGTAGTAAAAAGGGTGTTACTACAAATATTTTAATTTTAAGAAAAAATGCTTGTAATAATTTTGGGCATTCCAAAATTTTTCATTATTTGAATTTCTTAACACATACGATTCTGGAAATGCAGTTAGGTTTTATTCACATTCCATCCACCTCTTCAAAAAGGGAATTTTTTTCCTGCTTCCAGAATATGAAAGGGAAAAAAATACATTTTTCCCTAACACGATAGATAGATCACTTATTCTCGATCGCTTGACTC
>OU015498.1:13139291-13216791 GCA_907164885.2 Dolomedes plantarius | reverse complement strand
ATTTTTCCCTCACACGATAGATAGATCACTTATTCTCGATCGCTCGACTCAACAACAACAACAAAAAAAAAAAAAAAAACAAGCATCAGTCCTTTTTTTTTTTTTTTTTAAGTCGTAAAAACATTTCACTGTGCTCGGGATTGGCTGATTTCGACTGCACCAAAGCACTTGTCGAATTTCGAGACATAATATCCGAGATGGCACCGCAAGGCATCCCCCTAGAATCTCCCCTACGTGAGTCCGGGCACTAGGTTATAAAAATATCCGCGGAAAACGACAGCAAGTGAGAGCGAGCGAAATTAAAAAATAGGATCCTGTTCCATGTCTCCGAAAGCTCGTAACTCTGAAACCTGTCAATGGGTTCGCTCTTCGAGTTGATTGCGTCACTCGGCAATAACCATGACTCGTGCCGATCCGTCTTAGATGGTCACGTGACGCTAGAGGCACTCAATCGCGCACAGATATGCCGGTCGTATGAGGGAGGCTCCCGCAACCCCCCTCTTTGTGGTAAAAGCATAAACGCTTTTTGAACAGAATAATAAATTTTTTGGTCACTTTCCCCGCTGGCCCTTTGGTGGCTCCAAAAAAATGGCTCCTTTGGTATTTTTTTTTTTTTTTTTTAATGTGGGGATTGTTTGGGAGAATCCTCACCACACACAGACACGCAATTTTTATTTTATGGGTTGAGTTGTTTTGGCTCTTTTTCTCGATGCTTTCGAAAATATTAACTCCTGGGTGTTTTTTTTTTCCTTCTTACTGCGCTTATTTTTGAACGTTTTGTTCGGCAGAACGTTTTACTAAGAACAGCGAATTGTCGATGGCCTGATCTTAAGTTGTTCTCGGAGAGCAAAAATACGTGTATTTTGTAAAATAAATCCTTTTTTCTGTATCCTTTCGTTTTCTTCCGTAACAGCTTAAAAATGGCGATAGAAGAAGTTAAAAGAGAATATTACGGAGCGCATTTATTTTTTATAGCCCGAGGAACGGGAATTTCGTGTGGTTATTTTACGCATTATATTTTTAATAATTTAAAGGTTGTATTTCATTTAAAATAATTTTTTGGAAAAGCGACATCTGTATTTTAGGATTCGTGCATGCAAATGAAAAGAAGCCATATTAAAAAAATTTTTAAACAGTTGGAAGGTGTGGTAAATAAAAAAAAAGTACGTCAGACTTCAGACATTTGACATAACTTTTTTCAATTCCTACTATTAGTTCACACTCTCTCTATATATATATCTTGTTCAAATTTTCAATCGTTAATAAAAGTACTTTTTATTCATCCACTCAAGTTCAAATACATTTTTTTAAAACTTGTAGTGGATGACACTTGATGTTAATACAGTTTATTCAAATATTAATTCATTAATTAAATTTAATTAATCAATTTTAGTTTTAGACCTAGAGCGTCTCTTGCTCTTGAATAGTAATTTCCCTCTTGTTACTGTGTAAACGGTAGTACTGCGGTATCGCGGGCTTCTCCCGTCCTGTAGGTTGCGAGATCGAATCCCCAACCTGACAAACTTTTTCTCTCTCTTTCCCCCCCCCCCCTCCTAATCTCGCACAGTAGGCAAGGTTCTGGCAGGCAATCCTTTTTTTTTTCAATTCCTACTATTAGTTCACACTCAAATTTTTCTTTGTTGACCTAAGTAGGAATTGACTTTAATTTTTTTTTTTTATATATTACTTGTTTTTCATAATGTTAGCAAAGCGTTTAAGTGACAACACTGTGTGCTTTTGTATATGGGATCAAATGAAGCAATGTGTATAATGCTGCATGGACTACTGATAGCTTTTATTGTCGAATCGCTCAAGCTTGAACTGAATAGAAATTGCCCACTTTGAATATTTCAAATAAACATCGTCTATTCTAGATGTCACATTACTTACATTCCGATAATTAAATGGGGTGCGTGTCTATATTATATTCTCTCTTCCAGAACTGCACGCTGTAAATATGCTTACATGACAAAAATGTAATATTTTTTTTACATTTAAAATAGCTTTAAAGATATATCTTAGTTCACTAGTTCCTCTATTACGTACATACCATTAACTGGACTTCTTATAAGTGTATTTAATCTTTTTCCTCGGTAATTTTCTAACATTGCTACACAAACAGATGAGCCTTTTTCATCGCTAAGTTTTTTTAATGTTAAAGTATACTATATTATCGGCTCGTAGTTTCAGAACGCCTATTATCAAAGAATAAATAGATCCAGTTTATTCAAAGGCTTACACTGCAAACACAGTAGCGGATAACGCCTGTGAAAAACCTTAAGCGCAACTTAGTTTTAAGGACCTCTTTCTGGATTGAATTTCATATAAGTCTTCCGCGTGTTTTTTAGTTCCGTATGAAATGGAATGTGTGAATCAAAATGTTTCTTCGAGCAAGCTTGCTTAGAAAATAAATGTTGTCAAAGTTTATCTTGACTCAACCAACAAATAAATTAAATTTTTCCGCTTAGTTTTTTACGCAAAAATTTAAAATTACATTTTATCTTTAAATAATAAAACTCAGTTTATGCATATTTTAATAAATTGTACTCTTCAAGAAAATTGTAATGATTGTTTTTAATTGTAGCTTATAGTCATAATTTTCTTGATTGAAATTTGCATGATTTGTCAATAAATATTGTTATGTAACTGTTTTACAACAACATTTTCATAAACGTAAGAGACTAATTGTATTTAAGTGTGCGATAGTTAAAAGAGACTCACTATTAGTTTTCGAGACGCTTAAAGTTTGGATCAAGTGCTCGACACTTATCTTGAAATAATAAAATCTACTTTAAATAATAAAACGTTTAAATAATAAAACTCAGTGTATGCATATTTAAATAAACTGTACTCTTCAAGAAAATTGTAATGATTGTTTTTAATTGTAGTTCATAGTCATAATTTTCTTGATTGAAATTTGCATGATTTATCAATAAATATTGTTATGTAACTGTTTTACAACAACATTTTCATAAACGTAAGAGACTAATTGTATTTAAGTGAGTCATAGTTAAAATACATTTACTTTTAGTTTTCAAGATGCTTAACGTTTGTATCGAGCGCTCGACACTTATTATTAATAATCAACAATGTAAAAAAATATATTAAATATTTCTACTGATAATAAAGTTGATTGCAATTCAAAATCAAGCATTAAACAAATGAATTCATTTCATTTATAGCTCAAAGTCACAATTTTCTTGATTGAAATTTGCATGATTTGTCAATAAATGATGTTAAGTAACTATTTTACAACAACATTTTCGTAAGCGTATGAGTCTAATTGTATTTAAGTGTGTGATAGTTAAAAGAGATTCACTATTAATTATATTATGTTGAATTATATTATGTTTCTATACCGGTAGTAATGAGGATCTAATTTCCAGAGGACTTCCGAAACTTTGGAGGACATAAGCACCTTATTCTTTTCCACGCCTATACAGTAATTCATCCGTGTGCAGCCATAAATAGTAATCCTTAAATCATACGTTGGTGAAAGGAACAGATTAAATCAGACGTGTAAATAAAAGCGCTTCATAAGTGCGAGACTAAGCAAAAATTTGAAATTTAAAATTGATAAGATAAGCAAGAGACATGCCTTTAGTGTGTATAGTCTTTAGTGTGTATACAGTCGAACCCCGTTATAGTGAACCCGGTATATAACGAACTCACGGGTATAACGAACTAAAATTTTGGTCCCGCTGTTTTCCTATTGCAAGTAGTTTAAATAGCATTGTGTCAGTTTAATGTAATCGATTTTAGTCGATTTAATTCATTAATGATAATTTTTAATGGATTTTATCGTTTTTTTAATGCATTATTATTGATTACACATTGCAACTAATGAGTGATACATTTTGTGAACTCTAGCATTTTTCTTAACGGTTCGGATATAGCGAACCACCGGATAAAGCGAACAAAACCTTTGGTCCCTTGAAGTTCGTTATAACGGGGTTCGACTGTAGTAGTGTGAAGAATCTTTAGTGTGTATAGTCTTTAGTTCGCCTGTAATCCACTTGTGTGCAACCACACATATCAACCCTTAAACCGTAGTTAGTTGAAAGAACAGGCTTTATAAACCATATAAATAAAAGCGCTTTCATAGGTGCGAGAATAACCATAAATTTAAAGTTTAAAGTTAGCGATTTCTTATATGTGTCTTTTTTATCCCACCACTGGGATTAGGAAAAAAGAAAATTTCAGTCCCGCTTTGTGGCATCACAAGTTTAAAAGTGCGATAACATCTGTAGTCTACCCGACTGTCGAGTCTGTATACGTTATTTGTACTTGGAATACAAAACACGGCCTCAAAGAGTTCAGACTCCCACAAGCCGCGAAAAAACAACGACGATGCTTCTTCGGTCTCGGAAGAACGATTTCGCGGGATAATTCATCAAAGGGGGGGGGATGTCCATTTGAATATCAAATGCAGCCGCCGTCTCATTATGGCGAGCGTATCCCTTGTTTTAGCACCTGGCCACACAACCGGCGAGAAACAACACTTCCCCAGATTGATGTGGCGGTCAACGTGATGACAGTTTCTGAACCCGGAACTCTTTTTGCTGTTCTTGCGATTTGTCTCACTTTGGTGAATAGTTAATACGCTCTTTTTCTCAAGAAACAGTGTCCGTGATTTGCAAACAAGTCATCGTGATTAGCAGAGTGTTGGCTTTGTTGATCTGCCGCCATTATAAACTTTAATGGGAGAGATAGTACTAGACGAAAGGGGGGAAAGCCATTAAGGTCCATCCTTGAGGTAGATAAGGGTTTAATGAACATGCAACTTGCATATTTGTCTAGTCGGTTTTCTCGGAATAGATAAAACCCGTGACCGTCTATTATTATTAGGTAGAAACATAAAAGACGTTATTTCTAGAAAATTCTTAACTGAGAGCTTTTTTTTTTTTAGCTATCTAGGAGAAACATGAAAAAAAAGAAATTGAGGTAGAATTATACACCGTGAACTTACACAATATTAAACCGTGGGAAACTGCGTAAATTCACGTGTAAAATATATGTAATATCCCCATTACATTACGTCCTTGAATTTATAATCGGAAAAGGAAAACTAGCTCATATTTACATGGCTGGAGCTAGACTCAGCCAGAAGGGAATCAAAAATTAGATTTAAATGCAGACGGGCCAAACTTCTTAGTACATCGTTTATTAGTGCGAAAATATATCCGTTCATTCCAGAAGAACGGCTCGGAATAATATCACCTTGTAACATTAAACGCGAGAGAGCGAAAAAAAAAAAACAAAAAAAAACATGTGGCTATTATTTGTAGGGTCAGTATATTTAGGGGCTCGCGAGCTAACCCGCTCCTGAATTCGGAGATAAACATGTGTAGAAATGCAAAGGCATGCGATTTTAAAGGCCTTATTCTCATGGGAAGCTCTGTGGCTAAGGGTTTTTAAAGCGATAAATTAATATTACCGGGGATTAGATTTAAGAAAGGGAATTTAAATGCTAGAATGGAGGGCATAATATTTAAGATATTACATATATATGTAATGAATTTTAATGAAAAAAAAAAAGGTTGTCATGGTTTGGAAAAACCACAAGAAAAATGTGTCATTATAAAGTTTAAATTACCTCTTCGTCAGCTTTTTTATTGATGTCCATTCTACAGAGACCTTGTTCTTTTACTCATGGTCTGTGTAACAAAACCGCTCATTAAGCTAATGATAGCTAGAGAAGTAAGAATGACCATTCATTCGACCATATTATCAGCGATTAAACATGTATTCACACGAAATGCTGGGTGACGTGACGATATTGGTTAATGAAGAGATCATGGAATAGGGGTTATGGATCACAAAAAAATAGATGACAATTTCGCTTTAGAGAGTAGAGATTTATTAAAAAAATGGAAATCCTCTTAGGGAAAGTGTAGAAGGGGAAGAAAAGACCATCCTCGAACATAAAATTTCATGAAAACGGCAATAGATAAGAGGAAAATTCCGCAAGTTTTTTTTATCGAGATGTCCTTTTCAAACAGGAAGATAAAATTACTTAAGTATTCAGTTGCCTGTCAGTGTCAGTTAGCTAGTGTTTTTGACCGAACACTTTACCTAATCAGGGGCACAACAAGCGTTCAACGGCGTTAGGATCAGATTTAGAAGCTAAAAATCGGTTATAAAAAAAGGGTAATTATAAATTAAATTTTAATAAAGATTTCGCCTCACGAACGAAAATTCCCCCTTCGGAAAGGACGATGTCTTTTAGAAAATGATTTTGGTTTCGCAACTGATTCCTAACACCCTATTTTAGAATGGCCACCGTATTTAGCTCAGACTAAAATAGTAGTGAAAATATGCTTAAGTAGTGAAAATATGCTTCAATTGCTTAGAGATAACTTTTATAAACAATTTTTCTTTTAAACTTTCTCTGACAGGAATATATGACGTAAAAACATTTATCTGCAGTATTTTTGTTTTAAAACTTCATAGAAATTTCCATGACTACTCTTTATTTGAACGTACTCGAGGTTCATCAGAGCATTAAATAATGGCAAGTTTGTTTATAAAAAAATCTTATTTGTCTCTTATTGTATATAATGCCTTAAAAACAAAAGGTCGTTGCATTCAAATTCAACGACTTATAATACAAAAAAATAAACAAATTAGAGAAGAATAAATTTCCATTCATAAAAATGATATTTCAGATTCGTTGACTTATTTATTATTTACTATCCTCTGGCGCAGCTTGTTTAAACCATCTGGAGAGGAAACAAATTTTGTGGCAGAAGTGGTTGACGTGTTCAAAAGCTAGAAGCTATTTATTTATTCAATTAAAAAATATATATTCCGTCTCTTCATAGTCTGTCACTGTCATTACGCTATGCTAATTTTAGTTCCAACTTATCCGTGGTTTGTGAGACTCGCAGTTCCTTATTTATGCAGTATTTTATGCTTAGTTTGGAATTCTTTGGGTGCATTCTAAATTTAAGCAATATATTCAGCATGAAGAAAACAGCAACAAACTATCTTTCCACTTATATTTTTCAGATTTTTTCTTTTGGAAAAAGGTAGGAATATTTAATTTTGGGAAAAGAAATTGTCTGGGGTGCAAAAATTTCTTTTAATTTTCAGATCTCAGCTGAAAGTGTTCGGATCGACCCACACAGGGCTATAGCATAAATTTTATTTTTTTATTCTGGGAAAGACCAATGAGGTTGGACTTGAGTCTTGATTTCCGTGTTTTGGAGTTATATTGAGGGTCCAGTCTATATCATCATCATTGCGTAGTTTTAAATTAAAATAAATATACAGTCGAACCCCGTTATAACGAACTTCAAGGGACCAAAGATTTTGTTCGCTTTATCCGGTGGTTCGTTATATCCGAACCGTTAAGAAAAATGCTAGAGTTCACAAAATGTATAACTCATTAGTTGCATTGAGTATTCAATAATGATGTTTTAAAAAATGATATAAAATCTATTAAAAATGATCCTTAATGAATTAAATCGACTAAAATCGTTTACATTAAACTCACACAATACTTATTAAATTACGTACAATAGGAAAACTGCGGGACCAAAATTTTCGTTCGTTATAGACGTGAGTTCGTTATATACCGGGTTCGCTATAACGGGGTTCGACTGTATACCAAGATTCATAGTCTACTTTAGACAGCCATTTCAAGCTTTCCGCTTATAGGATACACGATTAATTTTCTTTTAGAATTTGAATTAGCCTTTAATGCGTTAATTTAATTAAACGTGAAATTTCAGCAATAAATGTTTAAATTCTTTCTTTTTAGCCACTTGGCGCAGTTTTCGATGATATCTAAAATTTTAAATAGCTGGGCTTCCGGTCAGCTTATCGAACGCTTTCTCCAACAGAATCTGCTTTGAAAGCATCACCAACCACGATGTTTTATGAGGCATTTCCGATACTTCCGATTGCTATCTCCTATACCACCCCCTTAAAAACCCATTTACTCGAAATTACTGCCCTTCAGAATTTGACAGACATCTTGCGCCAGGGCTGTTGCGACAACTTCGACTGTGCGCACTTCCAGACAGCCAGTCGGGATTCGGACCACTTCAGACCTTTGGCACCTATCGGGTCGATAGCTAGGTTACGTCCTTATCCGAAAGTGGGAATATCGGGGGCGCCCGACGTGGGAGGCACAGCCCCCCCCTGATAACGGCCGTTCTTATAGAGGGACTGTTCCAGATAAGCTCCTTCCGAGGTAGTCACGTGTGTGTCCTCTCAAGTCGACGCGATGTCACTCTTGTCGACGCGATGCCACTTTCGGCTGGAAAAGCATTGTATGTGTCTGGCATGAAGTGATTGAAGCGGGGCCCCCCTATTTTATTTTTTTTGGGGGGATGGAGGTGCTTTCCAAAAGGGTGTTTAAAAGATGGATATGAAGCACATGCATGCGCATCGACTTAAAATAAGAGGGGGTATATGTGGGGTATATGTTGTTACTTTTCAAGGGTGGGTTATCATTTTGCGAAAGCTATGTACTGGGGATAAACGAAGTGTAAAACAATTTTTTTTTTTTAATTTCCAACTAGCATGGCTTTTCCAAATAACCCACGACGATGCGTGGTATATAAAGTCGTATCTTTGTATCTTGATGCTATCAGATGTATAAGGTTTGGAATGTCCTTCAACATTGTGTTATGTTATTGCTAACCTGATTCATTCTGATTTTCATGGGAAACTTCTTAATCCCTTATATACACTATAACATACTTATGATGAACCAATCAAATTTGAAAGGATATATAAAAAAATTGCTATTAAAAAAGGTAAAATAAAATAAAAAATTGAATTGGGAATTTTCTTTTTTTATTTCCTTTTTAAAATTAAAAAAATTTTTTTTGTGGGGGGCCCCCAACATTCGGGGGCCCCTAGGCCCGTGCCTACCGGGCCTAATGGAAAATCAGGGTCTGTGTATTATAAAAAAAATCATTCAGTGGCGTAGCGAGGGGTGGGCAAAGGGGTCTATCATGCACCGGGCGCCACTCGCACAGGGGCGCCAAATGGTCCTTTTCACTAATTCTATATATTATATTACTATATGTTTTTCGGAAAGAGGGGCGCCAAAAAGGTATCGTGCCCCGGGCGCCAGTTATGCTCGCTACGTCACTGAAATCATTACACATTTTTTTGTTTATAGCCCCTTGAAAAGTATCTTAATAAGAATCCAGCTCATGAAGCTGTTACACACAAAAAGGTGAAAAAAAAAAAAGGTTCGAAGCATTACTTAACCTCCTGGCGTAAGGCAGTAGCTTTCAGCTAATTACTTTTCATTCATTCCCACAGTGTAGTAACTTGGCCTCCCGTCATAGGCGCCAAGTTCTTTGATACTAGGGCTCCATTTCCCCCCGCCCCCCTCCTTTTGCCGCAAGACTGTGTTAGGGGGACTGGTCCATATCGCTCACCCGTAGGGTTATCGGTGTAATGCGGGCGTCCACAGTTTTCGGAGCTAATAAAGCACTTTAAATGGAAGCAAACGGGCGCGTTCCGCTGGCCATTTGGGTCTTCCGAACCGATAGTGGTTAAGTAGTCGAAAGAACTGTATCAGGGGGAGCGGTCCCAAAATAACAACCAAGTTACTTAAAGGGCAATTTTAATGGTGGGTTGAGTTTATAGCCGGAACCTGGAAAAGATGTGTATTCTAAGAAAAAGCCTTGTATCTGAGATTTTGAACGGTAGGTTGTAGAGAATAGCTCACTTCTACCCAGACTTGGGTGTATATAATTTGAAGTGGCACTCTAAATGAATTTGATACAAACACAGTTTATACATGAAACAATGTTTATTGAATTCGTTGCACATATAGAATTTGCTTTTACAGTAATAAGCATACGTACTACTTGCACGGAATATATATAAACACTCAATAGAAATACACTTTGCGAATACTCACAAACCAGCAGAGAGTCAAACCAGCAGTACTGCCACGTAAACTTTGGGCCCCCTAAGCACTAGCGCAGGTTAACACCTGGAGCTGCCTAACTCGTAGCCCCCTCTCGCTTATCTATCAACTTTAACAACCTCATTCAACCTTTGTATTAATCAAGCTGCTTGGTATTTATACCAAGCGCGTATGCCGAAATTAGCATATCTCAAGCAGCTTCTTTAATTCATCCACTCAAAAGTTCGATTCTTGTGAATCGAATCTTATGTATACCTTACAAGGTTTTGTTACATGTAACGTAAGGACCTAGAAAAACATCTTTGAAGAAAATCTTGAACAGTTCCTTCTTTGATGTTTTATGTATCTAAGGACGTTAAAACCAGATGTATTTCTAAATTTTCTAAACCCTGAATGAAAAAAAAAATGAAGTTACTACACAGAAGGGAATAATGCAATAGAAATAAGCAAAACATAACGAAGAAACTTTGTGTAGTATATAACTATCGGGGTAAACTAACTAGATAGTTAATTTTATTGTTGGCAGTCCTCCACTATGAGTATGAATGGAGTTTTAAACGGTGGTTATTAGTTCATATCATCCATGTCAAAATATCCTATTCGCCTTCATGACATTGGAATATACTCGTTGCTTTGTTTTAAAATAAGGTGATTATTGACAGCAATTATATGCTGCCTATTAGAGAAAATAGACTATAATGTTACTTATTTTTGTATTTGGAGACTGGCATTCTATCATTAAGTCTTCAAATATTGGGGGGCTGAATAAAATTTAATACAAAGTTCTTCAAAATCGCTTCTTCTATTTCTCATTGTGAAGTGGGCACTCAGACTTCTTTTAGACTGCTATTTGTTATTCATTCATAAGAAATTTTGGTATAACTGATATTACAGAGTTTTATCGGCGTTGGAACTAAATTGAGGAAAAGCTCGTTATATTTAAATGCCTTAATCCACTTTTTATGGTTTATTCTCTAAAACAAACTTAACAGGATTTACATTTTCCCTAAAGGTTATGTCCCCATGTTAAGGAAGCGCGAAAGATGAAATATGTGTCTACGGGTAATTTAAAATATACATTACACAATGGAAGGTATTGATCAAATATTCAGAGCTAAAAGCATGTATTTGCAAATTATATTGTCAATACAAGCGTTTCTTGCATTATAAAGTTGAATTAACCTTTTCCTTAAGGAGGTGGGACAGCATGTAGCCCAAGAAGGGATATATATATATATATATATATATATATTCTTTCTGTACCTTATTTTGATATCATTCATTAAACGATTAAAAGTATTGTGTATTCTTTTAAATACATTTTTACCAATATTAGCGATATAAGATCAAATTATTTTTCCCATTAAGAATATGTTTTTTTTTCTTTTATTTTGGTTATATAACGTATTTTGTGAAATCTGTTCTTGAATCCAAAAAAATTCTTACTTTTATCTCATGTTAACTGCCTGATATAAAGATCATATATTCACAAAAGAATTAACTTTGTTATCCTGCGGGACCACATACATTTTTCTTTCTTCCACAAGGCTTTTCCATCACGGAACCCAAATGTGTGTTCTTAGTCCTCAGACATCTTATCCAGTCCTCTAATTGACCTGGAGACTTCACACGTCTGCAGAAATACGAAGCTATTTTCAACTTGAAGTGTGAGAGATAGTGTAATGCAGTCTGTCCCTATAGTGAACCGCATAGTTACCGCTTGTCTCCACTTGGAGATTTATTTTGGCAGCGTGTATCTTCTACTGCTGGAAAGGCGGTGTTTTACAAATCTTTACTTTTTAATATTGTTTAATCATTCTTGAAATTTTGCAGTTATAAGAGTATAAAATAAGGTATTTTCGCATGCTCTTAAAGTTACCAAAATAAATAAATAAATAAATAAATAATGTGTACTTCTAATTGCATTCCCCTCTTCAGTTAAAGTTTATATCCACCTCGTTTTCTTTTTATCTAAAAATTTGTCAAAAATTCAGCCTGTTTAGGCCTAGAAAGTGCGAGAGAGAGAATAAAAAAATCTTCAGCTTTGAAATTTTAATACAAATAACTCCTTATTCTTATACTGTAGAGTAAAATAATTAATATATATATATATATATATATATATATATATATATATATATATATATATATATATCTGTGGCTTGGTACAAGAAGTGCCTAAGTTAGTTTTCTCCAAGATGACTGCTTGCTTATGTCTCTTTACAAAAAAAAAAAAATATTATTTACAATGTACGAAGTACCCAAGTCTGTCCGATGCTTTAAAAGTGTTTTCTAAACTATTATACAGACTTGGGTATTTTTTACATGGAAAAAAATATTTTTTAAAGAGACATAAGCAAACAAAATAAATTTGAAAAAAACTGACTTAGGCACTTATTGTACCAAGCCAGCCACACACACACACACACACACATATATATATATAATATAATATAATATAATATATATATTAAATAACGCAAAGCAGCCATTTTGATGGAAAAGAAACGAGGTTTTCAATTAAAAATTGCTCAAGAGCTCGTTGATTTAAAAAAATATATACATATAAACTGATTATAGTTATTACTGAATAGCAAAATTATAGGGATTAAAAGAGACCATATTCTTTTAGTATTACATGTTCACATGTGCAACAAACACACAATATACATGCAAATATAATTATTATTACTATTATATCTGTGGCTTGGTACAAGAAGTGCCTAAGTCAGTTTTCTCCAAGATGGCTTTGTTTGCTTATATCTCTTTTAAAAAAAAATATTATTTTCAATGTACTTCGTACCCTGTGCGAAGTTTCAATGTACGAAGTCCGTACAATGGTGTAGAAAATACTTTTAAAGCATGGTACAGACTTGGGCACTTCTTACATTGAAAGTAATATTTCTTTTAAAGAGACATAAGCAAACAAAGTCATCTTGGAGAAAACTGACTTAGGCACTTCTTGTATCAAGTCACAGATGTATGTTTACACACAAATACACATGTATATATGTATGTGTGTATGTATTATGTAAGTATATATGTAGCCGGAAATTACACCAGATATCCTCATGAAGCGCGCCCTTTCCTTTACAATTTATGCACCCTCTTTGTGAACAACAGCTTCTAGTTTGTTGGTAACAAACAGGTCGAGGTACTTCTGCATAAGCTGTGATCTTAACCAACTTCCTGCACTTGAAACGCTATTAAACGCAGAAAAAAAAAAGAAGACGCTTCTGGGGACAATCATGAATCTTGGAAACACGCTCGTCATTTTCCTGGGAGACCAGTTTTTTTATTACAAGCCATAACTCCTTCAAATTCGACCGAACGAAACTACACAGCTCGCTCGCTCTCACTCAGCCAACAACTTAGCAAGTCCTAGCACTGTCTTATTTAGTAGCTTTTAATCGATACAAAACCCGCCCGAAAAAGTCAACGCTGAGAAGCCATCTAGACGCGCGTAAGTGTTTACACGGTGCGTTGTTATCTGTGTGTTGGCGACGTCGCTGTTTGGCCAACTTCGCGTCGCCTCTGCGTTGCCAAAGCGTCAGCAGTGTTGTTAAGTGATAACGATTATTGGTGCTTCCCTCCCCCTCTTAAAGTGGGTATCTAGTTCCGATGGTTTCTTTTTTTCTTGTTTGTTTCGCTCTTCTCCCCATTCTTTCGACATTTTGTTTGTTTAACGATGATTTCCAGGCGCCTTGGGTTTTATTTGATTGACTAGGTGATTGCATTCTTTATTTTCTTTTTTTTTTTAAAAGACTGATCACGGGTTCTGTCTTGTTCCCCGGCTACTTTTCACTTCCGTCGCAAGTTTTTCATTCGATTTCTTATCTATTCTCTATTAATGCTTCTCTTCTGAAATTTTTTTTTATTTTGTTTCATTTCAGATTGTATATAGAACGGAAGCTTTGAGATATACCGAAATTTTTTTTTTTTTTTGTTTCGTAGTGGTTTTGTGACCAATACAGACTTTCATAACAAGTCAGATAAGTCTTGTTATTTTAGATATCTCTAGAAATTTTTTGGGTGGATAAAACATATATGTATTTCCTAGAGCGAGTTTATCAACCTGATTGCAAAACTTCTTTCAAGTTTGGTCTCGAAATGTAACTCTTTGTTTTCGGCAGCAGTTAAAAAATTTACCCTCATTAGCTAAATTCATATTTTATAAAATTTGAACTCGCTTAATGAAATTGTATAGGGATTCACACAAGCAAAGAAGAAGTGATAAAATATTTTTATTTAATACATTCGCTTTGAAATGCAGTTAATTTGTTTCTATACCTACCCAGTCTTCTACATGGAGTGTATATTCTTTAAACTAGTGGCATAAGAAGCAAATAACTTATACTTGTATTTTTTTCTTTTGACTTAATATTTGAGCTTATAGTAAAAAGTTGGCACCTTTTACGCTTTGCTTATACATGTTTGGGGTTTTAAAGGAAATGTGTGTATATATTTATAAATATAGTGAAACTTCTCTATGGCGGCCAGTCATTGTTACGAAAATAAGTGGCCGTTTTGAGGGGTGGCCGTCATAAGAAGGTTTCTTCCGTAACATCTGCCCAATGGAGACTTTAATCGGTTGTGAACAAAATATGGCCATTTAGAGAGGTGGCCTGTTAGAGGAGTTTCTCTGTATATGCATAAAGTAGCATCCTGATAAGCAGTTTATTTTTAGAACTTTGAAAGGAGGGGATGACATATCAAAATGCTAATTTTTTTCTGGACAAAAGCGATAAATTTGCTGTTTCAGAAATTTAGATATTTGGAAACTAAAAATTAAGCATAATGTTCAAGGATAGTGTATTTCTATTGAATGTTAATATATATTCCGTACAAGTAGTACGTATGCTTATTGCTGTAAAAGTAAACTCTACATGTGCAACGAATTCAATAAACATTGTTTCATGTATAAACTGTGTTTGTATCAAATTCATTTAGAGTGCCACTTCAAATTATATACACCCAAGTGCGGGTAGAAGTGAGCTATACTCTACAAACTGCTTAAATGAAGTTCCGAATTTTTCGCTTCTGCAGTTTTTATTGATTTGTGATTTTAATTGATATTTGTTGCTGAAAAGTTTTTTTGTTTTTTTAAATTTATTATATTTTCTTTTCAGGAGAATGTTTCCCACTGTTCGAGTCAGTTTTTCCGGTGCAGAACTTCATACCAAATACGCTGTATATATGGACATTGTACCAGTAGACAATAAACGATATAGGTACGCATATCACCGGTCTTCTTGGCTGGTTGCCGGTAAAGCGGACCCCCCCTCACCGTCAAGGCTGTACCTTCATCCCGATTCTCCTTTCACCGGGGAACAGCTAAAGAAACAAGTTGTCTCTTTCGAAAAAGTGAAACTCACCAACAACGAAATGGACAAGCAAGGGCATGTAAGTCATTGCTATATTTCATACATTTATTTTTGCGAATCAAAACATACTCGTTTTTTTCCGATTCAGGGAAATGATAACTCTAAGAAAACAAGATGATTGATTTGAAGCGAAAATTATTCTTGCCACTATATTTCCCGTTTGGAAAAACACCTAAACTTTTGTCAAGCGAAAACAATCAGTTTCTCGGACTTTCCTGTTCTTTTAACCTCTTACTTAGGGGGTGGGATAGCGTGTATCCCAAGAATACGGGCCCAAGAATGATCGAACACACGTACGCATATATATATATATATATATATATATATATATATATATATATATATATATATATATATATATATATATATATATACACATATATATACACATATATACATACATATGCATATATACACACATATACATACATATGCATACATACATACATACATATATATATATATATATATATATATATATATATATATATATATATATATATATATAACCCCCTTAATGGCCGTTCTTACAAAGGGGGTGTATGAAATTCCCCGTTCTAATCTGGGAATTGGAAAAATGGGCCCCATAAGCTAAAGGTTCAGATAATGTCCAACTAAAAATTTTCATTTAAAAAAATCACTCTGCTCAGCTTATATGAAGAACTCGCCACGTGATTTTTGACGAGGAATATTTTTAAATTTACATAAGCTCATTTCTTTGTTGGGAATTAAGTGTTAACAACGTGGAATGTTTAGAATCTAAAACAACTATACTCCTACCCGTTGCGTGTTCACCAACAAGACTTGTAAAATATGATTGATTGACTAATTATTGTAAGCCATGAATGGGATCCAAAGTGTTATTTTAATGGAGGGATTAAAACTTAAAATAATTGTAATCACGTATGCTTTACGCTTGGACCCTCATTACAGGAGATAAAAAAAAACTTACTAATAATGCCGAATGCAGAAAGTCTGTAACACTCCATCATTTGATAGATATGTTAACACGACAACAATAAATGAACAATTAATTCCTTAAACATCCCTGACCATTTAATATTTTTATTTTGACATTATACTTAAAATAAAAATCTACGTGCTTGTTCAGGTAAGGAATGATGGAACTATAGATGCAGATTTACCCATTCCATGACAACTCAATGGCAAGGTGAGACCTCGCTGTTTTCAGTCAAACAAGATTCATGACTAACATGCGACCGTCATTGATTACTTCACAGCATTTGTTATATTTTAACCCAAAACTCTTAATCTTATAAAGTGCTTTAATTTTCCATCAGGATAACAACGATAAAAAAAAGAAAGAAAATCAGGTAGTCTCTTCTAACGAAAGTACTGCGGGTTATTAAAGTAAGATTACTTATCGTTTGCTTACCTTTTTTTAACGTAGGATTACTTATCGTTTGCTTACCTCTTTTTAACGTAGGATTACTTATCGTTTGATTACCTCTTTTTAATGTAGGATTACTTATCGTTTGCTTACCTCTTTTCTTTACGTAGGATTACTTATCGTTTGCTAACCTCTTTTCTTTACGTAGGATTACTTATCGTTTGCTAACCTCTTTTCTTTACGTAGGATTACTTATCGTTTGATTACCTCTTTTTAATGT
The DNA here is from genome assembly GCA_907164885.2 of Dolomedes plantarius. Taxonomy (NCBI): domain Eukaryota; kingdom Metazoa; phylum Arthropoda; class Arachnida; order Araneae; family Dolomedidae; genus Dolomedes; species Dolomedes plantarius. The sequence continues at coordinate 13,199,875 of OU015498.1, read as the reverse complement.
AGGATTACTTATCGTTTGCTTACCTCTTTTTAACGTAGGATTACTTATCGTTTGCTTACCTCTTTTTAACGTAGGATTACTTATCGTTTGCTTACCTCTTTTTAACGTAGGATTACTTATCGTTTGATTACCTCTTTTTAACGTAGGATTACGTTCCTCGATAACGGTCCTTCGGAGAGAAAGAATATTGTCCTGCGTCGCGAGTTATAATTTTGGCATCGCGCCAAACCCAGTAGCAGTAAACAGTTAGACAAAATAGTGCCAAAATGCGTCCCAAAAAAAAAAAAAAAAAAGGGTAAGCAAACGATGAGTAATCCTACGTTAATAACCCGCGGTAGTTTCGTTAGAGGAGACTACCTGAAATATATATATATATATATATATATATATATATATATATATATATATATATATATATATATATATATATATTGACGCATTTTGGTACTTTTCTGTTTAACTGTTACTGAGTTTGGCGCGCTGCCAAAATTATAACTCGCGACGCAGGACAATTTTTTTCTTTCCGGAGGACCATTATTGAGGAACGTAATCCTACGTTTAAAAAAAAAGTAATAATTCAGTAGCCAAGTTTTTCCTCACTTTTTTTTTTTTTCAACTTTTATCATAGCAAATGCAGAATGCACACGAGGAACAAAAATATCCTCCCACAAATCTTTCATCTCTCCTAAACCAATTCATCTCGGTCGAAATTCCTTTGAGAAATAATCCTCGATTCCATGCTATACCTTCCTATCAATAAACATTAAATTACGTCACGCATGCGGCCTTGAAACGGGCTTTTGAATATGTGGAGGGAATCTAGTATTTCCCCTCCTCTTTTCAGACCATGTCGCCAAGATGCGACACGCTGAGATGAGATGAAAAATCGACGCCAATCACGCAACTTCTCTTTATTATACCCCCCCCCCCTGGCCCCAGGTACCAAACATAATCGCCCAAGAAGCTAACGAGAAAAAGAAAAAAAAACCCATCCATACCGCCAAATTAATAACGCATGATAAATACGCGCCTAATAACTTAATATAGGCTCTGAGAACGCAACCGCACCGCAAGTCGTATAATTTAATATCATTGGCAGCCCCCTCTGCTTCTTATTCATTTTTATATTTATTATTATCACCGCTGGTTGCTTTATTCCCCGCGCAACTTTTGCTTGTTAATAAGATTCCTGCTCGGCGAAACAAGAGGAAGTACTATTTAAGTCGTAATGATAGTTGTTATGAATACAGTCGGAAACATATTTCAGCCCCCGTAACTAGTCTCTCTGTGTGTGTTTATCCATGTAAGGTCTTTTTTACGAGTGCATTGATAGCTTGATAAATTGAATTACTGTAATTGAGTTGGGAAACCTCTGGTTTGGGAGAGCGAAACTGATGGAGTTATTGTCAGTGATTCGAAGTAGGCGTTACAGGTGAATTAGACGACCACGAATTTGAACGCTCGGTTTGCGATCATTTATTTAAGAAAAAGGCAATGAAATCTGGTTTCATGGTGTTTAATACGAGATGATAGATAACAACCTGGCTTGTTGCACGGTGTTCCTAACAAGGATTAAATGGTGTATCAGACACTGCATTTCTCCACATTGTCTTAGAACAGCGGTTCTGAAATCGGTTTTATTTCTTTCTAAATTTGGACTGTAGTCATGAATAAAAAATATTAATATACCTCCAATTTTTCTGTTAGAAAATTATGACTACCTAGCACCTTATTCGTGAAGGTTTAAAAGTTAAAAATTTCTGTAGTAAAAATATTTCAAATATAATATAGTTATTAAAATATGCTTCCCTAACAATGATTAAATGGTATATCAAACACTGTATTTCTCCACATTGTCTTAGAACAACGGTTCTCAAATCTTTTCTTTCTAAATTTGGACTGTAGTCATGAATAAAAAATATTAATATACCTCCAATTTTTCTGTTAGAAAATTATGACTACCTAGCACCTTATTCGTGAAGGTTTAAAAGTGAAAAATTTCTGTAGTAAAAATATTTCAAATATAATATAGTTATTAAAATATGCTTCCCTAACAAGGATTAAAAGGTATATCAGACACTGCATTTCTCCACATTGTCTTAGAACAGCGGTTCTCAAATCGGTTTTCTTTCTTTCTAAATTTGGACTGTAGTCATGAATAAAAATATTTATATACCTCCAATTTTTCTGTTAGAAAATTATGACTACCTAGCACCTTATTCGTGAAGGTTTAAAAGTGAAAAATTTCTGTAGTAAAAATATTTCAAATATAATATAGTTATTAAAATATGCTTCCCTAACAAGGATTAAAAGGTATATCAGACACTGCATTTCTCCACATTGTCTTAGAACAGCGGTTCTCAAATCGGTTTTCTTTCTTTCTAAATTTGGACTGTAGTCATGAATAAAAATATTTATATACCTCCAATTTTTCTGTTAGAAAATTATGACTACCTAGCACCTTATTCGTGAAGGTTTAAAAGTGAAATTTCTGTAGCAAAAATATTTCAGATATAATATACTTATTTAAATATGCTTCTCTTTATTGCCTTATCAGTATAACACTTCCAGGGAATCATTATGATAAGATTAAATATATATTAAAAAATTTCTTGTTAAAAGTCTGAAAAATTTATTAACTTTTTTAACAGGTAAAAAAGAACGAAGCACAGATGTTTCGGATCAGAATTTTCCCTATAATTCAATTGAGCTAGAGAGACTCTTCGGAATAAACGTGTTTATCATCAAAACATGTCACTTAGCATGCGCAGAAACAGAATTTCTAAAGCCAGATTTAAACATGCCACTGAGCATGCGCAGAAATCGATTTTTAACTTTAAATTATCGCTGAATAATAGAAATTGCAGTTGCAAAAACCAAATTTGACAAATCTACAGATTACTATCTTCCGTTTAAGACCGGAATGAAGTAAATTGATGCGGCAGTTTTCTCTCAAGGACTGCCCAAAAAGTGGGCTTTTAGCTACTTAAATACAGTCGAACCCCGTTATAGCGAACCCGGTATATAACGAACGAAAATTTTGGTCCCGCCGTTTTCCTATTGTAAGTAGTTTAAATAGCATTGTGTCAGTTTAATGTAATCGATTTTAGTCGATTTAATTCATTAATGATCATTTTTAATGGATTTTATCGTTTTTTTAATGCATCATTATTGATTACACATTGCAACTAATGAGTGATACATTTTGTGAACTCTAGCATTTTTCTTAACGGTTCGGATATAGCGAACAAAACCTTTGGTCCCTTGAAGTTCGTTATAACGGGGTTCGACTGTATATAGATTTTGCGCGTGTTTTGGACAGAACTCGTATACAAAATTAAGAAAAAAAAATTCGTATGGAATAGATACCAGGTGTTTTCAGTTTATGTGTGTACGACATGAACATAATACGCTCATGGACCCTACCGGCTGTCGGAACGGGTGTGATTTAAGTTTACGAATTCGGTGCTTCGTTCACCGCCACTTCACGTCCATTTCCATCATTTCCATCATTTCCAATTCTGTTTACGAGGGGCGAGGTAACGTTTTCATCGAAACTGAATTTTTTTTTTTTTTTTTCTAAAACCACGCTCGGGAATAAAATAAAAATTAAGATAACAAGAGGAGAATATAAAGCCCGAGAGGGGGAAAGACATTGCTGGCAATTCAGTATTTTACGGCCCTTTTTGCTTTCGGAGTTGTCGGGCTGGAAAGTGTGGTTATTTATTGCGTTTTTTTCATTGCCATTCGTATTGATAACGTGGTCTTTAGCGCTCTCGCTGACCACGCTTTTGAAGGTTAAGAGCTGCGCTGGATTTCGGGATCACACCCTGAGTTGTGGGTGCATTGCACGCATAAAATGGAGCGCACAGCCGCGTAAAGTGTTCTTGAAATGCGCTAGACAGGGATGGCACAAATTGCATATGCAACAAGTTCAGTGTAAGCGTCCTTGAAGTTATAGGTGGAAATATAAAGCATATCATCGTGTATGACATGTACAGCAAGGACTTAACTGTGAATATTCTCGGCACTGTGATATGTTTATTTGAGGGCTGCTTTGGAACAAATTTCGAGCTGTTAAATGAGTGGGTTTTATCTCTTAATCGAAGGGCAAATTGAAAAATAATCGCTCTATTAATTTAGGTGGTTGACCATTGGGGAACTAACGGACATTATAAGGACTAATTTTTGCTATAAATATATGTTTTTTGTTAATATGTACATTAACCAAACATCTCATTTAATAATTTTCGAAAGTACAGTTTTTTAAAAACAAAAAAATACATCAGATAGTCTCCTCTAATGAAAGGTTATTAACGTAGAATTACTTATCGTTTGCTTACCCATTTTTAAAAAAAATAGGTAATAGGTAAAAATAGGTAATTTCTGTTTAACTGTTTACTGCTGCTGTGTTTAGCGCGCTGCCAAAATTATAACTCGCGACGCAGGACAATTTTTCTCTCTCCAAAGGACCATTATTGAGAAACGTAATCCTACGTTAAAAAAACTAAGCAGATAATTAATAACTTTAAATAAACAAATGTTTGTCATTAACTATACAAAAAAGAACTGAAGCTACAACTGTAGCATTGAGTTATTAGTTAACAGATCGATAAACTTTTCAATAATCGCACGCAGTTATTGAAAATTGTATCTACAGTCGAACCACGTTATAGCGAACCCGGTATATAACGAACTCACGGATATAGCGAACGAAAATTTTGGTCCCGCCGTTTTCCTATTGTATGTAATTTAATTAGTATTGTGTCAGTTTAATGTAATCGATTTTAGTAGATTTAATTAATTTATGATCATTTTTAATAGATTTCATCATTTTTTTTATTATTACATCATTATTGAATACACATTGCAACTAATGAGGTATGCATTTTGTGAACTCTAGCATTTTTCTTAACGGTTCGGATATAGCGAACCACCGGATAAAGCGAGCAAAACCTTTGGTCCCTTGATGTTCGTTATAACGGGGTTCGACTGTATAAAACATGAATAAACAGCCTGTTAAAATTCACAATGAAAAATTACTTTTGATTGTGAATATTCCCGTATTGTGGTAGTCATATAATTTCTGTGCGTCTGAAATTTCCCAACGAAAGGAAAAGAAAAAAGGAAAAAGGAAAAACCCTGCATCAGTGCAGGCATTGTGCTAAAATAAGGTGTTTCTTTACATCCCTTTGAATACCAAAAAAAAAAAAAAATTTAATTACGAGATCAAAAGATATGTTTACAATCATTTCCGTCCTACCTTACATTCAACGTCCACTCACCGTTGATTAAGATTTGACTTCAATTCCACGGATGATCTTTTGGAAAAATCGTTGAATTCAGGAACCCCCTACGCCCATGTCAGTGTGACAAATCGCCATGTGTCTAAGCCCCGCCTTTTTTGCACGTCGGCGAACATCAAAGGCGGCACTTTTGCCGGAAGATTGGGGGGGGGGGGGTAGAGATAGGAAGTATTACCTTTGTAGGCAAAACTTTAGCTACTGGGCAGGATAGTGATTAGTATTAATCTCTAATTTTTATGTGTCCGGAGATGGCTCTGTCATGGTAGTTAATGCTGAAGATATTATAATGAACCTCGAATTTATTGCGTGCCTATAAATTAACCGGAGCTCAGTAATTGAGAGGATGCGTGGTTTGAGAGAGAGAGAGAGAAAGGGGGGGAGGGGGGAAACGTCAATACGTGTATGCAAATTAATTAGCTCTAAGTATTTCGGCGTATTTTTGACATTTTTCTTGTCGGTAAAAATGCCGGTAAGATTTATTGATGCGTTTTTATTATTTTTTTTTTTTTTGCTATTATGAAATAAAGCTTTAAGAGGTGTTCATGACTGAGGCCGGAATTTTTCTGAAAATAGTTTCACAGTGCTGCGTAGAAAAGACTCACCTAAAAATGCGTCAGTGAAAATTATGAATTTTTCACTGAACAAACCAATTTGAAGCTTTCAAAGTATTGGTGGAAATATGGTTTCGTTTTACAGTCATTGTTTCCCTTGAAGATCTAGTGGAAAATTTTCATTTAAAATTAAAGATTTTAATTTTGATTTTAAAGATTTTAATTTTGAATAAAGCTTTAAGCCAGGTGTTCATGACTGAGGCCGGAATTTTTCTGAAAATAGTTTCACAGTGCTGCGTAGAAAAGACTCACCTAAAAATGCGTCAGCGAAAATTATGAATTTTTCACCGAACAAACCAATTTGAAGCTTTCAAAGTATTGGTGGAAATATAGTTTCGTTTTACAGTCATGTTTCCCTTTAAGATCTAGTGGAAATTTTTCATTTGAAACCTGAAGACTCCACCATAGATATGTTTGTCCATTTAAATGGTCACATGTGCGTAATGGAGTGAAAAAAAGTTTATCGAATTAAAATATTTCGCGTTTTGGGGGTAAGTTACCCTAGCATGCTTTCATTACCCACAAATGACCATTTAATTAGACAAGCATATGTATGTTGGAATCTCCAGGTTTCAAATGAAAAAGTTCCTCTACATCTTCAAGGGAAACATGACTGTAAAAGGAAACGATATTTTAATCAATAGTTTGAGTGCTTCAAATTGATTGGTTCAGTGAAAAATTTATAATTTTCCCTCAATAATTTTCAGTGAGTCTTCTGCTATCACTAGAATAGCAGGGTGGGTCTTCAAGCTATTAGTAAGATAGAAACTGACAGTTTTTTTAAAAACTCAGTAATTCACTGATAATTTAACAAAAGACTATGTATCACCACTCTTCTGTATGTTCTATCATATAACAAGAGCTCCTCCAATGAAAATGCAAATGGCAGAGGAATCGAACCAGAGAACTTTTCTTATCTGAACATAGATACCATTATGTGATCAAGTCCTCTAAAAGATGTTCACTAATGCGCTTAAGGCTAACTAGATTGCTAACAGGCTTTTAAGCAAAACTATGGATAAAAACAAAATTAACAGAAGTGGATTTTTATATAAAAAAATTCCATAGATATGAGCAAAACACCGTTGTGGTTTTTTTCCCTAAAAAATTATGACTTAATAAAGAACTCTAATGAATATTTTATATGTAGCTGAGAAGTTGCAAAAAATTATCTTTAATGTCGTAGCAGTTTGTAGCTGTTTTAACTTGCTTAGATATGTTGCATTTTTATTCTTTTTGTCTGGCAATTAAAAGGAGACATTGACATTTTATGAATTTAAAAAAAAAACTAGTTGTACCCGTCAAAACATGACGGCTAGATAGTAAATAAATGCACTAATACACAAATTATACTCAACACCATCATTGCCAAATGTTGAAAATCATAATAATGCGCAGAAACAAATTAATGTGTCTAAGCGGCCTCGTGCTTAGTGAGTATCTAAAGCCAAATTTAAAAATGTCACTGAGCATGCGCATAAAGCAATTTTTTCTAATTGTAAATTATCGCTCATTAAACAGCGCGAAATAAACAATTTCCATCAGGCTTAATCTTATATCTCACAAACATAATTATCATAAAAATAAAAATGGCAGAGAGAGATCTAGAGAGACTCCGGAATAAACTTGTTTATCATTAAAACATGTCACTGAGCATGCCCAGAAACAATGAGTTTCTAAAGCCAGATTTAAACATGCCACTGAGCATGCGCAGAAATCAATTTTTCAATTGTAAATTTTCCCTAATTAATAGAAATTGCGGTTACAAAAACCAAATTTGGCAAATCTAGAGATTACAATCTTTCGTTTAAGACCAAAATGAAGTAAATCGATGCAGTAGTTTTCTCTCACGGACTACCCAAAAAGTCCGCTTAGCAACTTAAATATATAGATTATAAGCCCAATATCCCCCAAAACGTGGAGATTTCTAAAATTTCGAAGGTGAGGAACTGAAATGCCACGTTTATGATCACATTGTGAACTTGTGTCTGCGCATTCACGTATATCTAGATATCACTGATGTACGGTTTATGTATGGAAAATTTATTGGATTGCATATACAGTCGAACCCCATTATAGCGAACCCCGTTATAGCGAACCCGGTATATAACGAACTCACGGCTATAACGAACGAAAATTTTGGTCCCGCCGTTTTCCTATTGTAAGTAGTTTAAATAGCATTGTGTCAGTTTAATGTAATCGATTTTAGTCGATTTAATTCATTAATGATCATTTTAATGGATTTTATCGTTTTTTAATGCATCATTATTGATTACACATTGCAACTAATGAGTGATACATTTTGTGAACTCTAGCATTTTTCTTAACGGTTCGGATAGAGCGAACCACCGGATAAAGCGAACAAAACCTTTGGTCCCTTGAAGTTCGTTATAACGGGGTTCGACTGTATATCTAGATATCACTGATGTACGGGTTTATGTATAGAAAATTTATTGGATTGCATATACAGACACACCGAAACCTCTGCGATGTATACTCGAGTGCAATTGCAGACCTGCTGTGCTCTTCTCTTGTTTCACAGTCGTGTAACAGATGCGTGGATATGAGTCAGATTTCGAGCATTTGAATGGCTTACCTCAGAAAGGAAGAGAGAGAAAACCACCAACTCTTTGTTAACACACGCCACGCCACAAATCAAACCGCGGTGTCACACCGATTTAGCTCTTCGATTGCCAATAAATAACGCCGGTCGTGACACCTCGCTTTACGACGAAGGCCTGCAATGGCCTCCCTCTGCTCGGTGCGAAACCGACCGCACAGAATTGGATTGCAGGGCGCCACAAAATGGGCGTTCGTTCATTGCGAGTTCCGTTTTAGAGAAGACACAGCACTCATTAAAGGGCTTTCTGTCTAAACGGTGAGCCATCTCTGGTTTTAGGTGGGTGGTTTACCCGGAATTTATGGCTGCTTACAGCGATTAAGGTCACCCGGGAAAAGTTACCGCTTGGAGGATGCTTTTTTGTGCTTGTGTGGAAAATATAAATATCAGTGACATGCGTACAAGTTTAGGTGATTTAAACAAAGGAATGTGGCTTAAGAGGATCTACTATCTCCTATGAACGGTTTTTTGGGGGGGGGAGTAATTTCCGGTTTGGAATGTCTAATTTATTTATATTGAACGGTGGTTAATGGAAGAAGCTAGTGCAGTCGAACCCCGTTATAGCGAACCCGGTATATAACGAACGAAAATTTTGGTCCCGCCGTTTTCCTATTGGAAGTAGTTTAAATAGCATTGTGTCAGTTTAATGCAATCGATTTTAGTCGATTTAATTCATTAATGATAATTTTTAATGGATTTTATCGTTTTTTGAATGCATCATTATTGATTACACATTGCAACTAATGAGTGATACATTTTGTGAACTCTAGCATTTTTCTTAACGGTTCGGATATAGCGAACCACCGGATAAAGCGAACAAAACCTTTGGTCCCTTGAAGTTCGCTATAACGGGGTTCGACTGTACCATGTTAGCCTAGGTTCTACTAAGGCCCCCCGCATAGGAAGCAATGTTGGTTCACCTATTGGCCACTTCCACATGAAGGAAGCAAACAAAATTCAGGGTGTGTACTGGTAGATGTCCTAGATAAGTGAATGCTGACAAAAAAAATTATGTTACGTTCAAACAAACCTAACGAACGTCAATAGACACTAACAGCGTTGTAAAAGAAGGCGTCGCCTCTCGATTTCACAGTGTGAACAATTTTAATACTATTAAATCCACAACCCAAGATCCGGCCTGATTCGTTTTAAAATCAATCATGACTGGAAGGTGAAACCTTAGCTATCATATTGTCGACTGTTTAATTTCAGGCTCTCAGTAATGTCTCTTAGTTATTAGTCGGCGGCGCGCATTGATGGATAATTATTTCTTAAATATGTTCCATGCCTATAAATCTAGGAGACACCACCATACGATAAATAGTTTATTATTATTATTATTATACAACTAAAGATTTGCTTACCTTCTCAACAAGATCTGAAGTCTGTATGGTTTCAATTCAAGTAACAGTAAAAACTTTCATTTCAAGTACTGTTATGAGATATTGAAGTAAATGTTATGAGTCAAAACGTGTGGTTACAGGATCTGTTGTATAGGATATAAAAAGGAAAAAAAATTACACGAAATAATGGTTTTTGAAAAAAAAGTAGAATTGATAGCACATTTCAGAGATAATGAAGCAAAATAATCTTCGTTCTCGTTGCTTTGGATGTGTCAAGAAATTTTCCCAAATCAAATTTTAAATCTTAATGTTTGACGAGTTCATTAAAATAGGGAGTGGTATTTGCATACTATTTCATTCATCACATTAGCTTTAATACAGTCGTTAAATTTACAAACACTTGAAAACATCTGTTTCATCAAAAGACTCGCTTCCCGCTACAAAATTCTTAACGGAAGGCTCAATGATATTTCCTCACAGCTCTTAGGGCCTGTTCACATAGGAGTCCGTTGTGTTGCGTTGCGTTGCGTTAAGGAAAATATGACGTTGAGACGAAAATAAACCAATCATATGCCTCCAAACGATTGGCAATGAAATTTTTAACGCCTATGATTGGTTTATTTTCGTCTCAACGTCATCTTTTCCTTAACGCAACGCATCGCAACGGACTCCTATGTGAACAGGCCTTAAATGTAGAGAAGCTGTACTAAACAAACAAACAAAAAAAAATATCCTATAACGGGTTACACAATAAACTGGATGGTACAACGTATTAAAAAGAACAAACCTTCTAATATTTCAGTAAATATTATGCACCATGGTCGTATTTTGCCTGTGATCCCTCCATTACATATGTTTTTAAATATCCTCATAAAACTCACAAAACATTTATCTTTTCTTACAGATTGTCCTGAACTCCATGCACAGGTATCAACCCCGAATACATTTAGTAAGAAAATCTGGCAGTGCAACACTAACGTCACCGGCTGAGCTCGAAAATGAAGAATTCAGGACTTATATCTTTCCAGAAACAGTTTTTACTGCTGTTACAGCGTATCAGAACCAACTGGTATGTTTCAAACTCTGAGTTCAGAGAATATATAATGCCATTATATACATAGAGTAGTCAAAATTGGATCTATTCGTTCATTATTCTAGGCAGCTTTTAACATGGAAAAAAATATGAAATATTATTTTACGAATTAACTGCATGTAACTACTAAAACTATCTTAAAAATGTGGTTTTCTTTTGAGCCTCTGTATGTGTATTTCTAAATATAGGACTTCACAACTTTCCATACAGCTGGTATAATTAGAAATTTTATTTATACTGATTAACAATTTTAGAGGATTTATTTTAGTGGAGTAGTGTAATCAATTATATATATAATAGCCGTTGTCTCTGTATAACACTTCCGGGCTGTACTCATCTTTCAATTGAAGCCCTCAGTAAACAAACGGCCGGTTAGGCTTAATTTCAATTTCAGATGTGGATCAGAATTTTTTTCTTACCTAAAAACTAATATCTTCTCCATCAAATCACGTTTGTTCAGCCTATTTTTCTATAAAACATTCAGAACTAAAAAAATTGGATGCTTTTAGCTGTATATTTAACAGTTTTTAAAAATCTGTTTACTTTTGCGATGAATTCTGAAAGTACACAAACTTGAATGTGAATGAATAAAGTAGCTCAAGTATTCATATCGCGTAGTGAGCTGTGAAAAACTGGATAGCAGTCTACTACTCCAATCGCATGAAAAACTAAATAAATAAAAAATAATGAAAGGGTTTGCTTTTACAAGGTGTGGATTAAATGCAATATTGTTAGATAATTCGGGATATTTTTTAACTTTCATATACTTTTTCCATTATGACGTCATTATTAGTATTATGACGTCAAAATGACGGGTTACCTTCTAGTTGCTAATAAAGTAACATTGTTATTTCTATCTTTTCTTTTATGTAGAAACAACATTTTAACTGGAAATTTTTGTAAAATATGTTCAGTAGCTTTAATACGTGTATATTACACAGTAGTATATATTAATGATTACGAAATTTTTTCAACTTTAAAGCTGTAAAGCATTTTCCCTTATTTTAGATAACAAAGCTCAAAATTGATAGCAACCCTTTTGCCAAAGGATTCAGAGATTCTTCCAGGTTAACAGAGCTAGAGAGGTAAGCTATAAACGTTTGTTACACATAATCTCTAAATTCATTTCAGCATATCTTTCAAAGTTTGGAAGTTTAATGTGTGTTTGCACGTTAAACTTACATTAAATACCCAATCAGGAAATAATTTGAATTTTGGGTTTCGGGTAAAGAATTTCTTTTGGTATTTTGTTTTGTATAAATCTATAGAACACTGTGCTTGACTTTTCTGGTTCATCTTGCCTTTGAATTCTAGTTTGGGAGTATCACTGTATCGCACGTCACTGGTCTAACACGAGGAGAGTTTTTTTTTTATATGAAAAGAATAAATAAAATATAAAATAATCATTCGAGACAGTATAGAAAATGATTTGTTGTAAAGTCTTTCTAAACAGGAAGAGGGTTTTCTTTGATTACACGATTGCATTAAAGAGGAAATTAAAGTAATAAAAACTTAAAATCGTATTAATTTATGATGGGTAGTTAAATCTTACGCTAAAAATATTCATCTGATCTATTCAGTTGAATAGGAAAATTCAGTTGAATTTTCCCATTATGAAGTTGTAGTTATTTGTCAGGTATAGAGTATTTGTATTGTGGAAATTAGCATTTTGCCTTTTATTTCAACATACCATACTTTCATCAATTATAGACTTTTAAGAGACATCCTAAAATAGCATAAACTCAAAATGGGCTAATACTCAATGGGCATATAATGCCTGTGCCTGCAGCCATCGATAAATCCAAAAATTATTTTTATATGGCTTTCATAATATCTCTTTTTTTTTACAAAACTTTTATCATGAAATTTTTTTTTATAAAAATAAAACTTATTTCATTCCCCTAGTGAACTCATGAAACAATTTTCGATTTCTTAATTTGGTTTGGAGCGCTACGGTCAACTTTTTTTTGCTACACGAGGGTTAATTAGACCGGGACCTACAGTTTAAAGCCGATTCCGAACGGCTACAAACATCCATGCCAACAGTGGGACTCGAACCCACATGACCTGAACCGCATGCCAGCGCCCTAGCCATTCGGCCACCACCTGGCATTCCATTTCGTAAAATCATTGGCTATAATACATTATCAGAGTCATATATGGCTATAATACATTATTAGAGTCATCTTCCGAGATTCTCATATGCAAAAACACTTAAATACATTTTTTCCCTCGTAAGTATTGAAGATATGATATTCTTGGAAAACTAATAATAGTACATTTTATTTTCATGAATAGTTAAAACAATATAATAATTTAAAAATTTAAAAATATGTCTATTGTTTTATTTATTTAATTGAATATTTTGGTTTTAAAAAAAATTAAACTGTAGAGTATGAATAACAGTGGAAAATTATTTTTATCTCTATGTCATGTCCCGAGACCTACTCTAAGACATTTTCGTAATCTTTAAATAGAATTGACATATTAAGCGGGATGTACGCTTTATTACACCCTATTAATGGAATGTTTAATCAATTTCTTATTTTGTGCTTTTTTTACATTAATTTATTATATCCTTATATTCTTGCGTATTTTTGGAGTAGCATTAAACTCACATCCACTGTTATTCACATAGTATTCAATACTAGAAGAAAAAATATCACTTAGTTTTGAGTACATACACTTGATAATTTTCTTAGCAGTTCAATAAGATTGATTAAAGTCTATTGAATAAGTTTTAGGGAAATGGAAGTCGATCCACGCTGATCTTCCTGGTGCATTCTTGTTCAATACTTGCAAATGAATAATAGCTACTGCCGTACAATACTTAGATGGCAAGGCGTGTCAGTAATTTGCTTGATGCAACAATCGATTGCGATACAAAACATCTAAAGCGATTGGGCGGTGTCGGAAATTTTGGAGGAATATTCAAAAGGGATGTTTTCCTGGCTACCTCTTAATTACTTTTTTGACACAGTTACGTAATATAATAGACTAACGTTATTGAAAGAAATTGGAATTGGGGAACATTCGAGGAAAATTTCCAGTCTTTGATTCTTTATGATCTATAATGATGCAGAACAATGCATAAAGGATCTTTTCAACAAGGTGCTGAATGGTTTAAAAAAAAAATGTTTAGGATATTTTTCAAAATAAATCAGATAGTTTTAACATTTCACTTATAACAATACTGGCTACGAGCCATATAAAGGTTTCCTTTGAAGCTTTGCACCAGAGAGTTAATTCATAAATGAGATGAACAAGCGTGAGAAATTCCCAATACAAATGTGAGATATCCCTAATTTTTGGACCGCTCACTAATGAGTAAGTATACGTTTATTTAAGAACTAGGCTGCTACGAATTGTTTATTACTTCGATTTTCATAAATATGACCCCCAGAATAGTCTCACAAATTTCATAGTCTTTTCACAACTCTTTATGTATATTAGTCTGTTGTGGAACAAATAATTTATCGCTGCAATCGTATTTGTGCGAATGAATTACTATTCAAACTGATCAAATTCAACTACCCATAACTACTCTGACTGTGGACCAAGGTCAGTTACTAGTTTCTGTATTCCATTTTTAAGGAATAATGATTCCACCAAATCGTCGACTGTATGACCTTACAGTTAAAAAAAAACTGTAATGCATACAGTAGACTTTAGATGTTTTATTACGCAAAAAACATATCACTTACCGCATTTCTAAATATTTTTTAAAAACGTCATTTCTAATAAGTATACTTAAAAACAAAGTCCTGGCAAATTTATGGAATTATAATATTTAATTAAACAGGATATGTAATATTTTACCGAGCATTCCTTGATTAGATGCTACAAAAACCAAATGCTGCCCTCCTGCTTGTCAAAAAGTAATTTTTTTTTTCACTCTATTAATGTTGCTTTTATGCTAAAAATACGTACACACACATTATTGAAATCTAGGAAATCTTTTTCACCTTTATACCACACCCATGCAGTCGGGCCATGCATTTTTTATTCATAGATTCATCAAAGGGATCAAGCGTAGAAGTAAAAAAAAAAAAAAAAAAAAAAAAAAAAACTTCACAGGCGTATGCCCTTTCCTGACTGTAATAACGATATAAAACGGAAGTCGATGAATACTTGCTAATTTACCACCACATTAAAATCCAACCCAAAACATAAACACCGGGCAAAAACGCCTGAAACCTCGCACCAAAAAACATCATATTTAAGCTTCAGAGCGCGCGGTTCCCACCCTTTTGCAGTCGTACATCGCTAGCACTTGGACTCGCTGGCAGTCTGCCTTTTCCACAACCAGACCTCCCACATCGTCAAACTGCGGAAACTTTAGTCCCGGTTGCTACGTACCATGTCGATCCTTCGAGAGCCGTTAATTGACTTCTTTCATCTTGCCATCTTCTACAGATCGACTTACAGGCAGCTAAGATGGTTAATCCTGATGACGGCCGGCAATGGCCCGTGTCATGACACCCGACACTGTGCCACCCACGGCTTACCAGGGAATGAGTTACTAAAACGATCCTTTTTTTCTTCTTCCCTCTCTCGGATACTTGTTTTTTTTATTATAGAGGTAAAGCTCTGTGTTGTCCACACTTGGCATCTTATAAGGGGACCTCGGAGCGCTGGCTTTTTATCCTTCCTTCCATGCGAAGACTAAGAACGGAGTCACGTCTTAGTGGGAAGCAAAACCTTGAAGTGATGTTAATCCCCCAGATGAACGACTTTCACGTGAAGCCTTTTTCATTAAAGGAGAATGTCTACACCTTTGACATTTTCTATCTCGTGGTTTATTTTATTTATCACGCCTTCTCTTCGCAGTTCTTTTCTTCGAGAAGCTGCTTTTGAGTTCCCAAGTAGAATCACGGGGTTCAAAAAGTATTTGTTGTAGAGGACCGCACTTTGCATACCTTCGTTTATCTTTGTTAGCAAGTCCTGTCAAATTCCTAGACACGGATTTCTGTTTTGAACTTTCGTTCTGTTTTGTGAATCTCCCGTCATGACTAAAAATGAGCGACTGGGATATAGTTCTAAACAAAGGAAGGTCAAACGACAGTATAGAATAGAAATTAAAAGTTTCGAACTTCCATGCGAGCGAACGTTTTCTGGACATGTCTTGTCTTCATTGTAGTCATGTTATTACCTGGGTGCAATATTAATTTGCGTATTGTTTTAAATAGATGGTTAAGAGATTAGACTCAAAATTTCTAGTGTCGAAATGAAAGTTTTACCAGTGGAAAATTCATAAAATCTCCGAAAAAACCCTCCTATCTCTTGGTAAAAATGTGTAGATGTTGGAAAAAATTTCGAAAGCTTCAATATTTTTCTGAGGCTTGAAACCTAGCACTTTTAAAATCATTAGGTTTTGAACTGTAGACAGACACAATACAATTAAACTTGATACAATACAAATGATTACAATCACTCCTCCCTCCTACCCCCTCAGAAAAAAGAGAAAAAAATCAATATTTCAAAAAAATACCATAGCCTGTAATATATATCAGTTAAGAAGCTGCCCTGTCAAATATTTTGGTTGTTCTACATTTATATCTCACAAGGTTTTTTGCTTTGGAAAATATAGACTAGGTATTATAAGCCAGGAATATAATTCTGGAAAAAAAGGGTCCAGAATTTTAACGATTTAATGGATTCTATAACTAATTTCCATCATTGATTTGGAATGTACATTCTATAGAAGGTGTCATTGGATCAATGATTTCCTTATTTTCATTACCAATCCAAGTAGTTTCAACAGAGCCCTCAACATCTTCATGCATTGTAAGCTAAGCCCCACTTTTTTTATGAAACACGTGTAATGACACTAACAAGTCCTTAATAATCTAGGAAATTGCACATGCATTCCTTATGTTACTCCAGCGTATATCCGAAAGGAAATCAGAAAATCAGAACTGCAGTACCTGGAATTCCCCATCGATGAATAATTCCTATCACAAGATGCATGCATTCTGCACGGAGCTTGTTACTTTAAAAGCTCGCTAATAGATAACTGATGCTTCATATTCATATATTCAAGTACCAATGTCTTCACAGAAATTTCATCTTCCTTAGTATCATCAGGATCGTAAAATGACTCAATACTTCTTCGTTAAGATTTCTCCTCAGCCGCTAACTCAATTACCACACGAAGTCGAAAGCATGATGTATTAACCGTGATAATGAATAGATAGCCCTTATTTGATTATGTCAGTCTCTCCTCCAGATGATTTTGGGATATGTGATGAAAACCCCAGGAAGTTCTGAATTAGCAAATTTCCCTGAGGGGTATAGATAAATATTTAAGGAAGTGATTTTTTTTCCCCCCTTCTCTCTCAGAGAGTTCATTACAGTCTGATTCTGAATATTGTGGTAATCTTTACCTCCAGTTAAAACCAATTGTTCTTGTCAGTGTTAGACCCTGGGGAGAAAGGGTATATAATCGTCTCGTAGTTAATTTGATACTGTGTATGATTACAGTTGAACAATTTGAGGAGAACATTCTTTTTACGAAATGCGTGTTATTAATACGAAAAAAAGTTTTGTACAAAGAGAGCAGATAAAGGAGATATTTTTATAATTTTTGATACAAGAAACTGGATTAAATTTCGGGAAAATTATAAAGAAAGTCAAATTCCATATTTTTAGCCTTTTCCTTACGGGGTGGGTTAGCATGTATCCCAAGAATACAGGTCCATGAATGAATATATATATATACTTTTCTTTTCATGTTATTTGTTCCTGGCTGCAAGTAGCTTTAGGGCTATTACTGGTATTCTCTTTCATCTATTTCTTATATATATATATATATATATATATATATTCATTCATGGGCCCGTAATCTTTGGATACATTTTATCTCATCCCGTTAGAAAAAAGTTAAATGGTCAGCAGAAAAATAACTGTTTACTGCCCAGAGAATGGTTTTCGTTAGTCCTTTTTTTTTGCAGAATCAGAATAGTTTGAATAGGGTAGTTAGGTAGTCATTTTTTAAACTATAAGCTCTCTTTTATTGACGACCAATTTACCGCTAAGTATAACTGAGAAATTTACCGAAAAACCATACCTTCTTACAACATAGCCGCATATTAGTAAACTAAATGGCTTGAGGATTTATTCAAAATACCATGCATCAAACTTTTAAGTGTAATTAGCAAAGGAATGATTTTTTTTTTTTTTTTTTTTTTAAGTCTGCCATTATTTTATGAATCAAAAATAAACAATAGGAAATAAACAATTTCGTAGATCCGATACAGTCAAGAGAGATGCTGTAAATAGAAAACCCATCTTTTCTTATAAAATGAATTTTTTAAGTACCTCTTTAATCTTGTTATTTGATCATGCGGTAAAGAAATCATTTATTGCCCTCGGTATAAAGATGATTAGGATATAGAAGAGTTCTTTACATGCATATTTAGGACAATTTGAACGTGGATAATAAAAAACTTCTTTATTACTTACTGTCACGTTAACCTGGTTCCCTGAGCTCTTCCTAAATGTTAGAGAATTTTTGCCCGATTTTAACGTTTGTTATAAAGCGCATAGAATAGTTTATTCCAAGCATTTTTACCTAGCAAGCGGGATCCCTGAATAATTGAGAATTTCTATATTGTTTATCCGTGATATAAACGTATAGATTTTTAGAAGACAGGTAGCTTGTTGTAACAATAAGTCAATGGAGCAAGTATTGCGTCACACACACACACACACACACTATATATATATATATATATACAGTCGAACCCCGTTATAGCGAACCCGGTATATAACGAACTACCGGATATAACGAACGAGAATTTTGGTCTTGTCGTTTTCCTATTGTACGTAATTTAATTAGTATTGTGTCAGTTTAAAGTAATCGATTTTAATCGATTTAATTCATTATCATTTTTAATAGATTTTATCATTTTTTAATACATCATTATTGAATACACATTGCAACTAATGAGTTGTGCATTTTGTGAACTCTAGCATTTTTCTTAACGGTTCGGATATAGCGAACCACCGGATAAAGCGAACAAAACATTTGGTCCCTTGAAGTTCGTTATAACGGGGTTCGACTGTATATATATTTATGTTATGGGGAAAGCAAGAAAAAAATTGTTTTCTGAAAGATTTGGAATCATTTACGGTGATCATTAGTTGACGATAAAATATGTAACCGTTAGGACATTAGTAGCGCTAGATGAATGAAGTTTCCTTATTCGTAATACAAGCAACTTTAATTTTCTTTATGTGGTATAATCACAAGATTGCAGATGAAACCTTTGATTTGCTGGGTATGTTGTTTCTTAAGAACATAGTTTTTATCTCTTAATTGCATAAAGAAATCGGTGGTTCTCAAAAATCAATTGCTTATGTTACTATTATTTGAAGGAAATTAATTTTTACAACATGTATTTGGAAAAGAAAAACACACACACACCTGTTTAAGAGCTAGTTCATAGTGCGTTTTACCTTATTTATCACTCAATTATGGTGAAAAACGGACTTAATGGTACAAAATCTTAATTTTTATATCGATAATTAGACACCTGTTAGCAATTATACTTAACCTTTAGCTTATGGGGTCCATTTTTCCGATTCCCTCTTTGAAATTTCATACACCCTTTGTACGAACGGCCATTAAGGGGGTTATAATATATATATATATGTTTATATATATATATATATATATATGTTTATATATATATATATATATGTTTATATATATATATATATATGTTTATATATATATATATATATGTTTATATATATATATATATATGTTTATATATATATATATATATGTTTATATATATATATATATATATGTTTATATATATATATATATGTTTATATATATATATATATATATGTTTATTTATATATATGTTTATATATATATATGTATATATATGTTTATATATATATGTTTATATATATATATATATATATATATATATATATATATATATATATATATATATATATATATATATATATACATTTATTCTTGGGACACATGCTATCCCACCCGTAAGGAAAAGGTTAATCAAGTGGATTTTTCCGTTACAGATATTCAATATTTTCGAAAGGCACTTTGCTACGCGAGATTTTAAATATTTTACTTCAACTTACAGTCCCTTTCATATCGACACTCTTGCCTAACGATACATAAATTTCACAAACATAAAGCTTGTGTTGGATTCCCGCTTCTTATTCCGATTAAAGTAGACCAGAAACCTGCTAAGAGATAAATCTCTCTGCATCCGAAATAAATATTCCCTCATCTACTTCACTATTCCGGCAAGTTTAGCGAACAATCCTTCTGCGAAACGCTTCCACTCAATAGCGTGTTACTTTAAGTGCATCTTAATTTATGGGAAGCCCATGTTTAAATATTCAAACGCATGTCTTCACATAAATTTTCCTCTTCTCTCTGTACGATACGGGGGTCTCGAGCGATCGTCTTCCAACTCCACTGATATTATTCATGTGCGTATCCGAACGTAATTCAGTAAACGCGGTTGACAACTTGATGTATTAACCCCAGTAATGAATAGATAACGCTTATTTAATTACATCAGCCCTTTCTTGTCGACTCATGTGCTGAAAAGACGGGCTCCCGTCTGAAAACTCTGGAAGTGTTTAAATTTGCGAATTTCCCCGGGGAATTATCCGGAATTTTCGGTGACGCGTTGAAAAAAAAGGTATATCTAGTCCAGCGGTACTTGTCTAATATTAGAAGAGTTGATAGAATATAAATTTGTTTTGGTTTCCGTGTAACCATGGTTTTTGGAAGTGTGGCGTAGCTTTAAAATGAGGAGAAAATTGAAGTAATTTTTTTTTTTTAATGCGTTGCAATTGTAGCATGGACTAGTATACGTTTCTTAGGTTTTATGCGATTTTTTTTTAAATTTAAAAATAATTTTAATATGATAAATTTGGTGAAAGTCTTTCAAAATTTTCTAGTTTAACACTTTTAAAATACTTTTCATTGATGCTTTGTACAGTTAATTTAACTTTTAATGTTTTGTTTTAATTGGGAAAATCGGATTGCGTATGTAGCACGAGAGACGCGTGTTACTGTATCATACAAGCAAATCGTGCAACTTATGTTTTTTAACGTACGAAGAAAAATTCACTGGTGTTACTTCATGTGGAAAATTTGATAAACTCTGTTTATCCTCCCTTTCGTTTTTAAATGTATTATATATCAATATCGATGAATCAGAAAGAAAATTAGTGATGATTTTTCCTTCAGAAAGAAACTGCTTCCACTTTATGATTTTTTTGTTAGGTTCTCCCTTTCTAATGTACTTTTATATGGGTTAGTTGATTAAAATTTCGAGGATAGATGAAAGAGGATGTTAGGTTCTCCCTTTCTGATGTACTTTTATATGGGTTAGTTGATTAAAATTTCAAGGATAGATGAAAAAGGATGTTAGGTTCTCCCTTTCTAATGTACTTTTATATGGGTTAGTTGATTAAAATTTCAAGGATAGATGAAAAAGGATGTTAGGTTCTCCCTTTCTAATGTACTTTTATATGGGATAGTTGATCAAAATTTCGAGGATAGCTGAAAAAGTTTGTTACGTTCTCCCTATCTAATTGACTTTTATATGGGTTAGTTGATTAAAATTTCAAGGATAGATGAAAAAGGATGTTAGGTTCTCCCTTTCTAATGTACTTTTATATGGGTTAGTTGATTAAAATTTCAAGGATAGATGAAAAAGGATGTTAGGTTCTCCCTTTCTAATGTACTTTTATATGGGATAGTTGATCAAATTTCGAGGATAGCTGAAAAAGTTTGTTACGTTCTCCCTATCTAATTGACTTTTATATGGGTTAGTTGATTAAAATTTCAAGGATAGATGAAAAAGGATGTTAGGTTCTCCCTTTCTAATGTACTTTTATATGGGATAGTTGATCAAAATTTCGAGGATAGCTGAAAAAGTTTGTTACGTTCTCCCTATCTAATTGACTTTTATATGGGTTAGTTGATTAAAATTTCAAGGATAGATGAAAAAGGATGTTAGGTTCTCCCTTTCTAATGTACTTTTATATGGGATAGTTGATCAAAATTTCGAGGATAGCTGAAAAAGTTTGTTACGTTCTCCCTATCTAATTGACTTTTATATGGGTTAGTTGATTAAAATTTCAAGGATAGATGAAAAGGATGTTAGGTTCTCCCTTTCTAATGTACTTTTATATGGGTTAGTTGATTAAAATTTCAAGGATAGATGAAAAAGGATGTTAGGTTCTCCCTTTCTAATGTACTTTTATATGGGATAGTTGATCAAAATTTCGAGGATAGCTGAAAAAGTTTGTTACGTTCTCCCTATCTAATTGACTTTTATATGGGTTAGTTGATTAAAATTTCAAGGATAGATGAAAAAGGATGTTAGGTTCTCCCTTTCTAATGTACTTTTATATGGGATAGTTGATTAAAATTTCGAGGATAGATGATAAAGGATGTTCCTGAAATTAAAGTGAAGTAAAATAAAACACAAAACTGATGTTTATAATGCACAAAAGAAATGTTACGTGTAAGATATAAAAACTCAATTAAATTATTTAAAATTGAAAGTAATGGTTATACGGCATTTCGTAACTAAGAATGTTAATTATAATATGTGGAAATTATTTTAAAGAAAACCCTAGCTGTCTATATATCCAACATCATAATTTAAAAAGATTTTTCTCCCATTTAAATTTGAAAGTATGTCTAGAAATTATTTGAAAAAGTGTCGAACATATGTCTAGTTAATATGAAAATGAAGCAAATAAATATGAAAAAAAAATATTTATTTATATCGAAAGTGAACGCTTAATGGGATCAAATAATTGCTTTTTAAAATATTTTTTATCATCAATTATTCAATAATGTAATAGCTGCAGTACAGTTGAACTCCGTTATAGCGAGCTTCAAGGGACCAAAGGTTTTGTTCGCTTTATCCGGTGGTTCGCTCTATCCGAACAGTTAAGAAAAATGTCAGAGTTCACAAAATGTATCACTCATTAGTTGCAATGTGTAATCAATAATGATGTATTAAAAAATGATAAAAATCTATTAAAAATGATCAATAATGAATTAAGTCGACTAAAATTGATTACATTAAACTGACACAATACTAATTGAATTACGTACAATAAGATAACCGCGGCACCAAAGTTTTCGTCCGTTATAGCCGTGAGTTCGTTATATACCGGGTTCGCTATAACGTGCCAGTTTTTTAAACTGTAGGCTTTCAGACAAATGTTTATGTGAATGAAGGTTAAATTCGCAAATATGAACCAAATTGAAGAAACGGAATTTTAACGTAAATTATTTAAGGGGGAAATTTTGATGACTTAGTACCATAATTTTGTAAGTTCAAAGGATACTACAGTCGAACCCCGTTATAACGAACTCCAAAGGTTTTGTTCGCTTCATCCGGTGGTTCGCTATATCCGAACCGTTGAGAAAAATGCTAGAGTTTGCAAAATGTATAACTCATTAGTTGCAATGTGTAATCAATAATGATGTATTTAAAAATGATAAAATCTATTAAAAATGATCAATAATGAATTAAGTCGACTAAAATCGATTACATTAAACTGACACAATACTAATTGAATTACGTACAATAAGATAACCGCGGCACCAAAGTTTTCGTCCGTTATAGCCGTGAGTTCGTTATATACCGGGTTCGCTATAACGTGCCAGTTTTTTAAACTGTAGGCTTTAAGACAAATGTTTACGTGAATGAAGGTTAAGTCGAGTAAAATCGATTACATTAAACTGACACGATACTAATTAAATTACGTACAATAAGATAACCGCGGCACCAAATTTTTCGTCCGTTATAGCCGTGAGTTCGTTATATACCGGGTTCGCTATAACGTGCCAGTTTTTTAAACCGTAGGCTTTAAGATAAATGTTTATGTGAATGAAGGTTAAATTCGCAAATATGAACCAATCGTAACATATCAGGGCTACCTGTCATGACCTGCAATTATATCCAGATGCATCTTCATATTCTTCCATTTGGCGCCTTTTCACCAAATGAAATGCGCCCGAACTTTCCCTCACAGATTAGCCCCCATAACCGCAATTACCATAGCAGCTTAAAAAGATTCACCCGTCCACGCGGCGGGTTGTGTGGAGGTAAAAAAAACAAAACAAAAACCGCAAGAGAATCCTTACAGCAACAAAAACAAAAACCTTTATTAACAATAACACAAAAAACCAAGGCACGGACTATAACCCCCCTTCCTCTCTCCTCGTCTTACCTGACCCTCTATACGTGTGATAAAGATTGACAGCTTTCCCGCCTACTCGCCAAAGGTGTGTTGCCCAAAACTGTTATTGAGGTATATTGGCGGCATCCAAGCCTATGATCTAAGCCCGCCGATAAATGCCTGTCAGGGTAAGATGGATGGCTAAATTCAATCTGGCGGGGAAATTTTTTCTCGCCCTTTTTTTTTTTAATTTTTTTTCATTTCTCGGCGCAAGAGATAGATATCCCATATGCTCTGCCTTCGGTAATGAAAATTAGTTAATCGTTTTCAAGATAACGAAGAATCGGGCCTTCGTGAGTTGTGCTCTTTCTTGCAGGTTCTTCCGGTAGTTACAAACGAAGCTTTTGATTTCTTTTTTGCTGGCCGATCTTTGAGGTCAAATGTATTGTGTCGGTGTGATTTGATTATGATCTTTTCAGTGAAAATTGTAAAGGCAAAAGATTTATCATCACATGCTTTTTTCGTAACGTTTTGAAGGGAAAGTGGTACTGTTTTGTGATACATGCATACATTCTACCTTGCATAACGAAAGGTAGATTTAAAAAGTGATTCATTATATTTTATCTTTTTGCTTCTGTGTACTTAAATTGTGGTAATTTTTTTTTTTCGAAACGTAAACAAAATGAAAGTATTAACATTTTATCTTTTTTTTTTTCTTTTTGTGTATTTAAATTGTGTTAAAATGTCCCCCATCCCCAAATGAGTAATTTTTCTATATTTTTACAACCATTGTAGGACATGTGTGACCGGTGATATAGGTGTTGTAAGGTTAAATTAAGGTTATAAATTTTAGGGAATAAAGGACGTTTCAATTTTTGCAACTGTAATGTACAATATTTTTCTTTTTTGTTTTCATGCCAGAGAAAAAAAAATGTATGATGTTCAGAAAGTTACTTTTAATAATTGACAACCTAGGCACCAGGAGTATATGAGTTACTTTACTGAAAAATGCAGTTGACTCAACCATTTTTCTACATGTTAATATTATTTTACTGAAAAATGCAGTTGACTCAATCATTTTTCTACATGTTAATATTACTTTACTGAAAAATGAAGTTGACTCAACCATTTTTCTACATGTTAATATTATTTTACTGAAAAATGCAGTTGACTCAACCATTTTTCTACATGTTAATATTACTTTACTGAAAAATGCAGTTGACTCAACCATTTTTCTACATGTTAATATTAATTTAATTTTTTGTGTGTTTATTTTAAAACCTTTTTTTAATATAAACTAAACAATTATAATTTTTACCCCTATTTTAGGGAAACTATGGAAACTTTAATGACAGAACACACATATTCCAGGACACCTTTGAGGCCATTCATGGATTTTGAACGGGAAGAACTGTGTCTTCTTCGAGAGAAAGCGGAAATTCTTGGACTCTCTAGGACTCCTTTCTTGTGGAGGCACCCTGGACCCATGGGTTACCCCGGTGGGGATCCTTACTCACTGCTATCATCACAGCCAGGCTGTATACCACCCCAACTTTATCAAGTTTCAAGGGCCGGATCCATGATTCCACCACATCTTCTCCAGCAATGGGCAAGTGCTCCATCGCCATTGTCTAGAATCAGCCAGTATAACATCATGATGAACGACATGAGCTCCACAGCTTGTCCTCCTCCAGTCGGGGCCCTCCGACCTCTACCTAGTCATCCCACATCCTCAGAAGGAAGCACAAACCATCGATACATGCCTTACGTCTACACCAGGAAAGATCAGACCAACGGAAGTGATTCAGACGTATCCTCCCCGACGTTAAGATGAGGCAAACGCAGTGATCACCTGGTTGAAGCTCCCACATATAAAAAAAACCCGTGATTGGGTTGCACACAGCAAATTCTGGACGTCTTCAATCATTCTTCGGGCTGAAGTCTGAACGTACGTCATTGCGGGACGAGACAAACATTTACTTCATTGGCGGTGGCAAAACCATAGCGACGTCAAACTCTGTGGGCAAAGTCAGTTCTGATATTCATTGATGAATGTACATATTTTGCTGTTTAATAAATTGTGTCGCTTAGGTAAATTCATGACGGGAGGCTCCTCCGCACAACATAAGCAGAGGAGCCGACAAATTCCACTTATACCATTTCAATGCTGTCGTCGCCACTTCGAATTTGTTCCACTTGCAATGACCAACGCCAGATAGAAATTTGCGTTCTACGTCTTCATTCACGTTTGTTTCATCAGAATTTCATTCAAGATGAACACGTGATGGCATTATGTAACGTAAAATATAGCGATAATCTTAATGGGGTTAAATGGAAGTTTCCATCAGTTGCCTGGCAATCTCGTCAGATTTGAGCAGCATCCCCTCGGAATTATAACATGTAGGAAGTAAGAATACATAGGAAGAACGCATTTTTATTGCTAATAAAACTATCAGTCTTATATCTACAATTTATAAATATATATTTTAGGTCTAACATTTAGTCAATTTAATATAGTGTTCAGCAGTTTTTTAAACTCAAATATTACACAGGAAGGGTGAATATTTAAATGAAGTTTCCTTAGTCTTTAAAAATAGAGTTGAAGAACTCGATTAAAATTATTACAACTCCGAGATACTTTGATTCGGGGTCTTAATATATTAACGATAGTTAATACTATAAAAAATAATTCCGACTGCTGAGCATTAAAAACATATTGTTCAAGTCTTAAAATTTTACACGAATAAGTACATATTATAAACATAGCATATATGTATTTTTTTTTAATCCTAAGTAAAAAGTGTTAGATTTTTGTATATTTTACTTGTACATAATTTTAAGACTAAGTTTCTTATACTGTCAAAGGACTTATATGTATAAATATATATTGATATCATTCAACATTATGAGATGCAGATACGTTGTATAAAGCACAAGTAATATATAAATTTTGTAAAAAATGTAAATAGTGCTGTTCGAAGTTCCTTTGTGTGATAGTGATATAATTATAGTACTCTTATGTATGCAATGGATGCTTGAATGCAGTTCTGTGAACCGCGAGGAAGTGATAATTGATTAAAAAAGTTTTGATTGTATATTTATTATAATATAAAAGAACCAAGAATTCAGGAAGTTGTAATCATTGATATTCAAATGATTTACGTCTGTGGTACGAGCGTTTTCATAACGATAGTGAAATCAGAGAGCAAATAATACTCCTTTAAATTCAGTAAAACTTAATTTTTATAGATTTTTCACTTAAACATTTAATTTTAAACACTTTTGTTTTCCAATTTAACGATGTAGTTTTTCTTTAAATTTTTTCTGTAACTAAACTACTCAGTTTAATTACAGAATATTATTTGCATTTTAATGCATAGGGAAATGAGAAAATATTGCATTACCGCCAAATGTTTCATTAAATTAAATAACTAGGAATAGAAAAACGTGAATGGAAAAAAATTGTTTTACTTCATGAATTATAATCTGTTTGAAACAATGTAATATTAAAAAAAAATTCCACTTTCATTTTACAAGTAAAATTGTTAAATTATTTTGATTCATTTTCACTGTAACATTAAGACCAAGTTTCCCTCTGCTATGAAAAATTTTGACAGTATAAAACCTAAAAATTCTTTTTAGAAACTAGTTAAGAGTCTTTCAGAATTAAGATGACTTCAAATGAGTTACATCAAGTTGCACTTAATAATATTATAGCTTTTTGTCATTGTTATATAAATATAATTTTAAATATTTTATTTTTTAATTCAATGGTTCATTCTGTAAACTAGAATCGTATAACTGAATTTTTTTGAAATATCAAACAGTGTAATATTAAAATGAATTACACTGTTTGATATTTCAGCGTAATTCATTTCAAACAGTGTAATTTAAAATCGTCTTCATTAACCGAAGACGATTTTAATGATTTTATTAAGATATTGTATTTTGAAAAAAAAAAAACTATTGGCGTATCAATATACATATATTTTTCTCTATGCATTACTTCATACTGTTGTTACATCACCTGTTTATTACAGGTGATGTTTATTTGAGTATCACTTATTTCTATTTGGCTCATATTTGTGTAACAAAATTTAAAAATTAAAACGGGAAACTCTTTATACGTAAAGAAATTTGACATATAAAATATGTATGTAATAATGGACGTATTTAATAAAGAGTATAATTTTTTTTTGTTAAGTTTGAACGTTATGAGTGACATTTATTTAAGTTTTAATACAGCCCTAAAGCATTTTTTTTCATCTTTTTTATAACATTTTTTCTGACTTTTGAAATTTTCTCCAAGATTTTACTTGACTGTTTAAAGCAAAAGCAATGGGAGAGTATGACCAGTGCATTATTTTTGAATGTGAAAATGTGTCGTTTCTGTACTACTGTTTCATATCATCATCATGTCTTTCATGATCACTACTGATCTTGCATAATTTACCAAAGATAGCGAGGTTTTCTTATATGTTTAATATGTATACATTTGTAATGTATATAGCGCGTTTGAAATATTATACTGAAGGTATACGGCATACGAGTAGTGAAGAGAGAATTAGTCAAACAAAATTATCTTCAAACAGTGAAATTTTAAGCTATACGACCACCTCTCAGACATGTTCTTTACGCATTTTTTTCCGAGCGATGGATGCATTTAATTAAAACTTTTCATTCAATTTATGTGTTGTATCAAAAGCACTTGTAATTTTTTTTTAAACCCCAAAGAAGAAATTTTGATATAAAAACTTACATACCACATAAATGCTAAAGGAAGCAATGCTTAAACATTCCAAACTAAAACATTATTTCTTTGCGAAAAACGACAACGCAAAGGGAAAAATTATTAAAGTTGCAGCCACATTTCTAATCATTTGTGCCCACTTCATAACAAGGCATAACCAAATTTTGCCGAAATCGATTTATTCAATGCTTCATTTTTTAGTTTTCCTCTCTGCGTGTACTGGTATAAAATAGTTTATATCGCATAATAAAATATGAATACTTTGCTATATCAAATAATTAATTCATATAGATCTGACTATAATTAACAAATAGTGTGGAATGGATAGTTTTTTTTAAAGTAAAATGAAAATCTGAATTTCAGTTCAAAAATTTACCGATTTTAACAGATAGATTCTTGGGATTTGGTCTTTTTAGACCTATGCACATATCGCTAAATAAGAGGAAATAATAATAAAAGTTTAGTTATATAAAGCTTGTTGGTTAGATCACTTTGTAAATTTTTTTAAATACTATAATTTAGAAAAGGAAAATCAGGATTAAATTTTAGAATGTGTCATATATGATGTACAGGCAGGGCAGGGCGTGTATTAACTATAACGAAATCTTCATCGCAATAGTTGCACTATTCTATAAATTCAATATTCTATAAAAATGCTATGAGAAGTGGTCGTATATTTAAGAAAGAATGCAATGAAATGAACTTATCCTTCAAAACAAAGTGACCAGACAAAGTGACTTATATTACCCAAGAAATGTCGCCAAAATATCTTGATTTGCATTGTAGGTAACATAAATATGTCAAGATGTGCCCTTAAATAGATTGAGGCAGAATTTTCCTTGCCTGCTTTGCTTTTTCCAAATCAGCGTCCCGTTATCAGAGTGTACGAAAACTGTCCTTTAATTTAGACGGCAATTTACATGTGATAGTCTACAATATCAGTGACGGATAAATTTGCTTAGGAAAAGGTCTGGTATTCTAACCTGTTATATTTCTCACGCAATTAAAAATCGTTATAAATTACTGCGGGAATTCTATATTCTACTCTTACAGTACTTAACGGGGTTTCCGATAGCAATAAAACAAAGCCTACCTCCTTCTTTTGGCACAAGTAAATTTTAAACAATTGGGAAGAATTTTTATTGAACGTATTAAAAATTCTAAAATCTCTAAATCTCCAAATATACCCGAAGATAAGTTCATTTCTCTTCAATATTAAGACTCGCTATAATTTTCTTGTACATTCTATAGATGCAGACCGAGGTACTTAACTTCCTGTTAATAAACTTACCAAAAACACATTTGCAAACGCTGTTTAATATTACTTTTTAAACAACGTATGAACATCATCAAAATTCTCGTAGTCTCAAAAGTTGTAAGAAGCTCCGTTCAACTCAAAGCGCAACTTAGCAAATCGTTTCTGCAATGTTGGTGAAACGAATTTCAATACATTTTGTTCAACAGACAGTTTAAGTGCCTCGGTTTGAGACTCCAGAAGTTCAAAGACTAGAGTGAAAGTATTACGAGACAATGTAAATATTATCTTTTTCCAAATGTAGATTTTTGTATTGTGCATTATTATACAAATTATGACTGTAGATAATAAATTTTTAGTCCGTTGTGTGTGATCCTGAAATTATGAAGAGTTTCTTGAAATTATTTATGTTCTTCGAAAAGCATTTATTCCAAGTGGTTATGATACAACACTCTATAAATCAGCGTCTGCTGGTTTATTTGTTGCATTTCCCTCTCCAACATTGAATTCCGAATTAACAGCATGAGTTTGTGATGAATAAATGACTTTTCTTTATAACCTGTGTGTCTTTATTTTTTGTCTGTACTTCACTGTTCATCAGTATTAAAACAGTCCTCAGTCTTCACTCATCTGAAAAATAACAAGCTTATATTGATTTAAATATGAAATTAAACAAGTTTTATAGATGTTGGTTATCTAAAACCCAACTCATTAATGACATCTATTACTGAAGTTAAAAAAAGCAGAATTTCTCTGATTTTTTTTAATTATGGCTTAATAAGGAGTTAAGTTTTGAGAAACTCTCATTCATGATTAAAACATTTTAAAAAATTCAGAAACCCTGATAATTGCTCTTTTTTTAGATCAGAGCTGATAGCCATTATAGAGGCCCTAAAGATATCCTTACTCATTTTCGTTTAAAAATATCTGGATCTTAACCGACAGCAAGAGTGCCATACAACATCTAATGAACTGGCCGCTTATCACTGGTAAAACAAATACCGACATTCTTTATCTCCTTTCTGGCATGGCGGGCTCTAAATCAGTAACTTTTCAGTAGATCCCGTCGCATGTGAGTTTCAATTTACCTCTGGAGGTGCGGGGTCAAGTGTTCCGGTCTCGTCACTTGACTCGGTTCAAAATTACGGGACCGATAATTTAGCCAAGTCGGACTCCGACCCTTGTGGTGAAATTGAAAACAGGAGCCGCCCTTTTCAGCCCAATAGCCTGTTAGGACTTGGTGTATGAAACCTCCAACCAGGAGGCATTAGCAACAACACATGTGGGCTTGTTCGGCAACGATCAGGACAGACCTACTGGCAAACGAGGGCTGTTTAGAGGATTCGCCCTTGTTTGATGCATTGGAGGTTCATTCTGTTTCTAAGACCAGGCAATACAGTGTTGGGAAAGAGCCTTCTGCCTCCGGCCAAGCGCCCTGGTCTTTCCTTGCTCTTTAGTGGTCCCACACCATTACCGTCTGCTCTGGCTCGTCTTCAGAACGGCCATACAAAAAGTGTGCGCTTAAAGAACTCTACTAAGGTCTTTTCCCCCTTGTTCATGTCCTGCTTCTCCTGCGAATCCTTTCCTCATTGTGGACTGTTTAGGTATCCCCGTCAGCATGCTTGCTGATCAGGATACTGCTGCTTTTTGCTTACATGGCAGAGCCTCGTGGACCTGGTCTAGCATTTTCTAGTATTTTATAGCATTTTCTAGTCCAGTCTTTTCTAGTCTAGTCTTCCCACATTGTGGACTGTTTAGGTATCCCCGTAAGCATGCTTCCTGATCAGGATACTGCTGCTTTTTGCTTACACGGCAGAGCCTCATGGACCTGGTCTAGCATTTTCTAGTCCAGTCTTTTCTAGTCTAGTCTTCCCACATTGTGGACTGTTTAGGTATCCCCGTAAGCATGCTTACTGATCAGGATACTGCTGCTTTTTGCTTACATGGCAGAGCCTCATGGACCTGGTCTAGCATTTTCTAGTATTTTATAGCATTTTCTAGTCTAGTCTTCCCACATTGTGGACTGTTTAGGTATCCCCGTAAGCATGCTTACTGATCAGGATACTGCTGCTTTTTGCTTACATGGCAGAGCCTCATGGACCTGGTCTAGGATTTTCTAGTATTTTATAGCATTTTCTAGTCCAGGGGGCTTAGCAACAACAACAACAAACATTTTCAATAGGGTTCAACTTTTGAAGCATGTATATTACCCCTGAAAATGCTATGCATTGTAGCACAGTATTGGTGTATCATTTATTGTCGAAGTGTTACAGCATGATTCTAGAATTTAAGGCATTGTCCGCATTGTAATTTTGCAGAGACCTAACGCAAGAAATACCGACTTTCAGAATAGGAATTACACGGCCTTGCAATATATCTTTCATTGAAGATCAACATTTTAGATGAAATCATCTTTATATCGGGTGGCCAAAATCTGATATGCCTCAAAACAGAGGGAAATCAAAGTGCACATTTATTGGAATTGTTATAACAGTTAAAATATTTTTTAGCAAGTGAAACACATACAACATACATACTGGCCCTCAATAGATGCGTTATGAACTCTAATATAATGTTAATTTAGTGTAGACGTTTCTCAGATTTTAGGATTTTTGTTTTGTTTGTAACCTTCAATAGGTGTTCAAAAGACCTGGAGATATATGACACGGGGAATTCAGGAATAGGATACAAAAATGCAATATTTGTAAATTCTTTATTTGGCGTATCACAAAAGTTTTCAGTTTTTACGTTTTCTGAAGGGTAATTCTTAAGTAGGCCTTGAAAAGTGACAAAATATGAAAATTTGGATTGCAACAGTAGGAAGTAAACCAGCATTTAAAGGAAGATGCTTCGTTTATTTTGAATGACTCTGAATTTAAAAATAAAACGAAAAGAACTTGGATCATTTTCGACAGAAAAGAGAAAGTTTTTAGAATATATTAATGGCAACAAACTAAATGATCAATCACAACAGAATGCTTTTGGAAACTTCAAAAAAAGAAGTAAAACCAATATTTAAGTTCTGTTAACACAGATATATGGACCCAGTTAACATGTTCCTCAAATATGATCTCAGCAGAAACAATACACAAATATATAAGTGAACAAAACTTTAAATAAAATAAAGAGCTAAAATTTTGAAAACTACCTTTAAATTTTTATGGAATGGAGAAGCACAATTTTTAATATTTACAATAAAAGCAAACATATTTTATGGTACTTTAAACTATCTTTTGATATTAAGTAAAAATATGTTTCAATAGCGTAAATAAATAAACTCCAGGCTCTTGAGCCTGCCTCTCATAAAATATTGCTAACAAAATTACAACCATTAGGAAAATTAAGTATTGAAGTATTGATAGACATATTATTAATATAAATATTAATATAAATATTATTTATAGAAATGCAATTAAAAAAATATAAAAGAATTTTATTTAAATGATAATCCCGATATAAAAAAAGAAACTAAGGCATACGCCCTCTTCTTTATTTCTTTAAATATATGTTAAAAAGGAAAAAAAAATATTTAAAATGTACATGAAATACTCAAACAAAAGTCCAACAACACCACGAAATTATAATTAAAGTTAGCAAAATTATCCTGATGTATTTCCATTTAAGATTTGCACTCATTCGTAAAGGTGTATTTAAGAAGTTTCTCCATTTACTCCATTTAGAAGTTTCTCCATTATACTTCGTGGAAAGTTTGTATGCAGACAGAGGAAAGTAAGTTATTAGGAACATCCTATTTCAATTGCTTTAATTTCACATTCAAATCATACTCGGGCAAAGATAAATGAGCAGATGCGGATAATTAAATTCTAATGTATTGCAAAAATCTCAAAAGTGAATAATTTATTTTTATTAATGGGTCATGCCTACGCACATTAATACTAAAAAGTTCATTTCTTTTTCAAATGTTTATGTGATAAGATCTTCCATATGAAATTTAATATTTATAAACCAATGTATTAATTGCGTATGAATAAATTTATGTCATTCTATATAAGTCGCTAGAGTTATATTTAGAAGTACTGGATATTTGCTTCGTGTTGTCCACATGAAAGCCAAAATTTCTTAATATATGACTAGAATAAAGAATAAAAGTTGTTTATGTGTACCATTCACTTAATTTAACTGGATTAATTTTAGAAATTAAAAGAGAAAAAATGTTAATTTATCTGTTTACCTCCAATGCGGTTTATGTCAACTGAAACTTTTTATTTTGCTTTTTATAGCTAAACACACTATTAATAAAGCAACGAAATTGCGAAGTTAAATCTAACCTTGTTCATACCTTTGAAAATTTCGTGCCCTCTTTGATATTTAGAAAGTAGATAATATGGTTATCAGAACTTTCTTAGATGCAATTAACTTTTTGTTGGGTGGATTAAACCGCATGATTTGCCCCATACCTAATTTTCTGAAATAAAAAACCTTTCACAAGAAAGTAGACTTGATGAGGCTAACTAAAATGCCTTTATTTTTCTTATTTTACATAAAAACATAGTAAAAAAGGGAGATCGATTTGATCCAATAGCTTGGAAGAAAAATATTTACAAAAACTTAACCATTAAACAAAAAAGAATACAGATAAGCGTGTCATGAACGGGTGAAAAATAACCTATTTAAATTTTGAAAAAACTACTTAAACTGAATGGTAAAGCTTGGGATAGTTATAGGAAGAAAGGAGGGATACAAGCCTAATGGTTCGACAATTCGTCGCAAACACATCTAAATATTAAACTTGCTGCGAAAACAGCTACTAACACTATGGCTGAAAGTCCCAACTCACTCTCAGAATAGTTACTGCTTAAAACCCCAACTCGCTGAAAAAATACGTACATCTTAAATACTTGTTGTATTTACTTGTACAAACCCCATTGGCTGTGACACGAGAGCTTCGTAATTCGAGTCCTGCCTTCAAAGATGAAAAATCTGCTTATTATTTTATTTTTATTTTAAACCATCCGTTCATGACACGTTTTTAAATGTCGCGTTTTCCGACGAAGAGAGAACAAATACTACACTTTTGTAAGAAGGTTTTTATCTATTAAAGCGAGATTATTTAACATGGATTTCAAAACACTCGAGAAAATGTCTACAGCGCGACAATTTTAGTCAAGTAACTCTGTAAAACTATATGAAATGTCAAATGTAGTTTTACAAGTAAATACTACTCAAGTAAAATCGTATGCATAATAAAGAAAATACCAGTTAGCTATATTTTATTCCCAATCAATGAGGTCATTTGAGATTGGTTGTCTAACATATAGGCACATGTAAAGCTGCAATTAAATTTACGATAACTTAACATTAAGATTAATTAATTTCGAGCTGCATTAATATTCAAAAGCTACATTAATAGGAGAAATGACGGAGTAACTTTTAAAATTGTACGACAAACACCAGTTTTTAGCGAAGCCTCATTAATGGGTCCAGGTAGTCAACTAATTCTAAGATTATCTTAAAAAGATATATATTAAAATACCAGATATGAAACATTTTCCCCAAAATTATGGATTTCCACCTCTTTTTCAATTCCTACTATTAGTTCACACTCTCTCTATATATATCTTGCTCAAATTTTCAATCGTTAATAAAAGTACTTTTTATTCATCCACTCAAGTTCAAATACATTTTTTAAAACTTGTAGTGGATGACACTTGATGTTAATACAGTTTTTTCAAATATTAATTCATTAATTAAATTTAATTAATCAATTTTAGTTTTAGACCTAGAGCGTCTCTTGCTCTTGAATAGTAATTTCCTTCTTGTTACTGTGTAAACGGTAGCACTGCGGTATCGCGGGCTTCTCCCGTCCTGTAGGTTGCGAGATCGAATCCCCAACCTGACAAACTTTTTCTCTCTCTTTCCCCCCCCCCCTCCTAATCTCGCACAGTAGGCAAGGTTCTGGCAGGCAATCCTTTTTTTCAATTCCTACTATTAGTTCACACTCAAATTTTTCTTTGTTGACCTAAGTAGGAATTGACTTTAATTTTTTTTTTTTTTTTATATATTACTTTTTCTATTTCACTCAAACAAGCAGTCTTCAACACAGACAATTAGTACTCAACTGATTTTTTAAAATAAAAATTTTAATTATATGTAGGTTTTGTATTCCTAATCCAAAATTCCTTGGAATGTAAGAGTTTTGGGTTTTGGAATTATTTCATTCATGTACATGAGATATTTTAGAGTTGAGATAGCTTAGTCTAATAAGAAAATCCCTTGGTGCACATTTGTAAATACATCACGTCCATTTAGCCTGAAAGTAAATTATATACCATTTTGATTACATTTTTCACTTAACAAATGTTGTAGACACATTTGCCATCACATTGAAAAGTCTCAATTTAATTCCCTACGTGGAAAACGTTTTATGTGTCGTTGTTTCATTCCTGCTCTTGGATTTCTGCGTTACTGATAGGCAACGAATTTTCTTAATTTTTCCCAAACAGGTACTAAACTGTATAAAATATTACATACTAGTGAAAAACGGCCGGCTGTTATAGCGACCGCTCCAATACAACGACCGGTGAAAAAAGTTCCCAATGGAATCCCCTATAATGATATGTTATTTTTAAATTTTCGACACAGCGACCACTCGTTACAACGGCCTTTTTGTTTGGGATGCAAGGCGTCCTTATTAACGAGCAACGACTGTATTAGGAAAAACGACATTTTCGGGGGTAACTTCGCAGCATAGTAGCATCAGCAGAATACCGGTTGCAGCTCTATTATAAGCTGCGTATAACATCTATAAAAATTTGGTGTAAAGTTTTAGATAATCTAATTAGCTCTAACTTTACACCTAATACATCTATAGCTTAACGAGCATCGACTGCATTATGAAAAACGACATTTTCGGGGTAACTTCGCAGCATAGTAGCATCAGCAGAATACCGGTTGCAGCTCTAATATAAGCTGCGTTTAATATCTATAAAAATTTTGTGTAAAGTTTTAGCTAATCTAATTAGCTATAACTTTACACCAAATACATCTATAGCTTAACGAGCATCGACTGTATTATGAATAACGACATTTTTGGGGGCAAATTCGCAGCATAGTAGCATCAGCAGAATACCGGTTGCAGGTCTATTATAAGCTGCGTATAACATCTATAAAAATTTGGTGTAAAGTTTTAGATAATCTAATTAGCTCTAACTTTACACCTAATACATCTATAGCTTAACGAGCATCGACTGCATTATGAAAAACGACATTTTTGGGGTAACTTCGCAGCATAGTAGCATCAGCAGAATACCGGTTGCAGCTCTATTATAAGCTGCGTTTAATATCTATAAAAATTTTGTGTAAAGTTTTAGATAATCTAATTAGCTATAACTTTACACCAAATACATCTATAGCTTAACGAGCATCGACTGTATTATGAAAAACGATATTTTCGGGGGGTAACTTCGCAGCATAGTAGCATCAGCAGAATACCGGTTGCAGGTCTATTATAAGCTGCGTATAACATCTATAAAAATTTGGTGTAAAGTTTTAGATAATCTAATTAGCTCTAACTTTACACCTAATACATCTATAGCTTAACGAGCATCGACTGCATTATGAAAAACGACATTTTTGGGGTAACTTCGCAGCATAGTAGCATCAGCAGAATACCGGTTGCAGCTCTATTATAAGCTGCGTTTAATATCTATAAAAATTTTGTGTAAAGTTTTAGATAATCTAATTAGCTCTAACTTTACACCAAATACATCTATAGCTTAACGAGCATCGACTGTATTATGAAAAACGATATCTTCGGGGGGTAACTTCGCAGCATAGTAGCATCAGCAGAATACCGGTTGCAGCTCTATTATAAGCTGCGTTTAATATCTATAAAAATTTTGTGTAAAGTTTTAGCTAATCTAATTAGCTATAACTTTACACCAAATACATCTATAGCTTAACGAGCATCGACTGTATTATAAAAAACGACATTTTAAGGGGCAAATTCGCAGCATAGTAGAATCAGCAGAACACCGGTTGCAGCTCTATTATAAGCTGCGTATAACATCTATAAAAATTTGGCGTAAAGTTATAGCTAATCTAATGCATTTTTCTCCTCTTTTCGCTCGACAAACCATTACGACCTACGCCCTTAACAATAGTACTTTCTTTCTGATCAATATTTACACCGGAGTACCACATCTGTCAGGTTACTTCAGCAATTGACTCCTGACCCATAGCACTTTTGCCCTTACCGGTTTTTGACTGCGCCAAATGGTTCCGTTTCCGGTACATTGGAATTTATGAAGCCGAAACCAGCAAATTGTCAAAGCTAGTTGTGTAAACGCACTTTTCCATTTTTTTTCCCGGAGCGAACGTTACAAATGTTGTTTCGTTTTATTGTTTCAACATGTTGTGTTAGGTATATACATACAAAGCAATATGATCACATAGCAAAGCGGGAGCATAACAAAGCAATATGATCATCGGGACTGGGAGAAACAAACGATAAATAATTCCACTGTACCTGTATTGAACTGAGGGAAATGTCATATGCCACGTTTAATATGATTTATCAACTGACTGTGGTAAGTAGTCAGTGAAGAACAAAGTCCCATGACCATTATCCGAATGATTATCATGGTAAAGTTTAATCGTAAAAACTTGTTGTAAAAACACGCGTTCACTTTTTTGCCCGAGAGTATCGTATCTTAGGTTCTTTGGTTGTTGTTTTTCCATAATGCACTAGGTATTAATTAATAAACAGCTATATTAAAAGGCATTCAACAATGAGAATTTCTCCCACCTCCAGCACTTGATTAACTGGGAATTACTCGCCTCGTGGTTTAAAAAATATAACATAGATGGGTAAACAACTAAACTCAACTTCTCGGGATGTAAGTCTCACAAAAAAAAGAAAGAGAGAAAAGAGTTAGGAAAAAGGAATTAAAAAATGAGAATGCCTCGCATCGCCTATATAACTTCTAGGGAATGCACCGGCTCAAGGATAAGAGATCCGGCCGATCCCCGAAAAGTCTTAGACGTTGATTACCCGTGAAAACCCTGAATTAAACTGCATATGAGCTCGAGCTCATTCCATCACAGAAATCGCAAATCCTGCCGTTTCGCTGCGATAAAAACTAAATCGCAATGGTAGGCTTCACCTCACCTTTGTAAGAGGGCTAGATCATTAAAAGGCTAAATTTTTAAACATATATTACATACAAATATAAACATACATGCATATATATATATATATATATATATATATATATATATATATATATGGAATAATTACCCCGAAAGTCTATCCAAAAACATAATTGGTTGTTTTAGTTTTAATGAATAGTTTGTTCTGTTGCTATTAATAAGTTAAACATAACAATAAGAAAAAATAGAAAAAATAACTACTAAAAATGAAAAATAAAATAAAAATCATAAGTAAAAATAAAAATAAAAATAACTCTTAGTAATAATAATTAAAAAACTAAATTAATAATGGATTAATAGTCCTAAAATACAGTAACCATAGTAAGTCAGTAACTGAGTATCTCCATGGTTGCAAGTTTTGTGACGTCAGTCAACTTGCGGTTACATGTTCTTAACTTCCACTCTGTCTAGCGCCAGGCTTGGTGTGCTTTGGTTAAGTAACTCTTATTTAAATTTTTTATCAATTCTTCTGTTTTTCATGGATTGTACGGTGTCTGAGTGTGTTTATTGTATAGATCATACTCATCGGAAACAGTCCATTTGTTTTTAGACAGTATTGACACCGCTGATGAAGAGATGCTGTCTAAAACCTCTTTCATACTTTTCTTTTCATGTCATTTGTTCCTGGCTGCAAGTAGCTTTAGGGCTATTACTGGTATTCTCTTTCATCTATTTCTTTATATATATATATATATATATATATATATATATATATATATATATATATATATATATATATATATATAGAGAGAGAGAGAGAGAGAGAGAGAGATTGTCCATCAAAAGGCTAAACAAATTCGTGAAAGTTGAAATGCATTCACTTTGATTATGTGGAAGGCAAAATAAGTAAATAATATAACTTTTATTATTTTTTTCAAAACTCAAAAATAAATATTTTTAAGGGTTTGCTTTTTAATGTAATTCTATATTGAATGATTAATTCGAACTGGTAATGAAAAACTAAACTCATGGTGCAACAGTCCGCTGTGGACCTATCTCCGCTTTCTTGACCGTAGGTTTGGGGTGCCATACAGTATATGTCTCAGTCAGGTGGTCAACCTGATATGGGACCCCCAGTGTTTAGTTCCCAAGCATGTTTGGTCCACATTTTATCGACCCACTCGAGGGATGAAAGGCTGAGTCGACCTTGCCCAGTCGCAGGATCGAACCCTTGACCTGTGAAGTGGCAAGCTTGGAGCTTTTAACCACTACGCCACCGGCCGTCTACAACTGGTAATATATGAGCGAAATACAGTTCTAAAAACCTAACTAATTTTGCAAATATGAATTATTTTTCCTTTCTTCTGGTTATTTTTTATTTATTCATTTTTTTTTAAAATTTCAAAATTAAATTTTGCAAGAATAATTTGAAAATTTAATGAATGAAATCTTTATATTTATTTCTTTTCACAGTGATGTTCAAATAGCGGATAGACTAACCTATCATCGTTATCTAGAGTTTGTGTGGGGTTTTCACACAAGCGCAAGTATTCACCTAGCTCTCGCGTTACAATCCTGAAATTTCTGCACTGAGTTTCGATGGCAGATCAGTAGCCGAAACTCTACAGCCATTGGCTTTTTTTTAGCTTCCTTTTCTCAGTTTGAGACAGCGCACAGGAGGCCGACATGCACTGACAATGCAATAGGTGAGTTTTTATTTTGCTTTACATTTTATCTTATTATTTACGTCAATTTTAAGAGAAAGAAAAAGTATTTAAAATTTGTTTTTCCCTCACAGAAAAATGAAGTGAGACAACAAAAATTCTTATGATGGCTTGTGTTTACAACATCTAGCAGTTTTTTTTTTTTTTTTTTGGTAGCTTTTATTTGTAAGGCATTGTTTACTCTCTTTACCCGTGGGAGGTCTCTATTTTCTAGCACTTTTGATTCCTTTTGATGTGAATTTTTGGAGCTTTTCTTTGCACGCTTCCGAAGCGTGTTTATTTTAATCAAGAACCCTTTATTTTTACATAGTTTTGTGTGTGTGGTCCGTTGTTGGTGTCGCATAATGGAGATTAGCGGCGCCTGTAAGGCGGAGGTCTAGACAATATTGTAGAAACCGTGATTGCCTACCGAACAAAACGTCTTGGAAGGAATATAATGAAGTAGTTTCCCAATCTGCAGCAATTGTATTTCTGGGCGAAATTTTTGTACAAAAAAAATAACGTGCGGAAATATATAATTATTTTTATGGAGCTGTCTTTGACATAGGATACTATGGTTATTTTTCTATTAGAAAAATATAGCGAGAAATCTAAGTTTCCTTTGTTCTTTAAGTTTGTTAGGGTGGCAGAGAGTGCGAGTTTGTTATCGAAGGAATGGAATTTTAAAGGGACAGTGGACTTTCAAAATTGTGAAATTTGTCCAAAAATTCGGTTTTTTTTATATTATTGAATTGTGAAACTACGGACGAGTAGGAATGTGTTGCAAAAATAATTTTTAATTTCTGCGATTACTTTCCTAGTTATAGGCATTTGTGTTAAATTTAGGTATTATGTGGTTACTAATAGCGATAACTTTAAATGTGTTTTTCTCAAAATAAAAATTTTCGTGTCATACGAATATTCAAAATGCTCCAGGCGCATTTCTAATTATCGTATTGCTTTTAAATTTAAGTTTTGTATACTTAACTGTATATCAAATAAATCTTATTGAAAATAATTATGCTTCGTAGCTCAGAATTTCTAAATTTTGTACTTGAAAGATGATTTATAGGTATTTTGCTTAATAAAAAGGGTATTTTCACCATTATTATTTTTTTCTCTTTATATTTTTAAGGAATGCTTAAAATAAGCAATAAGTTTCATTATTAGTTCTATAAGGT
Source organism: Dolomedes plantarius (assembly GCA_907164885.2). NCBI lineage: Eukaryota > Metazoa > Arthropoda > Arachnida > Araneae > Dolomedidae > Dolomedes > Dolomedes plantarius. The sequence goes on along the minus strand of OU015498.1, from coordinate 13,157,693 downwards.
ATCCTGTAAATAAAAATTACCATATTATATGCAAAAGAAATGCGCATGGAACATTTTTAATTAAGCCAATTTTTGATATAATTCATAATTCATAAATTATTAATGTTTCATCATTGAATTTTAACCACTTTTACATATCTATGTTACTAATCACATATTCAAATTTCAAGCAAATCCATTCAAAACAAAAAAGTTAGGTTTGAAGGTCCACTGTCCCCTTAACTGCTGCATATAGAGAAAGGATTTGCAGACTTCTAAAAATTCTTCTTGCAAATAAATAGGTTAGTTGTGCTGACCTATAGCACTTATTAACTTCATTTGTATACAGTCGAACCTCGTTATAACGAACTTCAAGGGACCAAAGGTTTTGTTCGCTTTATCCGGTGGTTCGCTATATCCGAACCGTTAAGAAAAATACTAGAGTTCACAAAATGTATAACTCATTAGCTGCAATGTGTATTCAATAATGATGTATTAAAAAATGATAAAACATATTTAAAATGATCATTAAGGAATTAAATCGACTAAAATCGATTACAATTAGCTGACGCAATGCTAATTAAAATACGCACAATAGGAAAATGGCAGGACCAAAATTTTCGCTCGTTATATCCGTGAGTTCGTTATATACCTGGTTCGCTATATCCGAACCGTAAAGAAAAGTACTAGAGTTCGCAAAATGTGTAACTAATTAGTTGCAATGTGTATTCAATAATGATGTATTAAAAATGATAAAATCTATTAAAAATGATCGTTAATGAATTAAATCGACTAAAATCGATAACATTAAACTGACACATTATTAATTAAAATACGTACAATAGGAAAATGGACGAGGCCAAAATTTTCGTTCGTTATATAACGGGTTCGCTATAACGAGGTTCTACTGTAACTGCAAATGAGGCATTAAAAAAGGGAAAAAAAAACACTTTCAAAGGAAAAATATCGACGCCACGAGTTAAAATGTTCTACTCTAATGTAATAAGATGAAAAAAAAAAAAATAATGACTTTCGAAATGAAAGAAAATTTTGCTGATACATACACTAAAACTGCATAAATTACTTGTAGCAAGAGTTCGATCTGTATAACAAACGCAGTTTTAATAATTCAGAAACCCTTTTGTTAATTTAAACTTTTTTTTACAGAAATTCTGCCTTGTTCAATTCCAGTATTCACTGCTAAGACTCAGACAAAGTCAAACTGGACCAATTTTTTATTAAAGACTACACTTGAATTTACCAGTACAGTATATTTACAATCAAGTTGAAAGAAAAATAGCTGGTACAGTCGAACCCCGTTATAGCGAACCCGGTATATAACGAACTAACGGATATAACGAACGAAAATTTTGGTCCCGCCATTTTCCTATTATACGTAATTTAATTAGTATTGTGTCAGTTTAATGTAATCGATTTCAGTCGATATAGTTCATTAATGATCATTTTTAACAGATTTAATCATTTTTTTAATACATCATTATTGAATACACGTTGTAAATAATGAGTTATACATTTTGTGAACTCTAGCATTTTTCCACACGGTTCGGATACAGCGAACCACCGAATAAAGCGAACAAAACCTTTGGACTCTTGAAGTTCGTTATAACGGGGTTCGACTGTATTCTTCGTTGTTCATTCCTCAAATACTAAATTAAACTCTAATAAAATCCTCACCCAGGGTGGTGCAGTATTTTAGAGCTCAACTTGTAAGCTCCCGGGCATCAAGAGCGTGCTACAAGACCCTCTACTTGTTTCAGCTTCGATAGATTCAGCTTCTCACTCCAGGAACAACAATGCTCTTCATCGTGGTTCAGTTATCTTGCTCGGAATTTTGCGTATCGCATTCATATCTCCATTGCGTCCGTCGGCGTCGACCGCATATAATGCTTTTTTTTAACCAATCACATACATCCAACCGAGTAGTGCAAAACTGTCGAGGACTGGGATTGGTCAAAAATATTTCGATGCGAGTAACGCTAACTCTGACGGACGCAGTGTGAATAAGGCCTTTGAGTTAGTTCTTTCAGGTAAACCTTGGCGAGAATAATGCGACGCCATATACGAAAGGCCTGAAAATTTTCTGAAAGGAAACGAGCTTTGTTGTTGTTGTGGCTTATGCCCCTTGACCGACATCAACATCAGGTCACGTCCCGAAGACTATGGGCGATGAAGGTGCGGCTCCTGTTTTGAATTAGCACCACAAGGGTCGGAGTCCGACTTGGCTAAATGACCGGTCCCGTCCTTTTGAACCGAGTCAAGTGACGAGACCGAAACACTTGACCCGCACCTCCAGAGGTAAATTTGAGAACTTGGAGGACATTGTAGCCACGCCCTATTTTACGTATCCCGGCCACCATTAGTGAACACTGCGGTAGATTTGCAGCGACCAGCATCGAACCAGGGACGTTCAGATCACTGGCGCCAACTGGGCTACCCCGCCCCCGGAAAGAAGCCTTAAATTTGCCAACATCTAAAAATGAAAGTAATGCCTCGCAAAGTGCAGCAATATCTAATCAGCATTAGAGCACGCAAAGAAAGCAAAGCAACTTGTAGCGTAAAACTTGTAGATACGGGATATTTTATAATGATGGCAAGCGCCTAATCCGTGACTAACGCGCCAACAAGTAAGGGCCTGTTCACATAGGAGTCCGTTGCGTTGCGCTGCGTTAAGGAAAAGATGACGTTGAGACGAAAATAAACCAATCATATGCCTCCAAACGGTTAGCAATGAAATTTTTATCGCCTATGATTGGTTTATTTTCGTCTCAACGTCATCTTTCCCTTAACGCAACGCAACGGACTCCTATGTGAACAGGCCCTAAGCCTTAATATCACTCACTGCGTCATGAATTTCTCGATTAATTGTGTAATCATTACGAACTTCATCAACTCTGGCTTTATCCCGATTTCGTAATCTCCCAGCAAGCGGATATTTACTGCTAAATCAGCACTGGTGAAACCGAATACCCCCTACAACGCCAGTTTGCTTGAATAGTTTCTCATAAAAATATACAGCTGAAAGCGATATACCTCTTCCAGAAAAGTGGAGGGAAATGCAGCCTCCAACGGGGAGTAAAGAGAGTGAAAAAAAAAAGATCATAGGAGAGGTATTGTGTATAGAGACGTTTCTTTTCCTCCTCTTTAGAGCACATTACCATGCAGAACATTGATTTCAGCGGGCGTGTTTGTGATAACGACTTTCGGTCGTATGTGGCCGATAGTTGAGTCCCCCCCAAGTGCTACTTTAACTGTTTGCCGGAATGGCAAAGAAAGGTGCCATTTGGGTTGAAAGTGGATTAGATGAGGGGAGGTGTATGTTTTGCTAAGACTTTCCGGTAAGGAAGACTGAATTTCAAAAGGAGTAATTAAGTATTTGAAAAAAAAAGTAAAGGAGGAAAAAAAGGGAATTTTAATAAAACATAAATCCTTCAAAATCAAATTTTGGCAGTAAAAGTCTCAAGTATATTTATACCGTTGTTTTAGTGCCAATATTTTATTGAAAATTTCTTAAGTACAGGGTGTTTCATATTGAATGGGACAAAAAGAATAGCATATAGTACAAATTCTGTAATTGATTTATTTAGCCGAAAAATATTAATTCTGAAACTACAATTATACAAGTTTTATCTGGCAACAGCGAAAAATCTTCCGATTACGAAATCGCGGCTAGAGGCACTGATAATCGAAATGGCGCCATCCATGCAGGAGAAAGCGCACTGTGTTTTGGAATACGCCAAAACATCTTAGTTTATCGTTCCCTCAGTTGGAGGGAGCTGTTTCCGGCTTCATCCTGCAGCAAGACGGTGCTCCACCACATTGGCATAAAAACGTACGTCCAGCACCTGAACGATAGTCTACCTCATTGCTGGATAGGCCGTGCTGGGTCAGACGATATGCCATTGCTTTGTTGGCCACCGAGATCACCAGATCTAATCCCTTGTGATTTTTTCCCTATGGGGTTTTGTTAAAGACAAAGTGTTCGTGCCTCCACTTCCAAAGGACTTACAGCAACTGAAGCAGAGGATAACTGAAGTGCTCGAATCATTAACAAAGGATATTCTATCGCCAGTGTGGCAGGAACTGGAATACCGCATAGATATGTGTCGTGTCACCGAAGGGGCACACATACGACATCTATAGAAACTTGGATGACTATAGTTTCACTGCAAATTTTATTTATGAAAATAAAGTAATTACAGCGTTCACAGGTATGCTTTCTTTCTGCCCCATTCAATATGAAACACCCTGTATAAATATATGAGGTAGGGGGTTAAGCTTCCCGCTCCAGCCCATGCCATATCACCGGTCCTTGGGGGTCTAGATTAGAATTCTAACAGGTTAGGAATGGATGATGCAATAGACATCTAGCATCTAAATTTTAAAAAAATATTTTTTTCTCCTTGCTAATGCGGCAGACGATTGGACATTATCCAAAAAAATATTAAAATATAGTAAAAGAAATGTTCTACAAACTGTAGTATATTAACTGTAATATATATATATATATATATATATATATATATATATATATATATATATATATATATATATATATATATAATAGATGTATTCAGAAGAGAAGAGTTTCGCTTACTTCTTAAAACTGGACACGCCGTGTCTGCGTGGTGTACAGCCTCAAATGCAAAAATACACTTGCGAGATTATGCTCGATAGATGTACATTAGGATCTGGAGGCTCAAATGCAACATAAAGCCTTTATAAATCTCCCTTCTATATATCACCCTCGGGTTGCAATGTCTATATTTCTATGGTGCCCGGTATAAAGGTCAAAAACAGTGATTTAAATATACCAAGTTAATTGCTTTTATACAAATCGCAGGACAATAATTTCGACTTGAGTCTTTTGTATACAAAGAAATGTACCTTGTATACAAAATTGATACAAGTACTTTGTACACAAGTCAAAAGATTTTTGTTTTTTTATTAATACTAACAAATGTCTAAGAATCACTTTCTTTAACTTAACTATGTTCCATTTTATTTCCTAGTGCGGAGTTGCGTCATGTGACCAATGCACGTGATGAGCTCCCCCATGAAAGACATGCCAGTTGAACGTTAGATTCGGCCACGAGTGGCAATGAAAAATGATGTGTCCAGTCGAATAACATTTCGTTGTTGTAAATATGTACAAATTTTATGTGTGATAGAATAAAATTTAAAAAAAAATGTTTTAGCGGACTGATTACTGAAGCACAAGACTGGATACACTCTCGTAACAGACTATATTAAGGCTGCTATGTACTAAGAAAAAGATCGTATTTCCCTTTTCCTCTTCTTGCAGACTCTTGTGGTGGGAGGAGTCCAGTTGACAGTTCGAGAATTCCACTCCCCTTAGGATTGACATTTTGAGGGATTGTAATGGCTCTCTCTCAATAGGGGGGGGGGTTAAGCGCTGCCACCCAATTTTTTATTTAAAATATATTTTTGTCAACTATTTACAGGTACATAAATGCTGATAATCAAATAAAATTGGTATTGTCAGATAGCCCGAACTTTTCTGCAAAGCGCTACAGGATTCATTTTATAAATTTCGTCCACCGAAGGAATTTATGAGCGTTTAAAACACACTATACCAGATTTTTCACCGAATAATTTAAATTTTAAAATATTAATTACATTTAAAACAAAAACGAAAAAAGTACACACATGTAAAATTTCTTTCTCTATGACGGAGTACAATTTAAAAAAAAAGTTTGAATCCAAGTCGGCAATCCGTGGACAAATTTTCTCCATAGGTTAACACAGAGGTGAGCGAATCCAATGGGGTTAGTACATAGCAGCCTTAACGAAACCAAATTAAACTTATGTAAATAACCCATAGAGGGTATCTCTCCTCAATCGGGTTTCCCATGCACAGTTCTACCATTCGCTATCCAAAAGGATCTATCTTGATACAAGTTTATATCTCGAGCATCAAGTATGTACATCAATGAACCAGTTTATAATGTTACGCTATCATCATCACGCCATACTGAAGAGTAGCATGTTATACAAAATAAACTATATTTTCGCTGTGACTATTATTTAAATACCCATCAAAGAACTGAAGCTACAGTATTAACGATTTTGGACTACAGTGCCTTCAATATTAGTTACCGGCAATTCTAAAGTGAATAACAAATAAAAAGGTGGAAATGTCCCACAATGCTGTTATGATTATGTTGAAAACAGAGGTTTTCAGAATTTTATTGAACTGCCTGATAGTTTTTGAGTCGGTTCTCTTGTTAGAGTTTTCTACACAAACGTGACTAGTTATTCAGTATACTTATAGATTTTCCCGTGGATTTCATAGCTCGTTGAAAATTCTTTGCATATTTTCTAACCGTAAGTTTTCTAGGAATGGTAACCGCAAGGTATAGTTCATGTTAATGGGTATATTAGGGGTGAATTTTTCTTAATCTTCCATCATGATAAAATTTGTATTAATTGTATTAGTTTCCTGTTTGGAAAACATCTTAAATATAATTGCATGAGTAAAAGCATGAATGAATGTTTTATACTCCTTCTTGGATTTTTAATAATACATAAAAAAATATTTTTTGGGTTTTATTAAGGGGACTCACTACCCTTAAATCTTTAAAACATTCGATTTTTTGAAAAAAATTATATGTTAAAGCCTGATCATTTCTGAACAAAATAAAGAAAACCGCATGAAAATATTCCGCTTAGTTCCGGAGATATTGATATTCTAAATATTTAATTACTGATCAAGTTTAAGGTAAGAAAAATTTTAAACTCATTTTTTTCTCAAAATGCAATTTTGCATCATTCCGCAACTGATATCTCAAAAACTTAGGAAACATAATTCTATGAAATTTTTATCACTGCATAATCATGTTATTTTATTGCGACTGAACTAGAATTATTGCAATCACTGCACATTTTGTTATTTTTTTCAGGGGTAAATTAATGCAAAAATTTAAGGAAATTTTAAATATATTTTGAGCAGTTTTAAAAAAATTGAAAAAAATGTTGAATGTTTTATGTTCAATTGTATTTTGAATTATTTATTTTAAATATAAAACAGGAATTATACATTTAAGTGTAAAATTAATTTCATAGTTCTGGGTGCAAGCCAGTATACAATAAAAATGCTTAATAAAACAAGGTATATCTAAAGCATTTAAAAAAAAAATTATTTAAAATTGTTTTAAGAGCTGAAAATTTGTTTATTAAAATAAATATATCAATTTATCATATATATAAAATTTGGAAAAATTAGGAGTAAATTGAAATAGTTACAAAGAGTCAAAAAGTATGAAAATACGACTCTTAAGTCGAGGAAATAAGGCATGAGTCCCCTTAATACATAAATAAAATTTAATGTATTCATTTACAAATAAATTTCCTTAAATATCTTTAATTAAATTATATGGGAGATTACTATTTGCTGGGGAGGGGGATTGCTCAACGTTTCAAATCCAAAACATTTCATCCGGATATACTACGATAAAATATCAGGATGTGAGTACGAGGTAACTGATATTTGGGGATTTCTTTTAGACTAGGTTCCCCTTATTTTTTAAAATTTAAATATGCGTATAATTACCTTCGAAATCCTTCAAAATTTGTGTAAATATGACAATCGCTCTGTAATCTCATTCCATGCAAAAGGATTTTTTTAAAGCGTTTTTTGAATAGCAGCACGTTAGACGCTTTTTTAGTCTACATGTACAGTCTAACATTAAATTAATGGTTCGCTAATAAGATAAACGGAGACATGTACTAATGCTTAATGGGATGAATAATGGCGATTTAATGTCGCGAGACAGAATACGGAGAAACGTTCCTGAATTTGCTTCAAAATAGGTCAAAACATTGGATATCATTATCGCTTATCGTATGATTACGCCGTTGCAGCGTAATAATTTCCCCATAAGACACATTTCATCAAAGCTTATTGATCTGTTTCATACATCCTCAATCAGATGCTCTAATTTACTGAAAGTTGTGCAGTTTTTTAACCATACTTTCCCAGATTGTTAGAATAACATGTAGCATCTTCCTTTCAAGAGAATCGCATAATAGTTTATAAAAAATTATGAATTAAGGCATTTATCCAAATATAGAATTTCCTTGTTTTCCAGTTCTTGAAAAAGATGTTAATATAGGTATTCCCCCCCCCCCCCCTCCGCATAGGTATTAACCTTTAGCTTACGGGGCCAATTTTTCCGATTCCCCTGTATATAAGAGTATAGAAATTCATACCCTTTTTAAGGACTATTAAGGGGGTTATATATATATATATATATATTTATATATATATATATGCATATATATATGCATATGTATGTATATGTATATATATATATATTATATAATATAATATATATATATATATATATATATATATATATATATATATATATATATATATTCATTCTTGGACCCGTAGTCTTGGGATACATGCTATCCCACCCCGTAAGGAAGAGGTTAAAAAAACAAAGGCACTTTAGAATCACCACAAAATAAGCCTCACACGTTTTTTTTTTGTTTTTTTTTTTCGCAAGAAGAAAATTGAAATTTTATTTCAAGGTAAATGTGCGTTTCCCATACTTATGACGAAATGCTAAATTTATTGAATAATGTTTATTCTCTAATGGGAATTGAAAAATGCAGAAGTAAAAAAACATCCATATTTTCAACCCGATTTTAAACTTCTGGAATACGCCTATTAGAAAGACGAGAAGAGAATATGGGAATATATTTGTTTAAAGTTGGAATATGCTATGTTAATCAATACGTTCAGCAGCTTATCTACTCTACATATAAATTCCCTGAGGAATCATTAGTCTTGGTTTGTATTAATCTCAGCATTGCAAATAGAAAGGGGCTCAGCCTATAATCCAAAAGCAATACCGGCCATGCCCGAAGGTATACGGTAAGTAATGACTGACGACTAGAGGTGCGATGGCTTACAAATTTCAATAATTAAATTACATTTCTTTCATAATTCAAATCAGCAAAGCTCAAAAGCCTCACAGCTCAATACACGAGATAAACTCAAATACATCCAACTACAAAATCATATATATACAATTGCATTGCTACAATTTATAGAAACACTATGCAAAAATACAAAATTTACTTTCAAATATAAAACCAGAATTATAAACTTAACTTTAAGTCTAAAAAAAAGCACCTTTACAAACAATATAAGCATAACCATTATACTTATAAATAATAAATATAGGCCAAGTTCCGTTATTCCCAGCAAATATAGGAAGAAGAGGTAACCTGAAAAGGGTAATGTTCAGCTAATAGGTCTTTCATTACAATCGTTATGAATCTACGGCAATAATAGTCCAAATAAAATTGGTTAGCCGGCCCATTCAACACTGCTCTAGGAAGTTTGGAACGAGGATCTTTCCATCTGTCACATACTTTCAGACAGTGTTCCGTAGTCCGTACAGCACCGCATTCGCAAGAGTCAGGTTTTCCAAAATATCTTCTTTGATATGAACCGAAACAGCCGTGCGGGCTCAGCCTATAAACTCTATCTGGTTAAAACAATCTCCTAGGAGTCTATATCACCCTTTTCCAAACTTCTATAACCGATTTTTACCTTAATAACCTAAGCAGCTGCATTAACCGAACAGTGCTCTTCATAGAGACAGCAACTTTATCAAAACAAAATAAAATAACACCTGAGAAAAATTGTCCTTCTTAGTTATAATAATTTATTGCAATATTTACCTCTTACTCTTCCCACAACATATGGATTTGGCTCAAGATATTAGGAACAAAATTTTATGAGCAAAGGTTGCATTCTAATCATTGCTTTCCTTGTCACATACAGTTTTTTGTTCTTTTTCATGCGGTCGTGTTCGAAGACATTCGCAATTTATTCGTGAGAATCGTTGGTTGCTTTCAGTAGAGGCACCGTTAGGTGAACCACCCTCTGGCGCCACCTCAATTTTGACCGAGCTCCCCGCAGGGGTGACATCTGGAGAGTTGCTACCTTCCCCCAACCCTCTGATGATCACATATAGTTAAATTTTATTGTTTTTCTGACATCTTATAAAACTCAGATTAGCTCAAAGCAAACTTACAAATTAACAGTGTTTTGTCATTTGACTTCTACTGGAAGTTAGGAATTCATATGCGAAATTCTACTCTAAAGATTGGACTTTATACAGTCGAACCCCGTTATTACGAACTTCAAGGGACCAAAGGTTTTGTTCGCTTTATCCGGTGGTTCGCTATATCCGTACCGTTAAGAAAAATGCTAGAGTTCACAAAATGTATAACTCATTAGTTGCAATGTGTATTCAACAATGATGAATTAAAAAATTATAAAAATTATTAAAAATGACAATTAATGAATTAAATTGACCAAAATCGATTACATTAAACTGACACAATACTAATTAAAGTACGTATACAATAGGAAAACGACGGGACCAAAATTTTCGTTCGTTATATCCGTGAGTTCGTTATATACCGGGTTCGCTATAACGGGGTTAGACTGTATTTACATTCTGATAAACCAGTTCTTCATAAATTACTATACTTTTTCTTTTTGACCTTCTCGAGAGAAATAATTCATTAATTTTATGAAATAATTAATCTGTATTCTAATTTCAAAATGTATTTTAATTACCCTTAATTAAAATTCTTCAAATTATTAAAATACTTAAATAGTTTACATTCTGATCAGCCAAAGCTATATCATTTACTATGGTTTTCCTTGTTGCTCTTCTGACTGAAATAACTCATTAATTTTAAGAAATAATTCATCTACATCCTAATTTCAATATTTTTACCATGTTTTTATTAACTCGCTTTCTTGTTTGTTTGTGTGTGTGTTTGTCCAGTACAAATCTTTCAATCGATTTTTATCTAACTTCCCGACTAGCTAGACATTTGAAACTTTTAGAATAGCTCAGAACACGATGACAATGCATTATTTTTATACTTTTAGCCATCTTTAAGCAGAATTGAATCCATTTTCAGTTAAATTTGTTTTGTAGAATGGCGCAGCCATCTATCGACCGGGGCGGGAACGAAAGGTTAAACGCGAAGTTAACTTCCAATTAACTTCATTTTCTTTCAAGTTGATGGGATAATTCATCAAAATTTTTTTAAAGTATTTATTAATATATAGAATTGTCAAGTTTATATGATTTAACAGAAAATTTAAAAACGTGGTATATAAAAAGTTCTTTTTATCTTGTAAATATTAGCATTTTAATTACGCTTTAACTATTTAAAGCCGTGACCTAAAATCAATATTACGCACTACATATACGATTCCCTCGTTGTAATATGAGATAGCTCGCAGGTGAGACGATGGCTCAATTGTAGTACGTGGTTCCGTTAAGAAACTCTAGGATAATATACACACTTTGATCTCTGTAGCCCCCTGATAATGGGGTGGGTGATGGCATGGCCAAAACTTGAAATGGAAATGGTTTTTCCTGCCCTCCCCCGCTAAAACCCTTTTTTTTTTTTACCCTTACCCCGGCAGTTATTTTTTCACCTGCAACTTTAAAACATTAAAATCCTGGAGCAAAGTAGCTTTTTTTATAACTGGAATTGCGTTTCTTTCTCGCTGTGGGAAATCTCGCTTGAATTTTATTTGTTGCACGTTTCGTTGTTCGTCGGTGGGTAGTTCTTGTAAACTATTTGCACCTCGGAACTGCCAAAGGGGCGTGAAGGAAAGAATTACAATGGCATCACATATTTCTGAGTAATATATCAGCCGAACTTTTTTTGGAATTGTTGCTTCGGAACCCCCTTGTACACGCAATTTAACTTTAAGCATAGGTTTGGTTTATTGTACACGTGGATTTATTTATACCGCAAAACTCTCAAACGGTTTTATAAACTGACACTTTTGCAAGATTACAGAAAGTTTAGGTCTTCTGCCCCAATATTAAATAACCACTAGTTGATACCAGTCAAAACATGACGGCTAGATAGTAAATAAATGTACAACTACACAATTTATACTCAACACCATTATTGCCAAATGTTGAAAATCATAATAATGCGCAGAAACAAATTAATGTGTCTAAGCGGTCTCGTGCTTAGTGAGTATCTAAAGCCAGATTTAAAAATGTCACTGAGCATGTGCAGAAAGCAATTTTTTTAATTGTAAATTATCGCTAATTAAACAGCGCGAAATAAATAATTTCCACGAGGTCTGATCTTATATTTCACAAACATAATTATCATAAAAATAAAAATGGTAGAGAGAGATCTAGAAAGACTCCTCGGAATAAACGTTGTTATCATTAAAATATGTCACTGAGCATGCGCAGAAACAGTGAGTTTCTAAAAACAGATTTAAACATGCCACTGAGCATGCGCAGAAATCAACTTTTTAATTGTAAATTACCACTAATTAATAGAAATTGCTGTTACAAAAACCAAATTTGACACATCTATAGATTACAATCTTTCGTTTAAGACCAAAATGAAGTAAATCGATGCAGTAGTTTTCTCTCACGGACTGCCCAAAAAGTCGGCTTAGCAACTTAAATATATAGATTATCATATGGATGTTAATATACCGTTAAACTCTCAAAGAGAATTTAACATTTAAAACTAGCTCTATTTCAAGATTACGGAAAATTAAGATCTTCTGACCCAATACTAAATGGTTATTACCATATTATTAGACATTTCTCAAAATGTATGAAAAGAGAAATTATTTTAAAGACAAGGCAAGTTTTGGCTTTTAAGCCTCTCTAATATAATTTTGAAAATGAAAATCTAAAACTAATTGTAGATTACAAAAAAAAATTATTAAATCAGTATTAGAATTGATATTAATTGGAAGACTGAAATTCAGCCATATAAATTTATTTGAGAATGCCTGATTGAGAATGCCTATACATTTAGAAGAGCCAAAAAGAGAATAATAAGGTAAAATTTCCAATGAAAGAAATTTTAAGCAGTGGTTTTTCCCTAATAGTTTTATTAAATATACTTTTCTTCCTTTGTTAGAATATGTAATATTTCTTAAATGGTTTTTGTAGCTTTAATAAATATTTTCTTTTGCTTGTTTTTCCAAATGGCAAAAATCTGACATATTTTGAGTTGTTGCAGTTTGCCGCAATTCGGTTAAACGTTGATTTGTCAACACTAAGCGTTATTTTTTTTTCTTACCTAAATGTAGATATCAAGGATTTACATCTATATGTACTGCCAAAAATGGAGGTTATTCAACATTTTGATTTTTGGTATTTTGATCCTGGTAAAAGTTTCCAAAAATTCTAGAGGAGACCCACAAATTGAAAGACCCGCAGTTTGGCCACCCCTATTAATACGCCTATTGGGGGGAAAAAATTAAGTGGCATTGATCCGTGTGCAACATCAAATTATATATATATAATAGCCGTTGTCTCTGTATAACACTTCCGGGCTGTACTCATCTTTCAATTGAAGCCCTCAGTAAACAAACGGTCGGTTAGGCCTAATTTCAATTTCAGATGTGGATCAGAATTTTTTCTTACCTAAAAACTAATATCTTCTCCATCAAATCACGTTTGTTCAGCCTATTTTTCTATAAAACATTCAGAACTAAAAAAAATTGGATGCTTTTAGCTGTATATTTAACAGTTTTTAAAAATCTGTTTTCTTTTGCGATGAATTCTGAAAGTAAACAAACTTGAATGTGAATGAATCAAGTAGCTCAAGTATTCATATCGCGTAGTGAGCTGTAAAAAACTGGATGGCAGTTTACTACTCCAATCGCATGAAAAACTAAATAAAAAATAATGAAAGGGTTTGCTTTTACAAGGTGTGGATTAAATGCAATATTGTTAGATAATTCGGGATTATTTTTTAACTTTCATATACTTTTTCCATTATGACGTCATTATTAGTATTATGATGTCAAAATGACGGGTTACCTTCTAGTTAGGAAGAATAACGCATGCTAGACTTCACAGCCCCTTTAAGAGTTGGGAAGAGCTTCCAAACTCAATAACTGGAGTATTCATAGTCCAGACATTTCTCAGTTATTAAGGTTTGTATTGTGGGTACATAGAAAAAACCTGGCTAATAAGCTAGAGAAGCTAACCCTTTTGTCTAGCTTATTCACAAGTGGCACGACAAGTGTTAAGCTTATTAAGCTGTTTTGTTAAGCTTGTTACACTAGTGACTCTTCTCAAACTTGTACAGCTTAGTAAGAGTTATTACAATTTGTTTGGTAAATACTTATCCTTCCTGACCAAGCCTTTGTTTTTACACTCAGTTCTCAATTAAATGGTAATGAATGCATAGCTGAGCATAAAAAAATAGATAGTCCAAAAGTGGTTCTGTAAATTACAATATATATATATATATATATATTGTAAATATACTAAAATACTTAGATATTGAACATACCATTAGATATGTTCAATAGTCTAAAGAACCCACCAATCGAAACACCTTCAAATATCGCTGTAATTTGCTTAATTTTGTAAACAGACCACGAGGTTTTCGAAAAATGTCAGGTGGTCTTTTGAAACGTCATGTAAGACAAGATAATGCACATTAAAATCCAATCGAACTTTTAAATTTACACTGCATTATATAGCTCAATTTCTTATCAATATTTAAGTTTCTTAAAGAATTGTAAGTTGAAACTGAAATACGAAAAAATAGAAGTACACGAAATAGGAAGTACGAAAAAGTACAATCAAGACTACAAATTTTAAGTATATTAAGCTGTTATTTGCTTCATTTTGTAAACCGACCACGAGGTTTTCGAAAAATATCAGGTGGCCTTTCGAAACGTCTGTAAGACAAGATTATGCACATTAAAAAACCAATCAAACTTTCAAATTTACTATGTATTATATAGCTCAATTTCTTGCCAATATATCGTATTTCACTTTCAATTTATATTCTCTTTAGAAATTAAGTTATTGAACAGAAATTGCGTTTTATAATACAGTGTAAATTTGAAGCCTAGATGGATTTTTTTTTTTTTTAAATACGCATAATTTATCCTAGACGATGTTTCGAAAGGACACCTGATATTAATCGAAAATCTCGTGCCAAAACAAAGTAAATGACAGCGATATTTGAAAGTGTTTAAACTTCTGGGTTCTTTGAAGCTGCTAGCTTGTTATTCAAATTGCACTTGAACAGCGACAGTGCAAGGTTCAATAACAGGCGACCTTTGAAGGGGCAGCTGAATCGTATCTCTTCACGGCATGATGGGACAATGTTTTCAGATGCGCATTGAATTGCAAACTAATTCATGTATTCCTCGAATGACACACCATTTGTAATGTCAATGAATTGACAATAGCGGATGTCAGATGTAGATAATGTCAAATACATACGCCTCTGATCTTCGGAAGCTATGTATTAGATACCACAGTATTAGACACAAATTTTCTGTCAATCGCCAGCCATTGATAACACGCAGAGGTTGCCCCTGCAATTGTTATGAGGACGGAATATTACCATTCTCAATTACTAGCATTTACGGTTGTTTGCCGGTTAGATGAGCCGCTGTCAAATGATGAAGTTTAATTTAGCTTTGTTCTTCAAGCGGCATACAAAACTTCTGCTTTTTTTTAGGCGACAAATAATTTACTATTATTTGATACGTTATTTTTTTTTTCTATCGACTTCTACAAATAACACGCAGCAATTTCCCTACATGTGTCATATGGATGGAGTATTACCATCCTCAATTACCTTCTTTTACAATTATTTGCCATTTTGATGAGCTGCTGTCAAATGGCGAAGTTCAATTTAGCTTTTGTTCCTTAACCTTTAGCTTACGGGGCCCATTTTTTCAATTTCCTCTTTAGAACGGGAAATTTCATACCCCCTTTGTAAAAACAGCAATTAAGGGGGCTATATATATACACACACACACACATATATATATATATATACACACACACATATATATATATACATATATATATATATATATATGTATATATATATATACACATATACATATATATATACACATATACATACATATATATATATATATATATATATATACACATATATACATATATATATACACATATACATATATACACACACACACACACATACATACATACATACATACATACATATTCATTCTTGGGCCCCTATTCTTGGGATACATGCTATCCCACCCCGTAAGGTAAAGGTTAAAAGGCATACAGTTTTTTTTAAAGCGACAAATAATTTCATTATTATCCATTGCATTATTTTCCCCCATCAACTCCTATAGATAACTAACTAACACACACACACAAAAGGTTCCAAAAGAGGTGCAATTTGAAACACTTTTCAGTGAAATAAGAAAACAATTTAAAATTCGAAACTGAAATTTAGTAAATGAAGGGAAACCAAATTCATAAAAATCATGAAATAATGCTAAATGAAAACATTTTTTTTTTTTAAATCAGCAGAGCCGACTTTATCATCAAACAAAGAACTTCTGAATTTTTTTTCTTTCAAGATTTTGAAGGATAGCCCGTGTTTCAAGTTTTGCACTGGACCAAAAATTGGAACCGAAAGCTCATAGAAACAATACGAATCCCGAATCGTGTACTCAGTTTAACAAATTTATTAGATCAAAAGCCAAAGTTAAAAGTAAATTTTTTTTTGTCTCGTTAATTCATGCTACACGGAGCGTGAATACACGTTATACTGCAGTAATGCTTCAAGAAGCAACATACTAAAATAATTTTACAGGGAAAGAAAAGCTAAAATGTTATCAAATATTTTAATAAATCAATTAAATCAAGGGAATTTAAAATCAAACGTGCGAAAGATATGTAAACAATGAAACTTTTTAAGTTACTCGTTATAGTTAAATCTGCTGCAATATTAATAAGAAAATTGATGATAGTTATAGATTGAATTAATTTATATATTTATCTTCATTCTTTATTTTTATTTATTTTTCAGTATATTCTGTCCTTTTCGGAAGTCTACGACACAGAAAATTGGGCTGTAATATTTATTTACTTATTTGTTACGTAATTACTCGCAGCCCAGGGTAAATATTTACTACATGCTTCCCAACGATTAATTGTTATTCCTTTCAAAGATAAAGCGCCCCATAATGATCGACTTCTCAAACGACGATCTTCTAAACTCGAGGCCATTACGCTAGTTACACAGCAATCCAGGTGTTACTTTCAGTGAATCAACTTATAACGTTAATTTTTGACTTATGTAATCCTGCCCCACACATCATATTTCAGGAAATTTATCCCATGTACCCGAGAAAGAAAGACGTATATACAAAATTTCTAACGTTTTACACATGTGCACAGTCTGATAACGAAACACTGTCATTTCGAAACTAGATTAACTGACTTAAAAAGACATTTATCTTTAACTCTCCTAGCATACAAATGTCTAATGCCTTGTATACAAATGTCTAATGCAGTTATAGGTTGTATATGAGCAAATACAATAAGCTTATTGGCTTTGTTTAAATTGCTTGTAAGTTGTTTACATTTTTGAGCATGTTTTGTGTGCTTAATGGTTATGCTTATATTGTTTGTAAAGGTGCTATTTTCAGATTTAAAGTTAAGTTTATAATTCTGGTTTGTTATTTATAGTTGAAAGTAAATTTTGTATTTTATGTATCAATTGTGATTGTATAAATTGTAGTAATTGTATATATATGATTAACTTTAGTTATGGATGTATTTGAGTTTTTCTCGTGTATTGAGCTTTGAACTTTGCTGTTTTGAATTTGTATGTAAGAAATGTAATTTAATTGTTGAAGTTTGTAAGCCATCGCACGTCTAGTCGCCAGTCATTATTAACCGTATACCTTCGGGCATGTCTGGTATTGCTTTTGGATTAACTCTCCTAGTTTCATGAAAATAATACTATAGCCTATTAATCTACTTTCAGTTTTCCAGTTAAGCATATAGAGTATAGCTCACTTCTACCCAGACTTGAGTGTATATAATTTGAAGTGGCACTCTAAATGAATTTGATACAAACACAGTTTATACATGAAACAATGTTTATTGAATTCGTTGCACATATAGAATTTGCTTTTACAGCATTAAGCATACGTACTACTTGTACGGAATATATATTAACATTCAATAGAAATATACTTTGCAAATACTCACAAACCAGCAGAGAGTCAAACTTTGGGCCCCCTAAGCACTAGCGCAGGATAGCATCTGGAGCTGCTTTCCTCGTAGCTCCCTTAACTCGCTTATCTATCAACTTTAACAACCTCTTCTTTTAATCAAGCTGCTTGGTATTTATACCATGCGCGTATGCCGAAATTAGCATATCTCAAGCAGCTTCTTTAATTCATTCACTCAAAAGTTCGATTCTTGTGAATCGAATCTTGTGTATACCTTACAAGCATAAGTATTAGTAAATGACTGAATCATTATCCGAAAACAGAATAATCCCACATATAAGCTACATTGAAAATAT
>OU015498.1:13081791-13131791 GCA_907164885.2 Dolomedes plantarius | reverse complement strand
TGGATCCGAGAACGATCGATCGATATTCCACTGTATATATATATATATACACACAGTGGTGCACCCTGGCCCCCCCAAAGAAGTAGAAATAGTGATTTTGCATTATAAATATTTTTATTCGTTCATCTCGGCCCCCCCCATGCATTATAAATATTTTTATCCATTCATCCCCCCCCCCAAGAAAAATCCTGGGTGAGCCACTGTATTATATATATGCATGTGTGTGTAGGGGGATACAGTGATACCTTTCTTTAAAGAACATTTTGAGACCAGGGATAAATCATCGGGTCTCTACGAATAGATATATTTATGTCATTAACTCTAAACAAGGAACCATCTAAGTACGAGACACCTAGAGGTATCCAAAATTTCCTTTAAAAGGAATTGTTTCCCTAAAAACAGCAAACATTTCAAGTCATGTCAAACTTATGGCAGCTAACGTCGCTTGAAGGTCAACTAATGAAGGAAACTAATGATGGCATCCGAGCCTTTTGTCCCTGAAACTGACAATGTTGGAATTACAGAGAAGTGGCCGGAGGAGCTAAAAAACTAATAGACAGAAAAGTGAAAGGTGCTACAAACTGTAGTTTACCGAAGCCTTAAAATACAAAGAACTTTTGCAAAAAGTCGCTTTATACATTTATAACTATACAGTTATTAATGTTACTGAATAGTTATTAACGTAAGTAATAGTTAATGTTGTCTTGAATCGGTTCTGAATAAAATGTGCTTGATTAGGAGGGTGGCCGGCTAGAAGTTTTACTATATATTTACACGATCGATCGTTCCCCGAATCCTCGTTTTCTGGTATGTGTCGTTTATTTCCCCTAGTCCTAACGATCATATTGCTTAATATACTGGATAAAATGAACGACTCATACGGAAAAACGATGGATCCGAAAGCGATCGATCGAGATTCCACTGTATATATATATATATATATATATATATATATATATATATATAAATACATATATATATATATATATATAATTTGGAATACCCCTCACACACCCCGGAATACTTAATTACTGGATATCTTAATTATTTTATCCAGTATTGATGGCCTTACTTACTTCTGCATGTAGAAAAAACATATGGCTTAGGAACCTCATTTATCTTATTCAAATAAAAACAAATTTAGATTATATTTTATAGGTTTTTTGACGTTTTTCTCCTTCTCATTCATTAACTGTATAATCAGGTTTGGGTTTGAATTTCCTGTTTGGAACTACACAATGAAAACAACGTATCTCATTTATTTTTTATTAATTTAAAATTTCATATTGTTATCTTAAAACTGACCTACTATATAAATAATTTATATTTCATACCAGCTGAAAACCCGTACTTCGTTACGGAGTACATTTAAATTAAATACAACGGTCAATAAATGCAATTGATGGCAAAAATATATATATATTTATATTTATAATAAATACAACGATCAATGTAGCAATTGATGTAAAAAAAAGAAAAAAATATATTTATAAAAAAATCGTAACAGATATTTTTATAGACAAAATAATGTAGATGAAAATATTCAAATTAAATCTAATAGAACATAGTAAAGAATATAGTACAGTTTGAGGAACATTTCTTTTACTGTATTTTAATATTTTTTGGATAATGTCCAATCGTCTGCCGCATTAGCAAGAAAAATAATTTTTTTTTGTCAATTTCGTTGTTATGCTCTTGACACAAAATTATTTTAAAGTATCTCAAAAAGAAAAGAAACCGCGTGATCAGTATTTAATAAATAAAATTCTAAAAATTAATCTTTAAAAATTCACCAAAAATCAGAAAATGGAGGTAAAGATTCGAAAGAGATTTCATTTTAAAGGAATTTTTAGGATCTTTCTTGTGATATAAATTTTATAACCCTCGGATTATTATTTTAAATGCAAACTTTAAAGAATGTTACAAAAACAGCTAAAAATTTAATTAAAAAAAATCCAAGAAGAATTTTTCAAAAATCTCTCTTAGTGCACCCCTACACTATAAGAAGAATCGTCATGTAAAATTTCCGCTCTTTAGGTCCAGCGATTTGGTCTGTGCGTTATCTGTCAGTCAGTCAGTCAGTCAGTCAGTTACGGAACTGTTTTATATATATAGACTAGCGGCATGTGCCACATTGCTTTAAGAAATGTGGTTGAGGGAGCATGGCATCCAAGAGATCTATTTTCAAAGAGTTCGGGGCAATTATAGTCACAGAAAGGATTTCACACCGTAAGGCTTAGACACTAAACTTTCGGCTGGTTCCAATGTAAAATCATTTGTTTGTTTTAGAGTGAAAAAATAAATTAAAATTTCAGAATCATCGAAAGTTTCACTTACGGTGTTGCTATAGGAATAAATAGTGTTATGTTTTAACCATTGTTTTGATATTTTTAAATTTTTATTACGTATGTGTGTTTCTGTGAAAGAAGCTTGTTCGACCGGGAATCTTGTTCTATTCAAATAACACATTTTGAGGTCAGTAATTTCATATAAAAAAAAACCCCAACCAAATACAAAATGACAAAATAAATTTAGAGCTACATATCTGTTCAAGAAAATTTAGAGCTACATATCTGTACGCAAACATATCTGTTCGAATGAATAGTCAAATGTTGAAAGCAAAAATAATAGTATTATGTTTTATCCAATGTTTTTATATATTTTAATTTTTATTATGTATCTGTGTTTCTGTGAAAGAAGCTTGTTCTACCGAGAATCTTGTTCTATTCAAATAACACATTTTGAAGTCAGTAATTTTATATAAAAAAGACCCAACCAAATACAAATTGACAAAATAAATTTAGAGCTACGTATCTGTTCAACAAAATTAAATTTAGAGCTACATATCTGTACGCAAACATATCTGTTCGAATGAATAGTCAAATGTTGAAAGCAAAAATAATAGTATTATGTTTTATCCAATGTTTTTATATATTTTAATTTTTATTACGTATCTGTGTTTCTGTGAAAGAAGCTTGTTCTACCGAGAATCTTGTTCTATTCAAATAACACATTTTGAAGTCAGTAATTTTATATAAAAAAAACCCAACCAAATACAAATTGACAAAATAAATTTAGAGCTACATATCTGTTCAACAAAATTAAATTTAGAGCTACATATCTGTACGCAAACATATCTGTTCGAATGAATAGCCAAATGTTGAAAGCAAAAATAATCGTATTATGTTTTATCCAATGTTTTTATATATTTGAATTTTTATTACGTATCTGTGTTTCTGTGAAAGAAGCTTGTTCTACCGAGAATCTTGTTCTATTCAAATAACACATTTTGAAGTCAGTAATTTTATATAAAAAAAACCCAACCAAATGCAAATTGACAAAATAAATTTAGAGCTACATATCTGTTCAACAAAATTAAATTTAGAGCTACATATCTGTACGCAAACATATCTGTTCGAATGAATAGCCAAATGTTGAAAGCAAAAATAATCGTATTATATTTTATCCAATGTTTTTATATATTTTAATTTTTATTACGTATCTGTGTTTCTGTGAAAGAAGCTTGTTCTACCGAGAATCTTGTTCTATTCAAATAGCACATTTTGAAGTCAGTAATTTTATATAAAAAAAACCCAACCAAATACAAATTGACAAAATAAATTTAGAGCTACATATCTGTTCAACAAAATTAAATTTAGAGCTACATATCTGTACGCAAACATATCTGTTCGAATGAATAGCCAAATGTTGAAAGCAAAAATAATAGTATTATGTTTTATCCAATGTTTTTATATATTTTAATTTTTATTACGTATCTGTGTTTCTGTGAAAGAAGCTTGTTCTACCGAGAATCGTGTTCTATTCAAATAACACATTTTGAAGTCAGTAATTTTATATAAAAAACCCAACCAAATACAAATTGACAAAATAAATTTAGAGCTACATATCTGTTCAACAAAATTAAATTTAGAGCTACATATCTGTACGCAAACATATCTGTTCGAATGAATAGCCAAATGTTGAAAGCAAAAATAATCGTATTATGTTTTATCCAATGTTTTTATATATTTTAATTTTTATTACGTATCTGTGTTTCTGTGAAAGAAGCTTGTTCTACCGAGAATCTTGTTCTATTCAAATAACACATTTTGAAGTCAGTAATTTTATATAAAAAAAACCCAACCAAATACAAATTGACAAAATAAATTTAGAGCTACATATCTGTTCAACAAAATTAAATTTAGAGCTACATATCTGTACGCAAACATATCTGTTGGAATGAATAGCCAAATGTTGAAAGCAAAAATAATCGTATTATGTTTATCCAATGTTTTTATATATTTTAATTTTTATTACGTATCTGTGTTTCTGTGAAAGAAGCTTGTTCTAACCGAGAATCTTGTTCTATTCAAATAACACATTTTGAAGTCAGTAATTTTATATAAAAAAAAACCCAACCAATACAAATTGACAAAATAAATTTAGAGCTACATATCTGTTCAACAAAATTAAATTTAGAGCTACATATCTGTACGCAAACATATCTGTTGGAATGAATAGCCAAATGTTGAAAGCAAAAATAATCGTATTATGTTTTATCCAATGTTTTTATATATTTTAATTTTTATTACGTATCTGTGTTTCTGTGAAAGAAGCTTGTTCTATTCATAACACATTTTGAAGTCAGTAATTTTATATAAAAAAAACCCACCAAATACAAATTGACAAAATAAATTTAGAGCTACATATCTGTTCAACAAAATTAAATTTAGAGCTACATATCTGTACGCAAACATATCTGTTCGAATGAATAGCCAAATGTTGAAAGCAAAAATAATCGTATTATGTTTTATCCAATGTTTTTAGATATTTTAATTTTTATTACGTATCTGTGTTTCTGTGAAAGAAGCTTGTTCTACCGAGAATCTTGTTCTATTCAAATAACACATTTTGAAGTCAGTAATTTTATATAAAAAAAACCCAACCAAATACAAATTGACAAAATAAATTTAGAGCTACATATCTGTTCAACAAAATTAAATTTAGAGCTACATATCTGTACGCAAACATATCTGTTGGAATGAATAGCCAAATGTTGAAAGCAAAAATAATCGTATTATGTTTTATCCAATGTTTTTATATATTTTAATTTTTATTACGTATCTGTGTTTCTGTGAAAGAAGCTTGTTCTACCGAGAATCTTGTTCTATTCAAATAACACATTTTGAAGTCAGTAATTTTATATAAAAAAACCCAACCAATACAAATTGACAAAATAAATTAGAGCTACATATCTGTTCAACAAAATTAAATTTAGAGCTACATATCTGTACGCAAACATATCTGTTCGAATGAATAGCCAAATGTTGAAAGCAAAAATAATAGTATTATGTTTTATCCAATGTTTTTATATATTTTAATTTTTATTACGTATCTGTGTTTCTGTGAAAGAAGTTTGTTATTTGAATAGAACAAGCTTCTTGGTAGAACACATTTTGAAGTCAGTAATTTTATATATATAAAAAAACCCAGCCAAATACAAATTGACAAAATAAATTTAGAGCTACATATCTGTCCAACAAAATAAATTTAGATCTACATTTCTGTACGCAAACATATCTGTTCGAATGAATAGTCAAATGTTGAAAGCAAAAATAATTGCAGTCATTTTTTTTTATTTATTCCGATAAGGGTTAAACGCTTTTGTAATCCACTGACAATAAAAAAATAATAATAAATAAAAGCATATTATATAATACAACACGTATTTTATATATAACGTGTTCCCTGCTACAAATGCCACGCGCCATGTTTCCGGCCAAACCACAGAGACTCTACCCCCCTTCACTTATTATTTGGAACAAAACTGATATTGAACTAACTCCCCCTTTCACAAAAATATCTCCGCATTTTTAAGTGAATATTACAAAGAAGTATTTATTCATAGTTAATGGAAGCATTCAGCAGTTAAAAAAAAAGAACCTCAAAGCCTCGAGATCGATTTTATATGTGTGACTGACGCGTGGATGGTCGTGCGACCAGAAACGGGAAACGTTTGTATTTAAGGTAAAAAAACAACCCACTCTTCAGCTGTCTGCAATTTAAATATTCATTGTAGCAAGAAAGCAATAACACGCGAAATTCGTGTTTGGCCTGGCGCTGCTCAACGAAATGCCCGGCCATTTTTGGGAACGCTTAACTTATTTGAAAGGCGCGTGCTGAGAAGTGCATTGTCATCGACGGATGTGGGATTGATCCCGGGAACCCCCCCCCCCCCTCTCCGAAAAGTTGAGTGACAATGGCTGAAAAATCGCTCGTCAGGGAGCTCCGGAGTTCGTGAGAGCTGAGTAGCAGAAAATTTGCACGCGCGCTCGATTTGTTGAAATAAGGGGTATCGTGTGGCAATCACCGGACATAAAAGGGGAAGGAATTGGAGGTTTTGGAAATGAAGGTATCAGAATATGTATGTATATATATATATATATATATGTATTTCTGGGCAATAATTGCGGTTTTAGTTGTATTTACAATGAAAGCATTGTGGATGTTGTGAATAGATCATTTTACTTGTTGATCCGGTGATGGCGTGGCAGGTAATGATCATGAGTCGGTGAAATAAGTACTTTGTGGAACAAAGGGTAAAACTATCGAATTGTGGCAAATATAACTTTACTAGCTGAAAACCCGCGCTTCGCTACGGAGTACATTCAAATTAAATACAACGGTCAATGTATGCAATTAATGCCAGAAAAAATAAATATATATATTTATAATAAATGCGACGATCAATGTATACAATTGACGTAAAAAAATATATATATATACATATATATATATACATACAGGTATATATATATATTTATAAAAAAATCGAAAGGTATATTAATTTTTTTTGGATAATATCCAATCGTCTGCTGCATTACAAAGAAAAAGAATATTTTTTTTTTGTCTATTTAGTTGTTATGCACGTGACGATAAATTTATTGAAAGTACCAGAAAAAGAAATCACGTGATCGGCATTTAATAAATTAAATTCTAAAAATTAATCTTTAAAAATTCACCAAAAATCAGGCAATGGAGGTAAAAATTCGAAAAAAAAATTTTATTTTGAAGGAATTTTTAGGATCTTTCTCGTGATATAAATTTTATAACCCTCAATGTATTATTTTAAATGCAAACGTAAAAAAAAGTTTAAAAACAGCTTAAAAATTTAATTTAAAAAAATCTAAGAAGAATTTTTGAAAAATCTTTCTTAGTGCACCCCTACACTATTAGAAGAATCGCCATGCAAAATTTCAGCCCTTTAGGTCCAGCGGTTTGGTCTGTGCGTTGTATGTCAGTCAGTCAGTCAGTGAATGAATGGGTCAGTTACGGAACTGTTTTATATATATAGACTAGCTGAAAACCCGCACTTCGCTACGGAGTACATTCAAAGTAAAAACATCGGTGAATGTATGCAATTAATGCCAATATATATATAATAAATACGACGATCAATGTATATAATTGATGTAAAATATATATATATTTATAAAAAAATCATAAGGGATATTTTTATAGACAAAATAATGTAGAAGAAGATATTCAAATTAAATCCAATATAAAGAATACTAAAGAATATAGTACAGTTTCTAGAACATTTCTTTTACTGTATTTTAAAATTTTTTTGGATAATGTCCAATCGTCTGCCGCATTAGCAAGAAAAAAAAATTATTTTTTGTCTATTTAGTTTTTATGCACGTGACGATAAATTTATTTAAAGTACCAGAAAAGGAAGTCACGTGATCAGCATTTAATAAATTAAATTCTAAAAATGAATCTTTAAAAATTCACCAAAAATCAGGAACTGGAGGTAAAGATTCGAAAAAAATTTCATTTTAAAGGAATTTTTATGATCTTTCTCGTGATATAAATTTTATAACCCTCAATTATTATTTTAAATGCAAACGTAAAAAAAGTTTAAAAAACAGCTTAAAAATTTAATTTAAAAAAATCTAAGAAGAATTTTTGAAAAATCTTTCTTAGTGCACCCCTACACTATAAGAAGAATCGCCATGCAAAATTTCAGCCCTTTAGATCCAGCGGTTTGGTCTGTGCGTTATCTGTCTGTCAGTCAGTCAGTTACGGAACTGTTTTATATATATAGACTATGTTTGACAATGAAACTTAATAGATTATGTAGAAAATATAAACATGAAAGCTACAGGCGTTTACTGATAGGAATACAAATACAGTCGGACCTCTATTTAACGAACCTCTATTTTGCGAACTTTTCCTTGGAACCAAGAACATTTTGTGAATTTCTTCGTAAAATAACCTCCAAATAGCGAAGTGCGTTCTCTGTTTAACGAACTTTTTCTTGTGATCCAATATTTTTTTCTCTCCATATTTCTCAAAATATTTCTGAACATTTCAAACTTATTATTTCTTTTAACACATTTAACACATTAACTTTCTTATAACACATTCCGACGCGGATTGCAGTTTGAAGAAAATACGCCTGAAGGGGTTTTTTGGTGCATTGCAAAGATGAGAGACGTATTACGAGAGAAAACACTTTTTCAAACAAAAAACTCAGACAAAATTAACAGACTTTATCAGTAATTAAATTTAAGGACGCATGGGGCATTACGTTATGAATGTAAGCTTAAAATTACTTGTTATAATAAATGCGATAATGTCATTAAAATTCATTAATTTTAATATAATTTTTTTTAATTGAAAATACAGTGTATTCCCGGAAATTTTTTTTTTTATTTCTTGTTTTCCTTCCAGATTTCTGTTTGATGGGTAAGATATATAAAACAAAAAAACATTAATTTACAAAATAAAGGTGGGATCAATTACTTTTATTAATAATATTTAGTGTTTATGAATTTAAAATCTGTTTTGTGTAGTTTGAGGTATTTTAAAAGGTTAATCTCCATTTAACGAATTTTCCATATAACGAACTTTTTTTCGGGATTTAGCGACTTTTTTATATAGAGGTCCCACTGTAAATGCAATTTCTTTATTCTTGTTTTAGTTTTTGTTTGTTTGATACAGTAAATTACAACGAATAAGCTAACGGTTTGATTACTCAGTATTCAAGTTGCTTGTGTGACTTAATCTTACCCAGTCATAACAGTGTAAACAATTCGACACAAACTAATACTTATAAAGTGGGCATAGACTGCTAAACTAATAACTGAAAATCTACCCTAGCGTTGAAATTTTAACTTTTCAATAAAAGAATGCGCAGTAGCACAAATTCTCATATTGAAAACGGACAAATGTAACTAAAATTAAATAATTCAACAAAGCTAGATAATTACAGGATGAATGTATAGATAAAAAAATAAACAAAAACCACGCTCTTAGGGCACTACGCACCATAAGGCCCTAAGTGCGTGATTTTTGTTTATTTATTGTCTACATTTTTCCTGTAATTATCTAGGTTTGTTGAAATATTTAATTTTAGTTATATTTAATCTTACCCAATACATATTTAAATATAATTAAAAAAATTTCATGTAAAAACATCAAGCAAGAAAACACATAGGAAATGCGAAAAATAAAATTACAAAGCATAACACAAGATAAACAAATAACGCGGTCTATCACTAGATAAATTGCTTAGGCCTTAAAATGTTTTAAAGGCTGGAAAATACCTAATTCATCTGTTTATATCGTAAATTATTAGCTGCATGTGTTACTATGTATAAAAAGCGAGTGAGTGTAACAATGTAAAATCCCTATTTATCATTAGGAATTGCGTGTTGTTTGCAAATGATACAAGACAATTTGTTTGACAAGTTTTTTGCAGCTTACTCACGAAGTAATTTTAATTCCTTGCCTATATTTAGAATAAGAATGTAAATTTTATTCCTAACTTCCTTTAACAAGTGCATTGGGGCATATATTTTCATAAACTCAAAATTAACAGCAGCTTTGAACGTCACAAAAATAAAGCCTTTTAAGACACGTTCGTCCCAAGGTTTGTCTGTCTTTCTTTTTGGGGCAGCCTAGTCAGTTTCATGAAGGTTTCATTCCATGCTTTAACCAAGAACCGAAAAATGATCTTCGAATATCTGCATTACAATCAAGATATAGTTGAGCATTTCATTTTTTTCCCCCACGGCAAGCAGTTAAAAGCTTGGTTCTGTGAAAAGTTCTGAATGGAATAAAAATATTACTACAGAAAACTTTTACTACGTGTGATAGAAGATATTACTTTTGTCAATGGCTTTCTCAGTATGCAGCAGGCAAATGTATGTTGGAGGCAAAATTTTCAACATAAAAATTTCTCTAAATTTTATAATGCAACTGTAACATGAAAATTCAAGTATCTACCATGATCTATTGCCGTGGTTACACTAACATAACTAAAAATAAATGAACAGAGCTAGATAATTATAGGAATAAAGTAGACAAAAAAAATCAAACAGAAAGCAAGCACTTAGGGCTCCACGCACCAAAGGCAAGATTCTGTAGTAGTGCCGGAACTAAACCAGAAATCGAAGTAACCGACTGGTCTCGTCATCAGGGAGCCTAACCAAATCAGTTACCTCAAGGGGAACTTTCTGAAGAGGATGCAGGTATAACCAAAAGATATCACAAGGCCCCGAGAACCCCACTGAAACAGACAGTCAATAGAAAATGAAAAGACTCGGACAACTTGCGTTAAGGTCTCAATGCACCATATATGCAAGTACACATACAATTCTAATGCAAAGACAAAAGCAAAGATGCATTCATACCCTAAAACAGTGAGTGACGGTTATGGTGAAACAGCAGCCAATTTTTACCGTAGGAGTTACGTCATTGTAGCAAAAACCACAGCGATACATCCCATTAAAGTTTAAAAAGGTAGGAAACTGAAACCTAATCCTAAACGTCTTTAAAATATACCCGAGTCTAAATGTCATTTTTTTAAAACTTTTACACTGTCGAAATTATGAGGGAAATTGTTCTTACGTAGGTTTTCCTCGAAAATGCCACATGCCTCCAAAAAATCTTCAGCGTTATTACAAATGTTTTTTTATTCTGTTTAGTTGTTAGTGAAATATATTATAATAAATTTTATAGTTCAAGTTGCTGTGAAAATTGGTAAACGTGATAACCTCAAAGTTAAAATCTAAATGTGGTTAAACTAAGTTTCCTAGATTTCAAAACAATAGTTAACAAATTATCTTCTTTCAACTTTTCCGGTATGTACTTAAATACCTCGTGCAGTTCAGCTTGAATCTCTAGATGTTAATCGTAACAAAATAACTATTTATCGGTGGCTATTGCTTGAGCTCATATTATGACAGGATGAGAATGAAATTGACTGAAGATTATTACCCATTTGACAGTACGTTTAATTTTAGCAGAAAAAAGCAGCTTCTTTCGAAAGTTCTCAGCAGTCAAGAACCCGGGTTTTCCTTTCATTATGGGCTCCTGCGGATTCGCACGTGATAGTCGTCGAGATTTGTTGTTAATAACATAGAAATATTCAGGTTTTTCTATTTCCATCGTTGATTTAGCGTCGTTGTGCATAATTTTGTGTAATTTTACGAGTATGTTGGTGGTAAAGTAAGTAATTAAAAATAGAAAAAATTTTTGAAAATTTTTACAGGTGACGGTCAATTTGTAGTTAATGAAACCTATGAAAAAAATAGGGGAGAGTCTTTATCCCGATTTAGAAAGAAACATTTATCTAGCCATAAGATGACAGAGTTGGGTAACACACCCTCTTAGGTTTGAGGGGTGGGGGGAATTGTTGAATTACATCTTTTAGTGACCTTGCTTAACATGATGCACAACCGTTAAGTTATATTCCCCTTACACACATAGGCCTAGCGTCGGGGGGGGGGGGGCACGGGGGCATGTGCCCCCCAAATTAACTTGAAATAAATTAAAAGTTAATAGAAGTTCAGTTAAAATCGGAAAATTGCAAAGCTTTTAAGAAAGTTGGTTTTTTCCCCGCTTTTTCAAACTGTGAAACTGAAGATTCCGATTATGTCTTTAGCCTTAACATGATCTTTACAGGATATTAACAGGTCTTATAGTTTTTAACAATGATATGTTCCATAACAAAAATTCGATGCTATATTTTTTTTCTCATTTTATTTATATTATATTTATTTTTCTCATTGTATAATTTTTGAATATTATTCAAACATAATTTCAATCGTCATTCAATTTTGAAAAAATCATATTATATCATATTTACGGACCGTCCAGCAGTCAATGCGCTGAGGAGGGCCCTAACTGAATTCAATTTGTGCCCCCCCCCCCAAAAAAAAAAAGAATTAGAAGCACGCTACGCCTATGCTTACACAGATCATAATCATCTGAATTTACTAATAAATAATTAGGCGTGGTTTTGTGTAGAGATGGATATTTATTTTAAAGAATCCTACTTCAAACAACTCAAGAGGAAATTCGGTGTGAAGAACTCGTGATTATCAGACAAGAATCCGAGCATTATACCCCTTATCCTAATTCAATAACTGAATAATAATATTTTGGGGAAAGGGGGGGGGGAGGGGAAATTCGGACTATGCCCTTTAAACTCACTTGAACTCTGCCAAATAATCTCAAGAAGGTTACACTTAATCTAGTTAAAGTGATGTCTTATTTCACTGAAAGGAAAAGAGAAAAATATTCCAGAAAATTTTCACGTATTTCAGGATGTAGTTATCCGCAATATCTCACAATCTTGGCATATCCTCAGCAAGTCAAGACGGATAAGGCACGTTAAGTGTCTGGCTTCACTTCTGAGCAGAGATAAAGACATTAAGGACCATAAAAAAATTGAGAGAAGACGAAAAAAAAAAAAAAAAAAAAAACCCTTCGCGTCATTTCGACTATGATGGAATGAACTGTGACATCGTATTTAAACGGTATGACGGATTCTCTGCTTCCGAGGGGGGTCCTCGCCAGCCCTCGAAATAGCAACATCAAAGCATACCCAAGAATAATGCATCTCTTAAATGAGATCTGAGATCTCTGGAGATCTGGACGATTCTCATCGCACAGCGGAGATAAGGATTTTTGTCTGAAAATCGGGTGGTCACGCTTTAAGCTGATGTTATCTCGCAGGCATCCAAAGTCATTAAGCGAATTTAAACTTCGTTGTAGGTCCTTTGACGCTCCTTCACTTGAGATCTGCCCGTTCAGTTTTTTTGGGAAGAGTTTGTGACTCGAATCAACAGCATCTTGTTCTGGCTGTTCGCTTGACACCGAACACCATGTGGATTTTGGTGATTTATTTTGGTCTTTTGGTGATAGGGCGCCTTTGTCACGACATTTGTAAACGCTTAGGGCTCCTTATTTATAGTTTACACGTTGATGAGGTGATTTATTTTCCGCGAAACTATTTCTTCCGGTGCAAATGGATAAGGTTAAAGTCGTAGTACAAATCTGAATCTTTAAAAAGTAACTTCAACTTTTTTTTCTTTTTCCAAGCGATGTTTGTAACAGTCTCCAACTATGTGTTTTTTAGTATCCGAGAACAAAGGGAACTATTCAGGAATTTCTGTTACTGGATACAACCTATAAATGAACCAAGCCCACGTGTCTTGCATGCTTTCACGCATTGTAGTAAGTTGTACTATATGAGTAAAATTACTGGCTATATAAACGCGAAATTTTATACAAGGTGTTGAATTACTTTGATATTTAAGCTATTTTCTTCCTGTTCTTTTTTGAAATTTTATTCTTTTTTTTTCTGTAAAAAACAAAATGTAATTCGTGATAAATTTCGTCATTATTACCACTGGCAGCGTTAGGGTAAAAAAAATAAAATTACCATTATTGTCCATATCATAATGGCGTTAACTAGCGTCTGTTTCTTGAGTGAAGATGCCAATTATGGGGTACAAAATTTTTTAAGTTTCAGTGATTATTACAACTTTAGAGATTTACCCTTATTCTGAAAGTTTTAGCTCTGAGAGCTTGTTCCTCTCCCCAGCTGTCGGAGGGGAAGGGTAAAAGGGAATAAGCCCCTAAATAGATTTTTGGGACATCCTGAATTTTTTTTTTTATTTACAGGAAGGAAACAAATCACAAGGTTTATTAAAATTCTTATGCATTGTTTGGCAGAAGCAAATAACATCCAAAAAACTAAGTTAAACTAAGTGAAGATTTCTGATTATCCCTTGCTTTTTTTGTGGAAGCGTTCTACACGAATTGCAGTTAAAATAAGTACATAAGATATTTCGATCTGTATTTACCTAAATATGCTTCGGTTGCTACGAATAGTTAACCATGATTCTCTGTTGAGATATTTGTGTCTCTGCTAATGACTCTTCGGTTTAACCTAAGTGAAGATTTCTGATTATCCCTTGCATTTTTTGTGGAAGCGTTCTACACGAATTGCAGTTAAAATAAGTACATAACATATTTCGATCTGTATTTACCTAAATATGCTTCGGTTGCTACGTATAGTCCACCATGATTCTCTGTTGAGATATTGGTGTCTCTGCTAATGTCTCTTCGGTTTAACCTAAGTGAAGATTTCTGACTATCCCTTGCTTTTTTTGTGGAAGCGTTCTACACGAATTGCAGTTAAAATAAGTACATAACATATTTCGATCTGTATTTACCTAAATATGCTTCGGTTGCTACGTATAGTCCACCATGATTATCTGTTGAGATATTTGTGTCTCTGCTAATGACTCTTCGGTTTAACCTAAGTGAAGATTTCTGATTATCCCTTGCTTTTTTTGTGGAAGCGTTCTACACGAATTGCAGTTAAAATAAGTACATAAGATATTTCGATCTGTATTGACCTAAATATGCTTCGGTTGCTACGAATAGTTAACCATGATTCTCTGTTGAGATATTTGTGTCTCTGCTAATGACTCTTCGGTTTAACCTAAGTGAAGATTTCTGATTATCCCTTGCTTTTTTTGTGGAAGCGTTCTACACGAATTGCAGTTAAAATAAGTACATAAGATATTTCGATCTGTATTTACCTAAATATGCTTCGGTTGCTACGAATAGTTAACCATGATTATCTGTTGAGATATTTGTGTCTCTGCTAATGACTCTTCGGTTTAACCTAAGTGAAGATTTCTGATTATCCCTTGCTTTTTTTGTGGAAGCGTTCTACACGAATTGCAGTTAAAATAAGTACATAACATATTTCGATCTGTATTTACCTAAATATGCTTCGGTTGCTACGTATAGTCCACCATGATTCTCTGTTGAGATATTGGTGTCTCTGCTAATGACTCTTCGGTTTAACCTAAGTGAAGATTTCTGATTATCCCTTGCTTTTTTTGTGGAAGCGTTCTACACGAATTGCAGTTAAAATAAGTACATAAGATATTTCGATCTGTATTGACCTAAATATGCTTCGGTTGCTACGAATAGTTAACCATGATTCTCTGTTGAGATATTTGTGTCTCTGCTAATGACTCTTCGGTTTAACCTAAGTGAAGATTTCTGATTATCCCTTGCTTTTTTTGTGGAAGCGTTCTACACGAATTGCAGTTAAATAAGTACATAAGATATTTCGATCTGTATTTATCTAATATGCTTCGGTTGCTACGATAGTTAACCATGATTCTTCTGTTGAGATATTTGTGTCTCTGCTAATGCTCTTCGGTTTAACCTAAGTGAAGATTTTCTGATTATCCCTTGCTTTTTTTGTGGAAGCGTTCTACACGAATTGCAGTTAAAATAAGTACATAGATATTTCGATCTGTATTTACCTAAATATGCTTCGGTTGCTACGAATAGTTAACCATGATTCTCTGTTGAGATATTTGTGTCTCTGCTAATGTCTCTTCGGTTTAACCTAAGTGAGATTTCTGACTATCCCTGCTTTTTTTTGTGGAAGCGTTCTACACGAATTGCAGTTAAAATAAGTACATAAGATATTCGATCTGTATTACCTAAATATGCTTCGGTTGCTACGAATAGTTACCATGATTCTCTGTTGAGATATTTGTGTCTCTGCTAATGTCTCTTCGGTTTAACCTAAGTGAAGATTTCTGACTATCCCTTGCTTTTTTTGTGGAAGCGTTCTACACGAATTGCAGTTAAAATAAGTACATAAGATATTTCGATCTGTATTTACCTAAATATGCTTCGGTTGCTACGTATAGTCAACCATGATTCTCTGTTGAGTTATTGGTGTCCTCTGCTAATGACTCTTCGGTTTAACCTAAGTGAAGATTTCTGATTATCCCTTGCTTTTTTTGTGGAAGCGTTCTACACGAATTGCAGTTAAAATAAGTACATAACATATTTCGATCTGTATTTACCTAAATATGCTTCGGTTGCTACGTATAGTCCACCATGATTCTCTGTTGAGATATTGGTGTCTCTGCTAATGTCTCTTCGGTTTAACCTAAGTGAAGATTTCTGACTATCCCTTGCTTTTTTTGTGGAAGCGTTCTACACGAATTGCAGTTAAAATAAGTACATAAGATATTTCGATCTGTATTTACCTAAATATGCTTCGGTTGCTACGAATAGTTAACCATGATTATCTGTTGAGATATTTGTGTCTCTGCTAATGACTCTTCGGTTTAACCTAAGTGAAGATTTTGATTATCCCTTGCGTTTTTTGTGGAAGCGTTCTACACGAATTGCAGTTAAAATAAGTACATAAGATATTTCGATCTGTATTTACCTAAATATGCTTCGGTTGCTACGAATAGTTAACCATGATTCTCTGTTGAGATATTTGTGTCTCTGCTAATGTCTCTTCGGTTTAACCTAAGTGAAGATTTCTGACTATCCCTTGCTTTTTTTGTGGAAGCGTTCTACACGAATTGCAGTTAAAATAAGTACATAAGATATTTCGATCTGTATTTACCTAAATATGCTTCGGTTGCTACGTATATTCAACCATGATTCTCTGTTGAGTATTGGTGTCTCTGCTAATGACTCTTCGGTTTAACCTAAGTGAAGATTTCTGATTATCCCTTGCTTTTTTGTGGAAGCGTTCTACACGAATTGCAATTAAAATAAGTACATAAGATATTTCGATCTGTATTTACCTAAATATGCTTCGGTTGCTACGTATAGTCCACCATGATTCTCTGTTGAGATATTGGTGTCTCTGCTAATGACTCTTCGGGTTTAACCTAAGTGAAGAGTTCTGATTATCCCTTGCTTTTTTTGTGGAAGCGTTCTACACGAATTGCAGTTAAAATAAGTACATAACATATTTCGATCTGTATTTACCTAAATATGCTTCGGTTGCTACGTATAGTCCACCATGATTCTCTGTTGAGATATTGGTGTCTCTGCTAATGTCTCTTCGGTTTTACCTAAGTGAAGATTTCGGATTATCCCTTGCTTTTTTGTGGAAGCGTTCTACACGAATTGCAGTTAAAATAAGTACATAAGATATTCGATCTGTATTTACCTAAATATGCTTCGGTTGCTACGAATAGTACACCATGATTCTCTGTTGAGATATTTGTGTCTCTGCTATGTCTCTTCGGTTTAACCTAAGTGAAGATTTCTGACTATCCCTTGCTTTTTTTGTGGAAGCGTTCTACACGAATTGCAGTTAAAATAATTACATAAGATATTTCGATCTGTATTTACCTAAATATGCTTCGGTTGCTACGTATAGTCAACCATGATTCTCTGTTGAGTATTGTGTCTCTGCTAATGACTCTTCGGTTTAACCTAAGTGAAGATTTCTGATTATCCCTTGCTTTTTTTGTGGAAGCGTTCTACACGAATTGCAGTTAAAATAAGTACATAAGATAATTTCGATCTGTATTTACCTAAATATGCTTCGGTTGCTACATATAGTCCACCATGATTCTCTGTTGAGATATTGGTGTGTCTGCTAATGACTCTTCGGTTTTACCTAAGTGAAGATTTCTGATTATCCCTTGCTTTTTTGTGGAAGCGTTCTACACGAATTGCAATTAAAATAAGTACATAAGATATTTCGATCTGTATTTACCTAAATATGCTTCGGTTGCTACGTATAGTCAACCATGATTCTCTGTTGAGATATTGGTGTCTCTGCTAATGTCTCTTCGGTTTCTCTCTTCTGATTATCCCTTGCTTTTTTTGTGGAAGCGTTCTACACGAATTGCAGTTAAAATAAGTACATAAGATATTTCGATCTGTATTTACCTAAATATGCTTCGGTTCCTACGTATAGTCCACCATGATTCTCTGTTGAGTTATTGGTGTCTCTGCTAATAACTCTTCTGTTTAATCTAAGTCAAGATTTCTGATTATCCCTTGCTATTTTTTTTGTGCAAGCGTTCTACACGAATTGCAGTTAAATTTTAGTTCGGTGTGTCTGTGCTAAAGCGGTTTTAATTGAATTTCTTTCCGCGAAAAGAAAAGACTGAGAGAACGCATCTTAAGAGACCATGAAGAGAATGTCGAAGTAGTTATAAGCAAAATGTTAGCCTCATGCAGGGAATGCGTGTATACCGAACATAATGTGATGGCGTGTTAAATTTCAGACTTTTCTTTCTCGCAAAAAGGCGTTTTTGTTGCGTACTGGAAGCGAGCTCGTGAGAGCTAGCAGAAGTTTGGTCTAAAGGTGTTCTCTTATTGTGGGCGCGAGTGTAGAGAAGGGTTTATTTTGAGAAAAAAAGAAAAAAAAAAGGTTACAGTTCCGTGTAAAGTGTGTGAAGAATTATTGGTGGCTTTTCGTTTCACAGTGCAGTTTCGTACAGGTTTTAAACGTGTATAGCGAAAGACAACAAGCATGCACACAACAAGTATGCAGCGAATGCCTTTTTATTTCTCTCACGGGATGTGAGAAAGTCAGCAATTACCTATAACAAAGGTGAGCTGCAATTTCTTTCGGGCATTTTGTTCTAAATAATAAAGGAAGGAACAAGCGTAAAATTCCTCTCAGTTTTTCATCAAGGATATAATAAACTGTGATGCTAGAAAACAGTGATTAAATCCTACAACAATATATATGCATTCCTTTTAGGCACTTTTGTACCACACGAATGGGGAAATAGACACTATGCAGTGAAAGCTTTACAATATATTTTAAATGCTCGAGTACCGTGTGATGCAAGAGGTCCTATAGCAATTTTTAAACAATTTGCGTTATTTGAACTGGTTGACAATAGTTGTAATATGCTGCAAGTGCTCTTCAATTATCGTCAGACATATGATTAACTGTGATACAAGTATGATACAACTGTGATACAGTGATTAACTGTGATACGGGTATTTAATACCTATAACGGAAGTCAAAACTTTCCTTCAGACACAGCTGTGTTATATGACTTATGTAAAAGGACAAATTTGCAACAATTCTATTCATTTCTCAGTAGATGTCAGAGGAACTGCGAGAATATCTAGCAAATTCAGTAACGAGATACATTGATATATTTTCAACCATGTTTTAATTTACTCGCTCTCTTGTTTGTGTGTGTGTTTGTCCTGTATAAGTCTTGCAATCGATTTTTAACTAACTCCCCGACTAGCTAGACATTTGAAACTTTTAGAATAGCTCAGAACACGATGACAATGCATTATTTTATTACTTTTAGCCATCTTTAGCAGGATTAAATTAATTTCAGTAATTTTGTTTTGTAGACTGTTGCAGCCATCTATCGGTCTGGACGGGAACGAAAAGTTAAACGCAAGTTAACTTCATTTTCTTTCAAGTTGATGGGATAATTAATCAGAAAAATTTAAAAAAAAGTATTTATTAATACATAGAATTGTCAGTTTACATGATTCAACAGAAAAATTTAAGAACATGGTATATAAAAAAAGTTCTTT
The DNA here is from genome assembly GCA_907164885.2 of Dolomedes plantarius. Taxonomy (NCBI): domain Eukaryota; kingdom Metazoa; phylum Arthropoda; class Arachnida; order Araneae; family Dolomedidae; genus Dolomedes; species Dolomedes plantarius. The sequence goes on along the minus strand of OU015498.1, from coordinate 13,112,117 downwards.
TTATCTTGTAATTATTAGTCGCTAAGTTAAATGAACATAGTTAAATTTCAGTCATATAATTAAGTGAGCAATACCAAAAAGATGCGTTTCGGTTTCATAGTAGATGTACGATTAACTTGATGTCCCAAAGTAATTAAAGGCCTGCTTCAAAAACATTTCTTGATCACTGTTGAGCAAACTCTATTAGTGTAAGAGAAGAAATATTGAACAGACGCTCGATAGTTTCTCGTAACCTGTAGGTTAACTGTAATGCGGAAATATGCGTCACTAATACGTACAAAAAAAAGGTTCAGATTTTTTTTTTTGGTATTGATGAGAACAGTAATAGAATAAATTTGAAACAAATGTCTTTGGATGTTTCCTACGATGCATGATTAGTTAGTCATACTAGGAAGTAACTTATGCGTACACCTGAATATACATTAATTATTTAAAGTACTCCAGGTAGTTAAGGTGACTGTCTATATTGAAAATGTCATTTTTGACTATTTTGGTCATTTCATTTTTTTTTTTGCAAGAATCGTGTAATTTAATCTTTTTCTTTCAAAACCGTTTTCATTTTCATTCTACATCATTAGAAGCAGAGTTATAGCTATTTAAAAAAAACATCGTCTGCTACAAAATTGAAGGCCAAAACAACTTTAAATGCGTTTTTCTCAGAACTATGTTTTTCAGCACAAATCTCTACCGTTATCATGATATCTCACATAATCTATATATATAAAACAGTTCGTAACTGACTCACTGACTGACATACAATTCACAGACCAAACCGCTGGACCTAAAGGGGCTGAAATTTGCTGGCGATGCTTCTAATAGTGTAGGGGTGCACTAAGAGAGATTTTTCAAAAATTCTTCGTAGATTTTTTTAAACTAAATTTTTAAGCTGCTTTTGTAACTTTTTTTAAGTTTGCATTTAAAGAATAATTTGAGGGTTATAAAATTTACATCACGAGAAGATCATAAAATTCATTTAAAAATGAAAATCTTTTTCGAATCTTTACCCCCGATTTTCTGAGTTTTGGTGAATTTTTAAAGATTCATTTTTACAATTTAATTTATTAAATGCCGATCACGTGATTTCTTTTCTGGTACTTTAAATAAATTTATCGTCACGTGCATAACAACTAAATAGATAAAAAAATATTTTTTTTCTTGCTAATGCGGCAGACGATTGGACATTATTTTGTCTATAAAAATATCTCTTATGATTTTTTTTATAAATATTTTTTTCTACATCAATTGTATATATAGATCGTCGTATTTATTATATATATACATATATTTTGGCATTAATTGCATACATTGACCATTGTATGTAATTGAATGTACTCCGTAGCGAAAGTGCGGGTTTTCAGCTAGTAATGTATATAATTTCATAAAATTTTCAGGAAATTGTTTAAATGCTATTGTTAATGAAATGAGGCACGATAATTGATGTATAATAAATAGTTTTTTTATTTGGGGCTGTATTTATAATGGAAGGATGACGAATCGGAGAAAATTTTCATATTGGAACATAAAATTGTCTGTATCAGTTTTGCATTTTAAAAATTTCTCTTAGATTGTGGGTCATTTTGAAGATAACTGTCATATGTGTCATGTGCGAGAAGGAAATTAAAATAAGTAACATTATAATTTTGTGCAGAGTGATAGGCGGTTTAGCTAAATTTCCTTAAAAATTACCCCGAATTGATCAATTTTATAAAAATGTATGGTATTTGCAGTAAGTTTTGTTTCTCTTTTTTAATTTTTAAGTGCTATTTACCATAAAAGACTAAAAAAATTCCGTTAAAGAATGATTTTTTTTAGAAAATTGCTCCGAACGTAGGCAGTCACCTTAAAAAAGACAAATATAGACAACAATGCTTTTCGAACTCTCGCCAAATAGATGATTAACTTTGACGCAAGGACTTAGTCATTGCTTACAAAAAATCCATCAAACTGAGTTTATCTGGCAAAGTTTCATATATTATAGATAAAAGAAGAGAAAATACCCAGAAAAGGTGATTTTTATACTGTGTCAGCTTAAAGATTAGGCACGAAGAAAATAGGAATTGTTTACAAAAATTCATACTTTATAGAGTTATTTCAAGCAATTTTGGATTAAATCGTAAAAAAGAGAGTATACAGTAATACCTACCTATCTCCTCTGAAACGGGGGAGAATTATCGTAAGTAAAAGTTGCATTCTAGTTTCTTTAATAGCGCATATAGATGGTGCAGAGTTCTCTGCCTGCAATCCCCGACTCCTGTCATCACATTAGTCCACGGTAACATTAGACACGGTATTTAGAACCACCCCCATGCCCGCTCTTTGACTGGTGTCGCCCCTCCTGACCCCCCGCCCTTTCTTTGATGACCGCAGAGGAGGCGATCCACGCATAGTACAGAGTACAGAGTGAACATAAATCACTGGATTCCCCAAGGCACAGGCGAGAACTCTGCACCAATGTATATGCACCATTACGAAAAGTTATACTACGCGCGTGATACCAAGAAAATGGGTACAATGTAAATCAATGCATCACGAAAAAAAATCTTAAAGAAGAAATGCCTTCTACGATACAAGAGTTTTCGTGGATAGCTTGTAAACGAAGTCCTTTCACTGCTTCTCTCTAACAGTTGTATTATAATTGCAAAGGGAATGAAGGCACAAAATCAAAAATATATCTTGAGATATCAATGAATAAAGAATTCCTGGTGAATGGTAATTGTAAAGTTGTTAAGGAACGGAGGTGGACCTTTATTTGAGCAAATCTCGTCATTGCAATACTGATTGTGTTATTGTAGAAATTATATATACATCGAACCTCTCATTATCGAACTTCCCTATTAGAAATTTTCTATATATCGAACTCTTAGCAAATCTTCACGTTCATTACATAGAAAAACTGTTTCTATATAGCGAAAAAAGTCTCTATATAGCGAAATTTTTTCACGACATGTGGGAGATTTATTCCACTTTAGAATAAAATCTCCCAATTTTTGGCGTTGAAAACAATACTTCGTGGACTTCAATTCGCGGAAAATGTCCCTGATGAAGTTTTAATGGACTGAATAAATGCGCGTATTTCTTTGATGAACTTTCCGCAAAAACTGGCTGTTCAGCAAGATATTCGTAGTTTTCTTTTTTTTCAAGAATGTAACTGTGATCACTGTAACCACTGTCTGGATTATTGTTTGTTTAAGTATATAGTACTCAATAAATCTTTCACATTAATTCTTTTTTAGTTATTAACTTTCATTTAATGTGGTTCGCATATAAATTAGAAATGGAGTTTCGTATACGAAAACTAGCTTTAATTTTAATGTTTTACGAGAATATGATAAACTAAAATCAATTCTATATATCGAAATTTATATATATCGAAATTTTTATTCCGGCATTTGCTACTTTCGATATGGAGGTTCGACTGTATTTCTATAGATTATTAGTACCAAAAATAATTTTTTTCCAAGTAAAATTCATTTATGAAGCTTCTACAAAGTAATTTATAATGGGTAAGTGTAGTAATAAATTTTAAATCTGTTTTTCGCAAAACAGATTTTCAAGGTTTTTAGATATTTAAATGCTCCATGCTACTTATTTTTCTTCAAAATTCATGAAATTGATAAGGAAGAATCCTGATGCTGTTTACAAAAAAAACTGGGTATGCATTTTACAATTCGACTTCATTAAGGTAATTAAATTTGATTCATAACTTTTCAAAAGGGCAAAAATTTCGATGAAAATCGGGATGGAATTCAGAAAAAAAAATCTCTCAAAAATTAACTATTCGAGAGATTAAATAATTGATACCCAGATTGTTTCTTATACAGTTAAAAGAGATTAGAATGCAAAATCGAGGAAAGATCTCAAAAATTAAGTAGCAAGGAGCATTTTAATTTTGTTTATAAATTTCAAATTTTTAAAAAATCTTAAATTATAATGATACTGGAAATTTATTTTAAGTTATTCTATTTATTTATAGTGAAATGTGTATATGTACACAATTTCGTATCTCTATGATTAAAAGTAAAAAAGTAAATTTTAATGTCCAACGTTCCTTAAGTTGAAGTTTCAGTAACAGACTTGGTAATATGCATGAGTTTGCATGCCTATCCTTTAAGATAATTCTTTTAACATTTCCCTGAAGGTGGAGAGGTACTGCTCCAGTGTAGGCCTTCGGCTATTTGGGCACCACATCGTCTCAGTTCGACTTTTTGCCTGTTGTCACCAAATTTAGATCGAACACCTCCAGGGATGACATCTGGAGGGTTCTTTACCCTCTTCCCACCCCTACACCCCACGGAAGGGTTTTTTTCGGCCTATGGATTTAAAGTGACTATACCCGGCGTAGACGCGCGTTTTCAGTGACACTGCGCTTGCCGGATTGACCTGCGCTCCCTCAGGATCGAATCCAGACGCCTGACTACTAGGCCATTTAATAAAATAACGTGAAAACACTTTCTGCTGATAGTCCATCAAGAAACTGATATTACATCTTTAGATCATCATTGAAATTTTAGCGTATTATACAGTTGCATTCTTTTTAACCTTTCCTACGAGATAGTTAATGTCAGTTCATTTTGGTGCTAGTGGGCTAGGTTTTTTCTTACACCTGAATCAGAAAAAATTATTATATATATAATAGCCGTTGTCTCTGTATAACACTTCTGGGCTGTACTCATCTTTCATTGAAGCCCTCAGTAAACAAACAGCCGTGTATGGCTTAATTTCATTTCAGATGTGGATCAGAATTTTTCTTACTAAAACTAATATCTTCTCCATCAAAATCACGTTTTGTTCAGCCTATTTTCTATAAAACATTCAGAACGTAAAAAAGTGGATGCTTTTAGCTGTAATTTAACAGTTTTAAAAATCTGTTTACTTTTCCGATGAATTCTGAAGTAACAAACTTGAATGTGAATGAATCAAGTAGCTCAAGTAGTCATATCGCGTAGTGATCTGTAAAAAACTGGATGGCAGTCTACTACTCCAATCGCATGAAAAACTAACTAAATAAAAAATAATGAAAGGGGTTTGCTTTTACAAGGTATGGATGAAATGCAATATTGTTAGATAATTCGGATTTTTTTAACTTTCATATACTTTTTCCATTATGACGTCATTATTATGACGTCAAAATGACGGGTTAGATGGCAGTCTACTACTCCAATCGCATGAAAAACTAAATAATAAAAAAATAATGAAGGGTTTTGCTTTTACAAGGTATGGATGAAAATGCAATATTGTTAGATAATTCGGGATATTTTTTAAACTTTCATATAATTTTCCATTATGACGTCATTATTAGTATTATGACGTCAAAATGACTGGTTACCTTCTAGTTTGGCTTTATAATGATAAATTAAATCACTTAGTAATTATCTAGTAACTTTCGAAGCACGCTTTTTAAATGGGAAATTCTCGTGTACTTTAGTAGGCCCGATGTCTTTAAAAAATTAGGACACGGACTTCTAGAAAACTGGCTTGCTAAGTGCCTAAAAGTTACCGGTGAAAAGATACTCTTTGGTTCCCCAAAAATGTGATTTTCTGTCCTTTCCACGAGATTTCATCTGACAAAAAAAAGCTTCCTCGATATTTGTTGATGCTATAACAAAATATGTAGGGTCCGCGTGTTTGCTCAGATGCAAATTTCTGGTAGCTGCGCAGTGCAGGCCAGTCGAAGTGAGTTCGGAGCAGGTGTCTGGTCTATTTAACACACGCTGAGTTGGCAAGGCCCAAGGAGGGAGTGGAGATTTATACGGTAGTGCGTTACGCTATTAGTAGAGATACGAAAGAGTCGAGAAAAGTTAGATTGAAGGTGATAGCGGTATTTAACTGATAGAACGTATTAGTATTTAGACTAGGTGGCTGCAGCATTTTCCATAGTTAGTTCAGAGCCCGATGGTTACGGGTATTGTTAGTGAACGTATATCTGCCTGAAAGGGTTCGTTACGACTTTAAAGTTCAGTTTCTTAGTACCGCAAGTTGCGGTACTGTTGTGCTATTATTTGAAGCCCAAGTCGGTCTATGTTAGCCTACCTCTAGTAGAAAATAAAGGAATCTATATATAAAAGAGCTCGTCTGTTTGTTGTCCGCTATAGAATCATAGACTGTTTCACCCACCGGGACCAAATTCGGCACAGTTAATGTTTAGGACCAGAGAAACTTAAATCACGAAAAAAGAAATTTGGGGCTCAATTAGTTTTTTTAAATTAATTTTTTAATGATTTTTGTGCCTCTAAGAGTTGCGCGACCACCCGTTGAGCCCCTTCACCACAACCAGCTGCGTTAAGAGAGATGGGTTGGGGGGTGACCGGGTGGGGGGTCAAATTCCAATGCGCGGGAGGAAGAGGGTTGGGAATGACCTTTGGCCCTGGCTCCCCAAATAAACACAACTGGCCAGATGAACATGAAGAGCGGGGGTGCAGCCCAGTATTCTTTTGATGGAATGCATGAAAATTTTTATATCTATATATCTACCGGGCAACGCGGGTAATAATGCTAGTTATATATAATAGCCGTTGTCTCTGTATAACACTTCCGGGCTGTATTCATCTTTCAATTGAAGCCCTGAGAAAAATCGGCCGGTTAGGCTTAATTTCAATTTCAGATGTGGATCAGAATTTTTTCTTACCTAAAAACTAATATTTCTCCATCAAATCACGTTTGTTCAGCCTATTTTTATATAAAACATTCAGAACTAAAAAAAATTGGATGCTTTTAGCTGTATATTTAACAGTTTTTAAAAATCTGTTTACTTTTGCGATGAATTCTTAAATTAAACGAACTTGAATGTGAATGAATCGGAAGCTCAAGTATTCATATCGCGTAGTGAGCTGTAAAAAACTGGATGGCAGTCTACTACTCCAATCGCATGAAAAACTAATAAATAATGAAAGGGTTTGCTTTTACAAGGTGTGGATTAAATGCAATATTGTTAGGTAATCCGGATATTTTTTAACTTTCATATACTTTTTCCATTATGACGTCATTATTATTATGTATGACGTCAAAATGACGGGTTACCTTCTAGTTATTTATATTTATGCCTATTACTTTATAGTGTGCCTGGACCGTTAGAGGATTCACAGGGTAAATAAAAAAGAGAACCATATAAAGAATGATTAATATTTTAGCACACTTACCGGTACTGAGTAAACTCATGTTTTTACATGCTAATGTGAAGACAATTTAGGAAAAGGAAAGTCATATTGGAGAAGTTCTTGATCAACTGAACATTGCTTTTATTGAAAACTACCTTTGATATGACCTAAATGAGTTTCAGGCAAATCCTCACCATTTTGTCATTTAAACTATGAATCTCGGACCCCACATAAAGAAAACAATTTTCAGAAAATAAAAATACCGTGCTTATCTTTATACTATAAGATATAGTCGGTATTTCATTTAAATACCGTAAATAAAAATTCCGTACTTTATCTTTTATCTGTAAAATTTCAGTCTTTGCCGGTGACTTGAGTATACATTTAAATAACATTGCCGGTCAGCAATGTGCTAAAACTTTTCATAATTCTGAAAAATGTTTCATGCTAAATAGTGCGAAAATATTGTGTGCCGAAATACTCTATATGCCTGCTGTAATTTAAAAGGTAAACGTCATACCTAACACGAGCAATGGAATCGGGATAAAATTTCTAATTTTTTCTTTCCTTTTTTTAAGATACAGTGGAATCTCGATCGATCGTTCCCCGAATCATCGTTTTCCCGTATGTGTCGTTTGTTTAACTGACTCCCGACTATCATGTTTCTTTGTTATGTTCCCGCATCAATCGTTTTCTGCGTTTATCGTTTAGTTTGTTTAGATGGTCCATTGAAAAACGATAAATCGAGATTATTTAAAGAAATTCACATGGGACGCAAATTTCACGGATCAACTATACAGTACTATGAACGTAAATGAACTAAAGAGAAACTTTAATATTTTGATAAAAAAATTGTGTTAAATAGATTAAAAAAAGAGTAGTTTTTATCATGGTTGTCTTTGATAAGTCCCTTTATGCACATAAAATAATTAGTTTCCCTGCATAAAGGCATGTTAATTATCTTTATTTAAATTCATTATAAACTCCCTATTACCATTATAACACAGATTTTGTATTATTGATAGTAAGAACTAGGCCCTGATTTTCCATTAGGCTCGGTAAACCCGGGCCTAGGGCCCCAAAAAAAATTTAATTTTAAAAAGGAAAAAAAAAAAATTCCCAATTCAATATTTTTTATTTTACCTTTTTTAATAGCAATTTTTTTTATATATCATTTCAAATTTGATTAATTGATTGGTTCATCATATGTATAGTTATATGCATAGTTCATCATATGTATATCATTATAGTGTATATAAGGGATTCATAAGTTTTTCTGGTTGCATTGTATTGGTGATAATGTTAATATGTTGTATTCTTTTTTTTTATTTATTTATTTGATAATGTTCTAGGCTTCTGCGCTTCAAAAAGCCAATTCTTGGTAAAATGGTACTTTCATAATGATTCATGATTACTTTTTGCGTGTGTCAATTTTGGAAATTTTACGCTCACATCAGTGTTAGGGGAGACCCGAGTTGTGCCTATGGTCAAGAATTTTCTAAATCAGACCCTGGTAAGAACTTTAATTAAATTACAAAAAGAATATTTTTGAAATATGTGAGGTATTGAATCAAAATTAACCCCCCTGGTTTAAATAAATCACCGTTTGACGAAGAAGTGCCTTACGCAAATGAGCGGCGCTTTTCTACTAGACGGGAATCCCCGTGGGTAGAGTATAAGCTTGACAGTGAGAGGTAAAACACTACGAGGCGAGGTCGGACGGAGTCGAGCGGCGAACGAAAAACAATTCGAGTGAAGATCGCTTTACCGAACAGCATCTGGACATTATTAAGCTTACTGAAGGCGTTTTGAAGTCAGCTATCGTTCCAGCGACCTGGTGATGAAGTGAAGACAGAAAGGTTAATGTGGTGTATGCACAAGCAGTGGCGTGGCTGAATTCTGGTAGGGTTTCCGTAACATAACTACCGAGGTTAACACAAGCGATAAACAATTCCCTGTTGCCTGCTAGCAATTGAGTACGGTATTTATATAGTCTAATTGAGTTGTAATAAATAGTTTAGTGTAGAAAACCTCGTCGGATCTTGTTAAGGGTGAGTTCATTGTAAGTATATACATTACCTTAAGGGTAAATGAAACAGTGACCTTCACAAATGATTTTTACGAAATCAGTAAAATGTTTGTAAAAACACGCACATAATAAAGTTATACAACTGGGGAAAAAATGAAATGAAACAACCTCCAATGAAAAGGGAAAGTGTTTATTAAAAATATATTCTCAAAGTTATGAGCATGAAAAAAAGAGTAATAAATGTCAGCCTTCTCAGTTGTACGTATAAAAAGTTGTTGAAGGAAGTGGTATACATTTCAAACAGTTTATCTCTTTTGTACGTCAAAATGCGTCATAAAAAGTTCAAAAAGCCGTAATTATTTCACAGCGTTTGGGTCAGCGATTTCCTTTAGTCTATTTTACTTTATATTTTCTGATGCGCATTGTCTCTCAAGGAAAGCACGGATCTCCGTCAGCGCATTACAATATACATATACGTGTAAACGAAATCGTTATCGAACTAAATATACATCTGTGTTTATTTCCTATAGTTTTCTCACTGATGAGTTGTTGTTTTTTTCCGTTTCCTTGTTTACGTCGGTTGCTGTGTGAGCACGGTAACAACGATTAACTTCTTCAGTAAGTCTTTAAGGTCACTTCTTTATTTCCACTAATGGGTGTTTTAGAGCCTTTATATTTGACTCATTAAGACTGTATTCCTGGTTCTTTATTTTACTTCCTTGTGGAAGGGGAAAAACCCCATGTAATAGCGAGTGACTTTGGAGAATCATTTTTTAAATTCAAATTTTAAATCCAAAGGTTATATTTTGAAGTCTACGTTTAATTAATATTCGTCCTTACTTTGTCCTATGGATTTAATACTAGGCAATCTGCAATAACTAATTCCGAATGGATGTAAGAAATTTTAACAGTGTTGTTCTCTGATAATAGTGCTATGTTAAATTCGGTTATTAACAAGCTAATTCAATCTCTATGGTCGTTCAGTATATCTATTTCTGCTTTTACTTAACTCTCTGAGCCTAAAAGCGAGTTCTACTTAATTCTGTTAAGACTGTTGTGTACGAACCCTACTAGATTCACTCCACATCAATGTAACCTATGTTTCCAAGGACTGCCGACAGTGGATCGAAAGATTTTTTGATTAAAAAGAATTGATACTCCGTAATATGAAAGAAATTTTACGCCTCGGGCATTTTCGTTTTAACAAAATGCTAATATGTGGAAAGGGGGCCTAAATAATAAAATCTAACATTTCATTTACAAAGCGCGCGTATTTTGCTGTGGGGAAAAATCATCTTTTAGAAGCGACTTGGGCGCAAAGCGAATAATTCTAGGCGAGAGGATTTATTTTTAGATGATGTAAAGGGTTGGGGCGAAGAAGTCAAAATTACAAGATCAGCATAGGTTAAGGCCCAGATGACCAAAGATTGAGGTCTGCACTATGCGCGTGTAGCAGGAAGCTCGGAGGAAATCGGGGTTTTGGCGGGGCATATATAGAGAAAATTCTCGTATGATCACGGAGCTCGCGGCTGCAGTGCCGAATAAGTTATCGAAAAATGGCGAAGCGCGGTAATCAACCTGGAGAGTGGTCAACTTATGAAGTTCAATAAAGCTGGATTTATCACGAATTGGATTACTTCCTTAATGGCCTCGCCACTCGCCCATTTATTTTAATATACGTATTGACTGCATCAAATCGAATTTACACAGGAGAAAAACACGCTGCCTGCCATATATATATATATAATATATATATAGATATATATATCTATATATACAGCGGAATCTCGATCTATCGTTTTCGGATCCATCGTTTTTCCGTATGTGTCGTTCATTTTATCCAGTCCCAACGATCACATTTCTTTGTTATGTTTCCGCATCTATCGTTTTCCCGCATTTATCGTTCATTTCAATCGGTCCCTTGAAAAACGATTGATCGAGATTCCACTGTATATATATATATATATATATATATGAAGTGGCTTATATGAACTTGCTAAAAGTATGATGGACGCTAATATAATTCAAGTATCGCATGCGGATCCATCTTTTGAAATAAATATTAATATTAATAGCAAGAACTACATAAAATAAGCATAATACAATGCTTTTTTTAAAAATCAGGAATGGCTTCAGCAAAAGTCAGAAATAAGCCACATTTCCCTTGTCAGCCCTAAAAAAAATCAGAGAAGATTAAACTTCGTCGCCAAATTCTCTCTCTCTCAGCTAAACAAAGTCCGCCCTCCTTTTTCCCTTCAGCACTGATTCTGGTCACGTTTCAGAGGAAAACTTCACATTTCGCTTGAATTAAAAAGAAATCAACAATATAAAAAAAAAAAAGAAACGAGAATACTTCTTCACCAAGTATAACAGAAGAGAAAAGAGGCCACTAAATCTTCACTTAATCCTTCATAATATACTTTCTCCTATTCTAAAGTGAGAGGGGTTGCAAAGATTGCAATAAGTATTCTTGGACACGATTTTTTTTCTGGCCTTCTGAGGTGAAGTGAACATAGAACTTGGCGATGTCAAAGCTTAACCTTAATGGATATGAGCAGGGACTATCAACAAATTGTCGTGCGACCTCTGTCTGCAGCTACGCGCATTAGGCGTGTTGAGAATCCTATGTTCTTATGAACTTAAATTTTGCAGGATATGTTTTACAGTTTTGATTTGTTTTTTTTTTAAATTTGTCTCGCAGTTGAATGATTGTTTGGCTATTAGTAATTTTGTTTTGTCATAGGAAACAGCACTAAAGGAGATTAATAAGTAAATTTGGACATCTTTACTTATATAAATGCCTAGAGTAAAAAAGTACAGGTAACCATTCCGTGACTGACCAAGTCGGGAACATCTGAACATTGCGACGCCATTTTCTGAAATTTTTCTCGAAAAATAATACTACAAAAGTTACATATTTTGAAAGCCCTTTAAAAATTATGAAAATTTCAAGTGAACAAACATCCTAGCTCAAAACCGTTTAGTTTTTTAAATATCTTCAAATTAACATATCCATTGAAAGAATCATTTATTCAATTGAGTCATTCACTTGAATTTCGAATTCATTCTACTCCATGGTTTTTCATATTCCCTTTAAATAACTGCATTTTAATGTTTAATTTTAATGCTAATTAAATTGTGTTTCACTTTGCTAATTATGAAATAATCATTTATTCAATTGAGTCATTCACTTGAATTTCGAATTCATTATACTCCATGGTTTTTCATATTCCCTTTAAATAACTGCATTTTTAATGTTTAATTTTAATGCTAATTAAATTGTGTTTCACTTTGCTAATTATGAAAAGAATCATTTATTCAATTGAGTCATTCACTTGAATTTCGAATTCAGTCTACTCCATGGTTTTTCATATTCCCTTTAAATAACTGCATTTTTAATGTTTAATTTTAATGCTAATTAAATTGTGTTTCACTTTGCTAATTATGAAAAGAATTTATTCAATTGAGTCATTCACTTGAATTTCGAATTCATTATATTCCATGGTTTTTCATATTCCCTTTAAATAACTACATTTTAATGTTTAATTTTAATTAATTAAATTGGATGTTTCACACGTTTTATTTTATTTGGTTTTTACTGCTGTTTAAGTATCGTTTCAGCATGACTGCTGTGTGGTGAGTCATTCACTGTTTGAACAGGTTTGGTTTAGTTTTGATTTAGTTTAGTTTTGCTTTGTTGTTAACTGCTGTTTTTTTAATCACTTTGAAATGTCAATCTGAAACCTCAAGCATCGAGCAAATTATTTAACTGTAATAACTGTGTTCGTGCAAATTATTTAACTGTAAGTCTTGTCATTTAAAAATGGAAATTATTATTTTGAATCATTTTGTTCACTGCAACAAAATTTCTTTCTTTTTGCGTTCCCAGAAGATAAAAATAATCAAGGAGTCAAATCTTTTGATTCCAAAAAATTTTTATTAAAATATAGATAAATGTGTACCCGTTTGTTTCCCAGTGAATTTTTTTTTTAACCACCGCTTACAAAACTTTCTATTTAACGTAGCCAGCACATTAAAAATACCGTGGCTAATGAATTTAACCATTACTTTAATTAATAAATTCCAGAACTTTCCAGAATTCTTACAACGAAATATTAAGTCACTGTTAATATTTCTTTAAGCCATTTATTTAAATATTCAAAAGTGAGCTGAAATTAAGCTAAATACACGTTGTATCAGAATTACTATTCAAACAGTAGCCAGTTATTTTTTCATTGCCAGTGGCCTCGATAACGTAATCGTTCTTTTGGTTTCCCTGAGTCTAAAGTATATCTAAATACAGTAAAACTCCTCTAACTGACCACCCCTCTACATTGCCATATTTGTTCAGAACCGATTCAAGACTCCATAGAGGATATGCCATAGAAGAAACCCCTTTTCGGCGGCCACCCCTCAAAACAGCCATTCTTTGCGGAACCATCACTGGCTACTGTATAGGGAAGTTTCACTATAATAAGTTCAAAAGCTCTGTTGTGCTGGTTGCATCTTATCTTAACCTTTAGCTTACGGGGTCCATTTTTTTCGATTCCCTCTTTAGAACGGGAAATTCCATACCCCCTTTGTAAGAACGGCCATTAAGGAGGTTATATATATATATATATATATATAATATATATATATAATAATATATATTATTATATATATATAATATATAATATATATATATATATATATATATATATATATGTATATGATATATGTATATATGTATATATATACACACACACACACACACACACACACACATATATCTATATATATATATATATATATATATATTCACTCTTGGGCTCATATTCTTTGGATACATGGTGTCCCACCCCGTAAGGGAAAGGTTAATATCCCAGACTGCATATTTCGGTCTTAAATGTTTATTTAACTGCACTGTATAGTTCCTTGAAAATAATCTATTAATGGAAACGTTCAAGAGGAACCAAATGTCTAGCAACCAAAGCGCTTATCGCGGGCATCATACGGAATGACTCAGACTGTGTAATACAGTCATTAATATTACATAACGAAACCCTTCACACAAAACTACGTCCTTAAAACACGACTAACGTCTCACTAATCTACAGACTTATTTTAATTTTGAGATTACCGATTCAATTCCGAGAAAGATAACGCCACGATTTTCGCATTATGTCGTTGAATGAAAATTAGCGCGTTATCACATGTGCTGTGCAACATCAAACATCACATGTTCACTCGCATTCACAGTAAAAAAACAAAGTGGACTGGATATGCTCGGATTATTCACTTTGCGTATTCCCCGCTTGGATATTCCATGTGCAATCCCCGCACCCCGAGGTGTTTCGCGGTTAACACAATTAACGTGTTACTGAATAGATAACTGTCCACATAATCCAAATATGGTGTCCACAAGCATTTATTACTTGATAAATGCCTGTCATTCCCTAAATCGCATTTCTGGGTCCAAGTTTCCGAAAAAACCTGGGGTCTTTTACGAGACCCTCATTCCCGGGCGATTGAATGTAAGAGGGTAAAAAAAAAAAATGATAAAAAAAGCAACGCCAGAACGACTCATGATCAAAAAGAGACACAGATTATGTACCTGGGGTCATAATATCTAAAGAGCAATAATTCATAGCAAGTGACTGTATGAAAGGCGAGATTAAGGTTTGATGTAGAGCTTATTGTTAAACTTCCCGGCAGTTAAGCCTCTTAAGTCGGTGGCCACCGAAGATCAGGAAAGTTTCAGAATAACCCCCCCCCCCCCCCACTCATGATTGTACATTTTTTGCCCGAATTTTTTCGAGTGGAGGAGGTCTGCACTTTGCGGTCAGGTGTCTACCGCTGAGAAGTGGTGAAAACGTCTCAGGAGGTGATAATTTCGGATTACGCGCAGAAAACGTGATGACATTTCTAGGTGATCCTTTGCTGGAATGTCCGGGTGGAACGAATTTGGTGTTTGTTGAGCTATGAAAATTTCCCGACACCTGAGGTTGCATTCATCGCCAAATTATTTGACATCCTGCTGAGCATCGTATACTACAAATCTAGCCGCACATTAAAATTTGGTATTTGTTGAGCTTTGAAATTTTCCCGACACCCGAGGTTGCATTCATCACCAAATTATTTGACATCCTGCTGAGCATCGTATATTACAAATCTAGCCGCACATTAAAATTTGGTGTTTGTTGAGCTATGAAACTTTCCCGACACCCGAGGTTGCATTCATCGCCAAATTATTTGACATCCTGCTGAGCATCGTATATTACAAATCTAGCCGCACATTAAAATTTGGTGTTTGTTGAGCTATGAAATTTTCCCGACACCCGAGGTTGCATTCATCGCCAAATTATTTGACATCCTGCTGAGCATCGTATATTACAAATCTAGCCGCACATTAAAATTTGGTGTTTGTTGAGCTATGAAAATTTCCCGACACCTGAGGTTGCATTCATCGCCAAATTATTTGACATCCTGCTGAGCATCGTATATTACAAATCTAGCCGCACATTAAAATTTGGTGTTTGTTGAGCTATGTAATTTTCCCGACACCCGAGGTTGCATTCAT
The DNA here is from genome assembly GCA_907164885.2 of Dolomedes plantarius. NCBI lineage: Eukaryota > Metazoa > Arthropoda > Arachnida > Araneae > Dolomedidae > Dolomedes > Dolomedes plantarius. The sequence goes on along the minus strand of OU015498.1, from coordinate 13,096,432 downwards.
CGCCAAATTACTTGACATCCTGCTGAGCATAGTATATTACAAATCTAGCCGCACATTAAAATTTGGTGTTTGTTGAGCTATGAAAATTTCCCGACACCTGAGGTTGCATTCATCGCCAAATTATTTGACATCCTGCTGAGCATCGTATATTACAAATCTAGCCGCACATTAAAATTTGGTGTTTGTTGAGCTATGTAATTTTCCCGACACCCGAGGTTGCATTCATCGCCAAATTATTTGACATCCTGCTGAGCATCGTATATTACAAATCTAGCCGCACATTAAAATTTGGTGTTTGTTGAGCTATGAAAATTTCCCGACACCTGAGGTTGCATTCATCGCCAAATTATTTGACATCCTGCTGAGCATCGTATATTACAAATCTAGCCGCACATTAAAATTTGGTGTTTGTTGAGCTATGAAATTTTCCCGACACCTGAGGTCGCATTCATCGCCAAATTATTTTACATCCTTCTGAGCATCGTATACTACAACTCTAGCCACACGTTAAAATTTCTTTCCCTTCGAGTTACAAGACTTCTCGAATTTTGTTCCAGGATATTCTAACTTTTACCCCGAGTTTAATAAATGGTAAATGTCTCCGATTCTATAACGAATTCGTAGAACTTATTAAAAACCTTTCTACGAAAAAATTGAAAAATCACGCTAAAATTGTATTTGTCTGTGTTATTATGTTAGGCGTAATGTCGGGGGAGGGGGAGGCACGTGTCTCCCCCCCCCAACTTAACTTGAAAGAAATTTTAGCGTTAATAGAAGTTTAGTTAAAATCGGAAAATTGTAGAAAACTTTTAAGAAAGTTGGTTTTTCCCCGTTTTTTTCAAACTGTGAAACTGAAGATGCCGTTTATGTTTTTTAGCCTTAACATAGTTTTTAACAATGATATGATCCATAACAAAAATTCGATTGTATATTTATTTTTCTCATTGTATAACTTTTGAATACTACTCAAAAATCAATTCCATTGTTATTCATTTTTAAAAAAATCATAATAATTCATATTTTAAGGACAGTCTGGCAGTCAATGCGGTGAGGAGGGCCCTAATTGAATTCAGTTCGTGCCCTCCCCCCCCCCTCAAAAAAAAGTCAGATGCAAGCTACGCCTATGGTTAGACATGTTACAAAAATCAAGGAGATTAATAAAATTCAAAACTCTTAGAAGTCCGTAGGCACAAAGCAAAAATTCCTCTATGAGAAGAATTATTCTGCTTTATCATTGTAATAATCTGTTCAGCATTTTAATTAATGTAGAGAAAATCCTTTTATTCTAATGAATAGTCTGCAAAGGTATGACGTGGTAAACTTGTACGTTTGAAGCTGTTTACTTCAATCTTCAATGTTAAACTAACTTTTACCCCAGTCTATCAAACAGTCCACTGAAAGAATATACCTAAAATAATACATGCAATTTAGGAAGGACACATCAATAAGTTCCTGTATTTTAATTACATATGTTAACTTGCACAGTTAATAACGATATTCATGTTAAAAATGTTATTTTAAGTGCTGTAAGGAATTTTCTGATCCTAAAATAATTCTAATAAAACAATTCCTATTTTTTCAATTCCTACTATTAGTTCACACTCTCTCTATATATATCTTGTTCAAACTTTCAATCGTTAATAAAAGTACTTTTTATTCATCCACTCAAGTTCAAATACATTTTTTTAAACTTGTAGTGGATGACACTTGATGTTAATACAGTTTTTCAAATATTAATTCATTAATTAAATTTAATTAATCAATTTTAGTTTTAGACCATATATATCTTGTTCAAATTTTCAATCGTTAATAAAATACTTTTTATTCATCCACTCAAGTTCAAATGCATTTTTTTAAACTTGTAGGGGATGACACTTGATGTTAATACAGTTTTTCAAATATTAATTCATTAATTAAATTTAATTAATCAATTTTAGTTTTAGACCTAGAGCGTCTCTTGCTCTTGAATAGTAATTTCCCTCTTGCTGCTGTGTAAACGGTAGCACTGCGGTATCGCGGGCTTCTCCCGTCCTGTAGGTTGCGAGATCGAATCCCCAACCTGACAAACTTTTTCTCTCTCTTTCCTCCCCTCCTAATCTAGCACAGTAGGCAAGTTTCTGGCAGGCAATCCTTTTTTTAAATTCCTACTATTAGTTCACACTCAAATTTTTCTTTGTTGACCTAAGTAGGAATTGACTTAAAAAATTTTTTTTTTATATATTACTTGTTTTAATATAGATTCTTATTTCTTAAGTTCTATAGCAACAAACGCCAAAAGGAGTCCGTCTAAAGGAGTGAGAGAATGTTAGTTTTTTAGGTGTAAAAATGTAAAAGACTCATTCAAAAACAAAAATAAATAAGGTGTAAAAAGAAATATATTTTTGCTGAATTTTGTCAATTTACAGACACTATTAAAAAAAAAAAGTTGATTCAAAGAATTGAATTTAAGGTACCAATAAATTGACTAGTTGTCAAAAGGCCTGTTATTTACAGATTACGAAACTAACGATTTACCGAAGATATTGATTTACCGTTGTCACATTTTCATAAGACAGTGAGAAAAAAATTGTCCGCAAAAAATAATTTTGAATCAGTTTCAACGAAATTAGATTCAGTATGTCGGATTTTGGAGGCAATCGTGTAAAAAAAATTATTTTTTAAAAAACGGGATGCGTAAAAAATAATTTTTTACACTAAAAGTAACAAAAAACTGAATTTATATCACAGGACTTTCTAGAATTTGAATGTTTTGGGGGGCTATACACAAATGTTCTGTAAATTTATTACCATTTTTATTAACTCGCTTTATTGTTTGTGTGTTGTCCCTTACAAATCTTGCAATCGATTTTTAACTAACTTCCCGACTAGCTAGACATTTGAAACTTTTAGAATAGCTCAGAACTCGATGACAATGCATTCTTTTAATACTTTTAGCCGAAAAAATTCGCAAGGTGGCGCTTCGATCAAATTCAATGCTAGCACTTTTGCGTAACGGCGTTTGACGATTTTTAAAACAGAATACATGTGAATTTAGTTTGTTTACAAAAATATTGTGCGGGAAATTAAAAAAAATCATATAAATTAAAGTTTATAAAGTCTGTGGATAGTGGAAACGACTAAAAAGTGATTAAAATTAAATAAAAGAAAGTGAAAGAAGAATTAAGGGAAGGTTTGTGAAATAAAGAGAGAATTGTCATGTTTATATGATTCAACAGAAAATTTAAAACATGGTATATAAAAAGTTCTTTTTATCTTGTAATTATTTTTATTTTACCCTTTGATTTCATAGTTTAAATGAAACCTTGTTGGTACTGCTTTAGCCAACTTTGATTTTTTTTAAGGCTGCTTTATTTATATGTGGATTTCTGCTTCAACTTTTTTTATATTACCTCCTGTCGTTGAAAATGGTTTGGCTTACACTGTACTGTGGAAACATTGCTACAGTATCAATTCTAGTCTGTCTATTTATCTATTTGTTGTCGTAGTACAGTGTGTACATAAATTAATGATCCAACTTTGCAGGGCTATTGGAAGAAAACTAAGCACAGTACGAACTTGCTGTTCATCGGAAATCAAAAATAACAGTTGAAAGTTTAAATTCGACACAGTTATAAGTGTTCAATGTGAGCCCCTTTAGTAACACGAAGGATATCGAGGTGGTACGATAACTCATTCCACACTCTTTTCAGCAATGAAAGGCTGCAGATATGCGTGTCTATAGCCATCTTTAAGCAGATTTGAATTCATTTTCAGTTAATTTTGTTTGAAAATTTCTTATAATTGCTCTCTTTATTACTCATTTGATCATTTTCTTTCAAGTTGATGGGATAATTCATCAAAAAAAATTTTTTTTAAGTATTAATACATAGAATTTTAAATGTTTATATGATTCAACAGAAAATTTAAAAACGTGGCATATAAAAAGTTCTTTTTATCTTGTAATTATTACTTAAAACGATACTAATGAGTTTGCATTGAATAATTTGATACATTAAATAAAATAACACTTTTCTCAATGCATTATCACATATTTGTTTGATAAAATCCTTAATTCAGCACCTCTGTGTATGACGATAACATAAAATTGACTTCTTAAGAAGCCATTTGTGGAGGAGAAATGACTGCTGAAAACGAAGCACCTCAAGTTACGGATGTATAACTAGCTGAATACCCGTCCTTCGCTACGAAGTACATTCAAAATAAATACAACGGTCAATGTATGCAATTAATACCAAAAAAAAAGTGTATTTATAAAAAATCGTAGCAGATATTTTTATAGACACAATAATGTAGAAAATATTGAAATTAAATCTAATAGAACATACAAAAGAATATAGTACAGTTAATATAGCACAGTTTGAGAAACATTTCTTTTACTATGTTTTAATATTTTTTTGGATAATGTCCAATCGTCTACCGCATTAGAATGATAAATAAATGTTTTGGCGGTGTGGTCTGTGTGGAGTCTGTCAGTCAGTTACGGAACTGTTTTATATATATAGATAACTAGCCGAAAACCCGTACTTCGCTACGGAGTACATTCAAATTAAAAAAACGGTCAATGTATTGAATTAATGCCAATAATATATATATATATATATATATATATATAATATATATATATATATATAATAATATATTATGATAAATACGCGATCAATGTATACAATTGATGAAAAAAAAACCAAAATATATTTATAAAAAAATCGTAAGATTATTTTATAGACAAAATAATGTAGAAGAAAATATTCAAATTAAATGTAATAGAAATATTAAAGAATATAGTACAGTCAATATTGTACAGTTTGAAGAACATAATATCTTTTACTGTATTTTAATATTTTTATGGATAATGTCCAATCGTCTACCGCATTACCAAGAAAAAAAAATTTTGTTTTGTCTATTTAGTTGTTATGCACATGACGATAAATTTATTTAAAGTATCAGAAAAAGAAATCACGTGATCAGCATTTAAAAATTAAATTCAAAAATCAATCTTTAAAAATTCACCAAAAATCAGAAAATGGAGGAAGATTCCAAAAAGATCTCATTGTAAAGGAATTTTTACGATCTTTCTTGTGATATAAATTTTATAACCCCCAAATTATTATTTTAAATGCAAACTTTAAAAAAGTTACTAAAACAGCTTAAAAATTTAATTTAAAAAAATCTAAGAAGTTTTGAAAAATCTTTCTTAGTGCACCCCTGCACCATAAGAAGAATCGCCATGCAAAATTTCAGCCCTTTAGGTCCAGCGGTTTGGTCTGTGCGTTGTATGTCAGTCAGGCAGTCAGTGAGTGAGTCAGTTACGGAACTGTTTTATATAGATAGAGTAGCTCTAAACCCGCGCTTCGCTACGGAGTACATTGAAATTAAATACAACGGCAATGTATGCAATTAATTCCAAAAAATAATATATATATATTTATAATAAATACGACGATCAATGTATACAATTGATGAAAAAAAACATATTTATAAAAAAATCGTAAGGGATATTTTTATAGACAAAATAAAGTCCAATCGTCTGCCGCATTAGCAAGAAAAAAATATTTTTGTCTATTTTTTTTTGCACGTGACGATAAATTTATTTAAAGTACCAGAAAAAGAAATCACGTGATCAGCATTTAATAAATTAAATTCTAAAAATTAATCTTTAAAAATTCACCAAAAATCAGAAATGGAGGTAAAAATTCGAAAAAAATTCATTTTGAAGGAATTTTTATGATCTTTCTCGTGATATAAATTTTATAACCCTCAATTATTATTTTAAATGCAAACGTAAAAAAAGTTTAAAAAACAGCTTAAAAATTTAATTTAAAAAAATCTAAGAAGAATTTTTGAAAAATCTTTCTTAGTGCACCCCTACACTATTAGAAGAATCGCCATGCAAAATTTCAGCCCTTTAGGTCCAGCGGTTTGGTCTGTGCGTTGTATGTCAGTCAGTCAGTCAGTCAGTCAGTGAATGAATGAGTCAGTTACGGAACTGTTTTATATTTATAGATAAGTTGAATAAATTAATAACAAAAAAAAAGAAGTAAAATAAATCCTCTGTCAATTTGCACATTTCATCATAGGAAAACAAGATGCCTGGAACTCGAGACTAACTCACGGGGAGGAAGGAAATATATCAAACGCTCACATACAATACTTTAGAATCATTTTCGATTTCCTCGATATCTCTCTCATATTTTATCAACTAACAAGCGCTAAAAAAAAAAAAAGCAGCGAAACTTAACGAAAACGGATCGCTTTTGATCTTGCTTCTTTTTTTTTCCAAAGTGGACGTCAGAAATGTCAAAAGTGACCGCTGAGAATTTCACGCAGATAGAAATATGAAACGCTAAAAATGATAACCCGGAGTTTTCAGGGCTTAAAAAGTCCATCCATTATTAAGCCGCATAAAAACCCGAGGATGTGGCATACGTCATCAAACACTGTCACGTGGCCCGTCGGACGTGACACCATCTGACAAAAATATTTCCTCACTCGATTACTGGGGCTAACCCACTAAAAAATATACCCTGCTTTAGAAGATGCACAGGGCCGCCATCCCTGGAGTAACGGGGGTTGAGTTGTAAGTGTACACACCGTAACGCTAAAAAGCAACCGTCGAGCTGTATTTTTCTGCGTCTAAATTTTTTATCGCCGCGAAAATCGTCTATCCATCAATTCTTTCTCCTTCTTTTTACAGAGAGACGGTTGGGGGCGGGAAAAAATAACTTTTAAATAATTCACACAACTCTCCGATGTAAATTGCCCGTAGTGGGAAAGTTAGCGGAATGTTTTTTTTTTTTTTTTTCGATTTTTCATACCTCCCTTCCTCGAAAAATTTTTTTTTTTTTTTTTTCCTTTTTCGAATTCTGCTATCACTCTTATTTGCGAATCACACCTTGATGCATCCCCCCCCTCGACCCCCCCCCACGCGTACCCCCAAACCCCTCGGGATGATGTGATGCGGCGCACGCGCGAACAGCGTGGAGGAACTACTTTCTTCCGCGGGTGCCTGAATTTTACATTTTCACTAAAATTTCGCCATCATAACGTAATAAAACAGTCAGTAAAGGAAAAAGGCGAATCACTTCCGTGAATGTTCCATTTCCTCTAGACCGCACCAGGTTGAATTTCTGGAAAAAAAAAAAAAAAAATTTCCTTTTTCTTTTACTTATTTATTTTTTTAAAGCGGGATGTGGGGGTGGGGTAGTAATGTTTCTCTCCCTGCAGATCAGTGGCACGTGATTCGACGGATGCAAAAATTTTAAAACGTGCTGAAGTTTGGTTTCCAGGGTATTGTGGTTACATTCTGATTTTGCAGCCTTTTTTCATGGGGGAATATCTACATATTGCCGGGGCGCGTTATCGCCCATTTGAATGCATTATTCCGTCGATTTTGTATGAAAATAGAGATCAGCAGTACAATAAAACTGCTCCAGGGAGATAAAACGCTGCAATGAAAGAATACAGCACGCTTTTTTATTGTACGTAGCACATACGGTGGATTTGTGCTACTCCTTTTCGTGTGTTAACATTTGTACCGCGTATCGTTTGAAAAAAATTTACTTCATTAAGTATTTTATTGTGATATTTCTATGGTGCCAGGTATAAAGGGTTTAAGTCAAAAAAGTGATTTTTTAGAAATTTGGTTTTATTGATAAAAAAAATCTTTTGACTTGTATAAAAGGCTTCTAAATGGAGTCAATCATGAATTGGCCACCTAGAAGCCCAGACTTAAATCCTATTGAGCATCTTTGGGATGTTTTGGAACAAGGTGTGAAAGGCCATCACACAGCACCAAAGAACCTTACTGAATTATGGACAGCTTTATCCAATATTTGGCAAGCCATTCCCGTGGAACGTTTCCAGAAACTTGTTGAATCTATGCCTCTTCGTGTGGCAGCCGTTATCAAGGCCAGAGGAGGCCCAACTCGTTACTAGGTAGGTATCCCTAATTCAGTGGCACTTCAGTGTTTATATATACATACAGTGGCTCCCAAAAGTGTTCGTACACTTACGATTTTCAATGAAATAGGGGTCTATCCATTAATTAAAATGAATATTTCAATAGGTATTAAATACTAAGATCTATAATCTATTCTTAACAAAACTACATTAATATTTTTAAAACATAGTAAACTTTTGTATACAAAATTATCAATGTAAATAATCAATCTTTCAACAAAATAATCAATCTTTTGTAATCAATTTTGTATACAAAAGTATATTCCTTTGTACAAAAGATCCAAGTCGAAATTATATTTCTGCGATTGGTATAAAAACCAATAACTTGGTATATTTAAATCACTGTTTTTCACTTAAGCCCTTTATATCTGGCACCATAGATATATATTGAAATAATTTGAATTAAAATTTTCCATGTAAATTGATATTTGAAGAATAAGTACTAACTATTTTTCGCTATTTTGAGAAGTAACTTTACTGTTTTCATTGATGAGTGTTTTTGAGACATTATTGATGGAGCTGTCATTTACAAACATTAAAAAAATAAAAATAATAATAAATTCATATAACACCCGGATCATTAAATGCTCAATAAAACTCACTATTGTATTTTTTCATATATATATATATATATATATATATATATATATATATAAACATATATATAACATAACATACTATATATAAACATATATATATACATACATACATATATATAAACATATATATATATACATACATACATATATATAGATTATATATATATTATTAATTTATACATACAACATATATATATATATAATATATACTACATACAATAGATATATAAACATATATATAGATATATACACATATATAATAAACATATAATATACATACATACAATATATATAATATACATACATACATAATATAAAATACATAATAAACATATATATATATATATATATATAATATATATATATATTATATACATATATAAATATATATATATATATATATATATATACATATAAACATATATATATATATATATATATACATATATAAACAATATATATATCTATATATATATATATATATATTATATAATATAATATATATCACCTTTCATCAGGGCTCGATTTAGAAAATTCTTGACTATAGGCACAACTTGGGATGGGGGCCCCCTAACACTGATGTGGGCGTGAAATTTCCAAAATTGACGCACAAAAAAAAAAGTAATAATAATGAATCATTGTGAGAGTACCATTTTACCAAGAATTTGCTATTTGAAAAGCAGAAGCCTAGAACATTATCAAATAACAAAAAGCAATACAACATATTAACGTCATCATTAAAACACCAATACAATGCAACCAGAAAAATTATTAATCCATTATATATACTTTAACATACATATGATGAACTATACATATAACTACACATATGATGAAGCAATCAATCAAATTTGAAAGGATATATAAGAAAACTGCTATTGAGAAAGGTAAAATTTAATAAAAGTTTAATCGGGAATTTTTTTCTTTAAATAAAAATTTGGGGGGCCCCTAGGCCCGCGCCTACTGGGCCTAATGCAAAATCAGGGCCTGCCTTTCATGTCTAAATTAGCTGTGATTCCATTAGGTAAATATCTTGGATTTTGAACAAGATGAAAATGTTTTATCCTACTTTTGCTATGATACCTTTGCAAAATTTGATTTGACTAATGTCTTTGTAGTGTCCCATCTCACTTATGTTGCATGTTGCTAAATTACAGTTACAGACAAAAGCTAGTATTCGGATTTCATAGAGATATATTGTTTTGGTGCCTAGAACTATCATCTTGTTGGTAGAATACAATGCAACAGATACTGTTTGAGTTAGAAGTGCCTCTCAACTAATTGAAGCACTCAACGCGAGATAGTTTCACACAATTGTAGTATTTCAAGTATCTTTCAAATTATCGATCATTTACCGTGTTGTTATCTATGCTGTTAAATGTAGCATTACTTTGCAGAAAATTGCTGGCAGTCAGACGATACGATATCGTTAAAATTTAATGAATAATAATAATAATAATAATAATAATATAATAATAATAATAATAAATATGTATATATATATCTATATATATATATATATAATATATATATATATATATATATATATATATATATTTGTTCCGACCTATATTAACTGGTTAGAGCCATTTTTTTTTATAACCCGGAAGGTTACAGTTCCGGCATCTCTATTTCTAGAAATCGAGCACTGTATATATAAATATGATTTTTTATGAAATTAAACAAATAGAAACCAGCTTCTTCCTTTCGCTTCAAATTATTTCTACTTCTAGACAGGAAATTAGTGAAACTAATGCACCATTCTTTAATTTTTAAAAAAAGTTTCTCATCATTTAGTTAGATTTAAAAAAAAACGGTAAATTAATATACACACTGTTAAAATTCATAAAATAATATTTACCAAAGATTAGACATTTTTATATAAGACTGTCAAATGATCATATTTTTTTAAGCGTTCCTAACGACCGTTGAAACGACTTCCATTTAGAAACACATGATGTTACAGCTCTTCCAATAGAAGCTCTTCATTAAAACAATGTTACTCACGTTTCAGTATTGCTATCCTAAACACATACGAAAAAAAGAAGGTTGTATCTGTAACACATGGCGTCTTCTAAGAACTGAAACCACCAAAAAATGAATCGTGAAACTTGCCTAACTAAACTGTGAGCAGTAAAACTACTCATCTTTCTCTCTTATTTTTTTTTTTCTTTCCGTATAGATTCCCTTTCTTATTCGTATAAACGTGGAACAGGGAGTGCGCGTTTTAAATTATGAATGAGCCAAGTTTTTTCCTTCTTTGTTTGTTTAGCCCATCTTTTTTTTTTTACGCGAGTTCTTGTGTTTCAATGAAAAAGTGTGCTTAATGGCATGCTTAACAAATTGTCACTTAATCACCCATATAAAGAAACTTCTGTTCTTGTTGGGTGATATCGCGATATTATGTTTCCATTCCAAAAGGAAGACGGCTAGATCAACAGTATTAGTTGCAGTAGAATGTGAATATTTATTTAGTGTAACTGTTAGAACACCGTACTATTGCATATTCATACTTTTTAAATATTTTTTAAAGAAAAATAGTATACTGTAACGCACAGTTAGAGGAGGATTTGAAGACTTTGTAGGAATATTGTGACGTCGTGAAAGGAAATACGTACGAATTGAACGTATATTAAGGATTAAAACAATAGGTTTGATTTCACGAACTAACTTTTAAGCGGACGGATTTTTTTTTACCGTGCTTTTATTAACTCGATTTCTTGTCTGTGTGTTCGTCCAGTACAAATCTTGCAATCGACTTTTAACTAACTTCCCGACTAGCTTGACTTTTGAAAGATTTTAGAATAGCTCAGAATACCACGACAATACATACTTTTAATACTTTTAAGCCATCTTTAAGCAAAATTTTATTCATTTTCAGTTAATTTTGTTGTTTGTAAATTTCTTATAATTGCTCTTTATTACGCATTTGATCATTTTCTTTCAAGTTGATGGGATAATTCATCAAAAAATTTTTAAAAAAGTATTTATTAATACATAGAATTGTCAAGTTAACTAACTTCCCGACTAACTAGACATTTGAACCTTTTAGAATAGCTCTGAACGCGACGACAATACATACTTTTAATACTTTTAAGCCATCTTTAAGCAAATTGTATTCATTTTCAGTCAATTTTGTTGTTTGAAAATTTCTTACAATTGCTCTCTTTATTACGCATTTGATCATTTTCTTTCAAGTTGATGAGATAATTCATCGAAAAAATTTTAAAAAAAGTATTTATTAATACATAGAATTGTCAAGTTAACTAACTTCCCGACTAACTAGACATTTGAACCTTTTAGAATAGCTCAGAACGCGACGACAATGCATACTTTTAATACTTTTAGCCATCTTTAAGCAAAATTTTATTCACTTTCAGTTAATTTTGTTGTTTGAAAATTTCTTACAATTGCTCTCTTTATTACGCATTTGATCATTTTCTTTCAAGTTGATGAGATAATTCATCAAAAAAATTTAAAAAAAGTATTTATTAATACATAGAATTGTCAAGTTAACACTTCCCGACTAACTAGACATTTGAACCTTTTAGAATAGCTCAGAACGCGACGACAATGCATACTTTTAATACTTTTAGCCATTTTTAAGCAAAATTTTATTCATTTTCAGTTAATTTTGTTGTTTGAAAATTCTTACAATTGCTCTCTTTTATTACGCATTTGATCATTTTCTTTCAAGTTGGGATAATTCATCAAAAAATTTTTTAAAAAGTATTTATTAATACATAGAATTGTCAAGTTAACTAACTTCCCGACTAACTAGACATTTGAACCTTTAGAATAGCTCAGAACGCGACGACAATGCACACTTTTAATACTTTAGCCATCTTTAAGCAAAATTTTATTCATTTTCAGTTAATTTTGTTGTTTGTAAATTTCTTATAATTGCTCTTTATTACGCTTGATCATTTCTTTCAAGTTGATGGGATAATTCATAAAAAAATTTTTTAAAAGTATTTATTATACATAGAATTGTCAAGTTAACTAACTTCCCAACTAGCTAGACATTTGAACCTTTTAAATAGCTCTGAACGTGACGACAATACATACTTTTAATACTTTTAAGCCATCTTTAAACAAAATTGTATTCATTTTCAGTTAAATTTGTTGTTTGAAAATTTTTTATAATTGCTCTCTTTTACTACGCATTTGATCATTTTCTTTCAAGTTGATGAGATAATTCATAAAAAAAATTTTAAAAAAGTATTTATTAATACATAGAATTGTCAAGTTAACTAACTTCCCAACTAGCTAGACATTTGAACCTTTTAGAATAGTTCTGAACGCGACGACAATACATACTTTTAATACTTTTAAGCCATCTTTAAGCAAAATTTTATTCATTTTCAGTTAATTTTGTTGTTTGTAAATTTCTTATAATTGCTCTTTATTACGCATTTGATCATTTCTTTCAAGTTGATGGGATAATTCATAAAAAAAATTTTTAAAAAAGTATTTATTAATACATAGAATTGTCAAGTTAACTAACTTCCCGACTAACTAGACATTTGAACCTTTTAGAATAGCTCTGAACGCGACGACAATGCATACTTTTAATACTTTTAGCCATCTTAAGCAAAATTTTATTCATTTTCAGTCAATTTTGTTGTTTGAAAATTTCTTACAATTGCTCTTTTATTACGCATTTGATCATTTTCTTTCAAGTTGATGAGATAATTCATCAAAAAAATTTAAAAAAAGTATTTATTAATACATAGAATTGTCAAGTTAACTAACTTCCCGACTAACTAGACATTTGAACCTTTTAGAAGAGCTCAGAACGCGACGACAATGCATACTTTTAATACTTTTAGCCATCTTTAAGCAAAATTTTATTCATTTTCAGTTAATTTTGTTGTTTGAAAATTTCTTACAATTGCTCTCTTTTATACGCATTTGATCATTTTCTTTCAAGTTGATGAGATAATTCATCAAAAAAATTTAAAAAAGTAGTATATAATACATAGAATTGTCAAGTTTATATGATTCAACAGAAAATTTAAAAACTTTGTATATAAAAAGTTCTTTTTATCTTGAAATTATTACTCTCTGAATCCACGAATGGACTGTCCAATAATCACAAAAAAGTAAAAAAATGAAATTAAAATTCAATATTGGGAGAATGGCAACAAAGAGAGGAATATATGAGACTCTTTCCGAAAGAAAAATTGGAAATCTACGTAAGTTTGTCTTTGATTTGAATAAAAACTATTTAAATCCCTTCATGCTTTACATTTAGTTCATTTTTATGGTAGAAAGAGCCATTTTTGTGTAATCTGCTTTTTTGCTATTTCGTGCGTAAAAGGTGTATTAATAATAAGGATAATATGGAGTTCACTGAAGATATACAAAAAAACATTCGGTCAGAATTAATTATTAATTTAACATAATTGAACCTTTTTGAAATAACTTAACAATTTTATGGATAGTTTTTACACATTTTTGGATCATCGATGCCTACCAATTTTTTTTAGCATACATGTGTGATAATTAACATGGATGATAAGGAGTTCAATATATATATATATATATTATATATTATATATATATATATATGACAGGCGTTGGCTTTGCCTGCTATAAAATATCGTTTCAGTCTTCTTGTTTACATTCCATGGCATCGAGGGAAGGCATACACTCAAAAAGTACTCAGAATCGTCTAAATTAAATAGAGTTTATTCAGTTCAATGCATATAAACCACCTCTCCAAATCTGAGCGTTTCAGCGCTCGCCATTTTCAAATTGTGGACCCAGCTGACACGCGTCCACTAGCAACGATTAAATCCCGCGTTCTGACAAAAATTCGCGGGCATCTCCGCGCGCCAACTCTCCCTGCACATGCGCAGAGCCCAAACCAGACATCTTTCAAGGATAAATGCAAATGTTTCCTCCTCGACCGCAGAACCCACAGGCGCGGCAAGATTACATAATGAAAAGGGGAATTTCCTTTTCCCAATTCGCGTCTTGAAATGCGAACAATTAGAGGCGAATTACGCCACGAATATAATTTAATTCCCAAGCCCCCTTTAAATTTAGAATATCATTTTCCACTAAATCCTTGACAT
>OU015498.1:12941431-13081691 GCA_907164885.2 Dolomedes plantarius | reverse complement strand
AACTTTTAAGCGGACGGATTTTTTTTTACCGTGCTTTTATTAACTCGATTTCTTGTCTGTGTGTTCGTCCAGTACAAATCTTGCAATCGACTTTTAACTAACTTCCCGACTAGCTTTTGAAACTTTTAGAATATAACCTTAATACCTTAACTTTAGAATATAACCTTAATATAATAACCTTACAATTACCCTCTTACATAACCATACAAATGCCGATGCCGACGAAAAGAACAATTTTTGTAACTTCCGAAACCTGCCCCGTTATCAGCCTATTTTTAAAACATACCCACTATTTGATGCTCTCAATTTTTTCCTCGCCTCAAACCTCCAAAAGAGCACTTCGATGCTTTTAAAGGAATGAAAACTAAGTCACACGCCGCTCTTTTTTCTGAAAGACTAAAATATGAAGTAAATTTTCACCCAACTGAGGTTGGGAGATCTTTTAATATATTTATAGAAGAGGGGTGGAGAGGGGGTAAGGCGAGACTGTACTGATTCTCTACAGTAAAAGAAAAGTCTTAGCTTGATTCATGGATTATGCTTTTCCTTGGATATATATATATATTTTTTATCTCCATGTATGCACGGCGTACCTTGAAATGAGAACTGGATGAGCTTAAAGGATAATGTCGGAAAAGTACATGTGGAAATTTTTAGTCTCTACAATTCTACGTAGATTATGAAAATGCGTGTGAGATTAATGTCAAAGTTTCAAGCAGGAGAGTTTATATTTTCTCTTGGAAATAACATTTGGAAATTTATCACCGTCGAGACGTTCTTACCTTGAGCTGGATTTCTTGAAATATGTTATAAAATAAACAGCTAAGATACTTTTGGAATATTATTTGACTATTTTTTTATTATTTTTTCACTTTTTGGGGCTTTTAACTTTAAATATGCGCTTTTGAAACAGAGATTGTCTTATCCAATATTTATCCAATATTTATCCAATATGATCCAATTTTCTCGATTTAGACGTTAACTATATGAAACAATAGCTCTTTAATTTATCCACTTTGATGGACTGGATTTGTTTAGTATAGTCGTAGACAGTAGAGATGCGACATCGATGTCGATGTTTTCAAAAAATCGATGTTTTGATAAAAACATCGATGTTTTAAACATCGATTTGTTGAAGCCGATGTTTTTTTAACATCGATGTTTTGTGCTCGATGTTTTACGTTGTCTCGATGTTTTTTTTTAATGAAAAAGTACCGTAATTAAAAAAAAATACCACGTAGCATAATTTTCACACCCAGTAAATGTAAGTGTGAATTCTGAAAAGGACGAATACAAAAGGGGGAACGATTCCTTAGCAAACAGACAAATGGCAATTAACAACCAATGAAACCAATCAGAGCGCTTGGAATGTTCCTGACACTCCAGAACCTTCCATAGGGTTTTATTTTACAAATAGTATATACACGAGTGCATCCATTTAAGTCTTTGTTTTGTGCTGGTTTTATATAAGTTGACGTTAATATTATTAGTAAGATGCCTCCCAAAAGTACCGTTTGGAAATATTTTTACAAAACCTCTGACAAATTGGCGAAATGCAATATTTGCCTTAAGTCCCTCAAAACTTCAGGCAATACCACGAATTTATCTGGACATTTGAAGGCAAAACATGGAGGTATTTACAACGAGAATTTTGAGTCATCAATGTAGCCCAAAGCAACCAAGTTTTTGTGATTTGTGTCTGCCCAATCAGAGAGTAAAATTAAATCGCCCCCTCCCCCCCCACGACTAACGGAAGTAACATTAATGTTAGAGATTACTAAACCAGTTTTAAAACATGGATGTTCTAAAACATCGATGTTTAAAATCATCGATGGTTTTTGGGCGATGTTTTATTAGCATCGATGTTTTAATATTGAATATCGATGTTTCAAAACATCGATGTTTTGTTATCGATGTCGCATCACTAGTAGACAGGAATGACGTTATTTAACTTTTATAATTAGAATGATAACATTAAAACTCATTATTCCTTAGTATAATTGGGGATGATTTTTTACGACTGCAGAAAGAACTGCGTATTTGTATGAAGCAATAAAATGTTTTTATAACAAATCCCTCAGTTCTCTGAAAATATTTTTATAATTCATTTATAAAACATTACAAAATTCATATATAACCCATTTCTTATAGTAATCGTCACCAAACTTCTTTTTACCCATTAAGTTAAACCATTAATTGTTTCAATTGACCCATTAATTGTTTCAATGTGAGAAAGGGAACTAAGAATGCTGTATAAGAAACAGACCTCTATACAAATTCACATGGCAGCTATGTAAAAACTTTATAAAAGCTTTATCCAAGAGTACAGATTTAACAAAAATTAATCTTAAACTTCTTACAAAAGAAATTTAATACTGACCGTCTTCATAGATTTTCTTGAAAAAAGAATGTTTTTATAATGATCAAAACAACTTTTAGACATTTTTACTCCGTGTACATGTAATGCAGATTAAAATGGATGCATTTACAACGTGAGTAAGTATCGCCTGAATGCTGATCAAATATATACCAAGGGAGACAGAAATAATGTTGCCATCAACTCATCAGGTTCCCTAATAGAGGCGATTGGTCATTCCATCCATCCATTATTTCAGGGTGATCTTTCTTTGCCTTTAGGCGTTAACCCCGTCCTTCACAAGATACTCAATTTATTCATTTTGATGAATAGGTGCAAGAAGTTTTGATTGTTTTAATACATTATAGATAGAGGGGTGTGTGTATCGATACCAGGACAACAATGAGTAAACTCACGAGACCATCATGTAATTGCTCCTGGTTTTTACACTTGAGGAAAACATATTGCTTATTGATGAAGGCGATCTGGGTAGTTTCGTAAGTGCTGTCTATTAGCTTAATTTGAGAATAAAATAAGCGACGGAATGGAAGATACTGTGCACAGGTGTGTAGATAGGTTACTAGCACTTAAAGCTGGTGTTTTATTTTTTCTCGTCTATGTTCTTTTGATATCGTTTTCTGAAAGATCTATGGACGGTGAGCATATAGCATTAGCTATAATATGAGTAGTGTCTATAGTCTTTCCACCTAGTATTTTATTGAAGTGGAATCAGGCCCTGATTTACCATTAGGCCCAGTAGGCCCGGGCCTAGGGGCCCCCCAAAATTTTTATTTTAAAAGAAAAAATTCTCAATTCAATTTTTATTTTACCTTTTTTAATAGTAATTTTTTTATATATCCTTTCAATTTTGATTGATAGGTTTATCATATGTATAGTTATATGTATAATTCATCATATGTATGTTATAATGTATATAAGGGATTAATAAGTTTTTCTGGTTGCATTGTATTGGTGTTTTACTGATGAAGTAAATATGTTGTATTGCTTTTTGTTATTTGAAGCGTAGAAGCCTAGAACATTATCAAATAGCCAATTCTTGGCAAAATGGTGCATTCATATTGATTCGAGATTATTTTTTTGTGTGTGTCAATTTTGGAAATGTTACTCCCACATCAGTGTTAGGGGGCCCCCAACCTGAGTTGTGCCTATATCGTCAAGAGTTTGTCAAGAATTTTCTAAATCGGGCCCTGAGTGGAATACTACCGAAGCTTAAACAGAAAAACATTGTATGGACTTACTATGGAAAGTATAAACTTAATATGTCATTATTTGCAATTAAGGTATAAGTGTCACAAATATTATAATGCTCAATCTTTTATCTGTTAGTTTTAACCGATTTTTTACTTTTTATATGTTTAGTCTATATGGTTCTGCTTCTTATGTACCCTGTGAATCCTCTAACGGTCCAGGCACACTATAAAGTAATAGGCATAAATATAAATAATTCTTTTATTTTCTACGTAGAGGTAGACTAACATAGACCGACTTGGGGCTTCAAATAATAACACAACAGTACCGCAACTTGCGGTACTAAGAAACTGAACTTTAAAGTCGTAACGAACCCTTTCAGGCAGAATATACGCTCACTAGCAATACCCGTAACCATCGGGCTCTGAACTAACTATGGAAATCGTGCAGCCACCTAGGCTAAATACTAATACGTGCTCTATCAGTTAAATACCGCTATCACCTTCAATCTAACTTTTCTCGACTCTTTCGTATCTCTACTAATAGCGTAACGTACTACCGTGCAAATCTCCACTCCCTTCTTGAGGCTCTTGCCAACTCAGCGTGTGTCACTTAAATAGACCAGACCCCTGCTCCGAACTCACTTCGACTGGCCTGCACTGCGCAGCTACCAGAAATTTGCATCTGAGCAACACGCGAACCCTGCAAGTCTACCAAAATTCGAACACAATTATATGATTCTCCATCATAAATTTTGATAGTTTTGGCAGAATTTTCAAATAAAATTAGAAAGTTCAGGATGTACACGTGTACATGTATACATATGTCTGTGTGGATGTGCGTGCGAATGTTTGTGTGAGTGCATACAGTTTATTTTTCCTTTACCAGTCAATGCAGGGTTAAAATGAAGAATAAATCTTAAGATCGAGCAAAGACAGAATGTTTCGCTTGAAGTTTTTGTGATTGATTTTGGCTATTAAAGTTTGTTGCCTTCTACACCATTTAGTGCAGTTCGGAATACTCGGGTTTAGCAGAACCTTATTCAGTTGTGGTTATTCTCTTACTGTTTACTAAACCATTTTACTAAACGACACGACAGAAAAATCCCAAAATTTGTTAAAAAGGAAGTATAAGATAATATAAAGAGTTCAGTGCAACCAAATCTAAATCTTACAGCGATGGGTAGAATATATACAGAGGCTGTTCGCACATTTTTTAGACGATTTTGGCAAGCGGTAATAAAAATTCGTTTGCTGCAAAAGAAATAATTGCAATTGTACTGTGTTTTTAAAAGTCGAAATTATTGTCTGCGGCTTGAAAGTTTTGTTTTTATTCAAAATGGCGTTTTTAACAAAGCAGTGGTTCGAAGGCTACATTTATGCTCTTTCCGAAGAGAAATATGCATACTCCGTTATCCAAAAACGATGTGAGAGTCATGGTTTTGTGATATCTAAAGCGTCGATAGGTAATATCGTCAACAAGAAAGGAAAAAAACGTCAAATTGGTTCCTCAAGTGGGACAAAAATTCCAAACAAGTATCCAAGGAAAAAACGGACATCTTCGACTATTGCAAAGGTACGTTGTTTAATGTTAAAAGAAAATCCCCCTAGTCAAAGGACAGTTGCAAAATCATTAAAATGTCCACTGTAAACAAAATGATAAACGTTGATTTAAATCTTAAGAAAGCGAAAAAACGCAATGTGCATCGTCTTCTTCCAAATCATATCGCTGAACGCAGGACACGCTGCAGAATTCTATATGAGAAAAACTTATCCAAAGAAAAATGGAAAACAACTGTCACAATAGATGAATCATGGGTGTATTTAAATGATTGCAACAAAAAAAGAGCCATTTATTATCATAAAAGGGGAGAAAAAAAATTTAGGTACATGGTTCAAACAATCGAAAGAAAGTTTTTCTAAGGGATTCATGATTGTTGCTGGTTTTTCTTATAATGGCAAGTTAAAAATAAAGAGAGTGGAAAAAAATGTCAATATTAACTCCAAATACTATCAGGAACATATTTTATTGCCAATTTTTCTGAATGAAATACCATCGCTTTACCCACAGTGCCATCAATCTGTGAGACTCCAACAGGACAAAGCTAGCAGTCACACATCAAAATCCACTGTAAATTTCCTAAACGAAATGGAACAAAAAACTGGTATCAAGGCCATACCCTTCACTGATATCCCTACTAAATCTCCCGATGTATCACCTATGGATTTTTGTGCTTTCGGACTTTTAAAATCTGCATTATCCAAACGTCGTCCCAAAACCCTTACAGGACTCTGGAAAGCTGTTCAGGAGGAATGGGATAGAATACCTCTTCTGACACTTCAAAAGGCATTATTATCCTGGAAATTGCGGTGTCGAAAGATAGTTCAGATTATAGGGTGTCAAATAGAACATTTAAAACACAATAATTTTATATAATTTAGTTTTGTGAATACAATATACATCGTCTAAAAAATGTGTGAACAGCCTCTGTATAATATTGTATGTACAGAAATTAGGGAATGATGTCTATGACCGTTATGCAAAAAGCCTTCTACAGAACCACTCCTGTTCGTCTTGTTGCCTTGAAAGACTGTGAAGATATGTCTCAATTCATTGATGTTATTTGACGCTTATTCAAGAAATAGTTTTGAGAACACGTAGAATATATATAATATTGTATATACAGAAATTAGGGAATGATGTCTATGACCGTTATGCAAAAAGCCTTCTGCAGAACCACTCCTGTTCGTCTTGTTGCCTTGAAAGACTGTGAAGATATGTCTCAATTCATTGATGTTATTTGACGCTTATTCAAGAAATAGTTTTGAGAACACGTAGAATATATATAATATTGTATATACAGAAATTAGGGAATGATGTCTATGACCGTTATGCAAAAAGCCTTCTACAGAACCACTCCTGTTCGTCTTGTTGCCTTGAAAGACTGTGAAGATATGTCTCAATTCATTGATGTTATTTGACGCTTATTCAAGAAATAGTTTTGAGAACACGTAGAATATATATAATATTGTATATACAGAAATTAGGGAATGATGTCTATGACCGTTATGCAAAAAGCCTTCTGCAGAACCACTCCTGTTCATCTTGTTGCCTTGAAAGACTGTGAAGATATGTCTCAATTCATTGATGTTATTTGACGCTTATTCAAGAAATAGTTTTGAGAACACGTAGAATATATATAATATTGTATATACAGAAATTAGGGAATGATGTCTATGACCGTTATGCAAAAAGCCTTCTACAGAACCACTCCTGTTCGTCTTGTTGCCTTGAAAGACTGAAGATATGTCTTCATTCGGTGATGTCATTTGACGGTTATTCAAGAAATAGTTTTGAGAACACGTAATGACAATTTTTTTATAACATTTGTTCTCTTTTAAAGGAAGGAGGTAACTCTTCTCAGCCGCGGAATGTCTTAATATTCTTCGTGCATGGCCATTCTCTAAAGCCGTCGGAATTTTGTTTTATTGAGAGCATAGCTTTATGGTTGTCAAAAGAGCTTCCACACTAAATCCTCTTCACCTTTATACTGCCATAACGCAACTGTTCAACATTCATTTTTCGCGGCCAGTAAAATAATACAAGCATTAAGTAGTCTTTCAACTGCCTCAGACGCAGCAATCGAGAAAACAAATCCCACTTATTGTCCAAATTTAACGCTCACCATGAAGTCCCAGTAAATCACGGTGAAATACCAGCTGCACCGAAAAAAAAAAACAGGATGGCTCACGTGTAGTAATAAATAAGTTCTCCAAACGTTAGGGGGAATCATAAATTCTGAGTTCTGTATGGTTTTGCTACGGGTTTATAGCCTACGCTGGGTTTGGTAATTTTGGCGCAAGTTAAGCGTGGAATATTGAGGAAGGAAAGGGTTCAAATCTATTTGTTGAATATGTTAGGCACTCTTTCAGGGTTAATTTGAGTAGATTAGAGCGAGACAGAAAAAGAAAGAATTGGCGAGAGTTGGCCTCGTAAACCATGAAACGTTTGAATAACAATCACTATCGCTTATCATTTGTTACCCTGATAAAGTACAGCCATTAAAGAGCACTACTCTGGGTTATTCATATTCCATATTTTTTTATTGGAAACTAATGATTAGACAACACAGCAAACAAAATTAATTTTGTCAAATTTCAAAGTATTGTAGACTGCTATACATGCTCATTTTAAATGGATTATTCTTAGTATTTTAAGTACATAAAAGAATACAAGTTGGTACCCGTCAAAACATGACGGCTAGATAGTGAATAAATGTACTAATACACGAATTATACTCAACACATCGTTGCCAAATGTTGAAAATTATAAAAATGCGCAGAAAGAAATTAATGTGTTTAAGCGGGCTCGTGCTTAGTGTGTATCTAAAGCCAGATTTAAAAATGCCACTGAGCATGCGCAGAAAGCAATTTTTTTTAACTGTAAATTATCGCTCATTAAACAGCACGAAATAAACAATTTCCACGAGGTTTAATCTTTTGTTTCACAAACATAATTATGATAAAATTAAAGAGAGAGAGAGAGATCTAGAGACACTCCTCGGACTAAACGTGTTTATCATTAAAACATGTCACTGAGCATGTGCAAAAACAGTGAGTTTCTAAAACAGATTTAAACATGCCACTGAGCATGCGCAGAAATCAATTTTTTAACTGTAAATTATTTCTAATTTATAGAATTTGCTGTTACAAAAACCAAATTTGACAAATCTACAAATTACAGTCTTTCGTTTAAGACCAAAAATGAAGCAAATTGATGAAGTAGTTTTCTCTCACGGACTGCCGAAAAAGTCGGCTTAGCAACTTAAATATATAGACTAGCTGGTACCCGTCAAAACATGACGGCTAGATAGCAAACAAATACACTAATGCACAAATTATGCTTAACACATCATTGCCAAATGTTGAAAATCATACTAATGCGCAGAAACAAATTAATGTGTTTAAGCGGCCTTCTGCTTAGAGAGTATCTAAAGCTAGACTTAAAAATGTCACTGAGCATGCGCAGATAGCAATTTTTTTTAATTGTGAATTATCGCTAATCAAACAGCGTGAAATAAACAATTTCTATGAGGTTTAATCTTATGTTTCACAAACATAATTATCAATACAAAAACCATCAAAAACCATCAAATCAATACAAAAACCACCAACATAATTATCAATACAAAAAATCAAATACAAAAACCAAATTTGACAAATCTACAAATTACAGTCTTTCGTTTAAGACCAAAATGAAGCCAAATTGATGAAGTAGTTTTCTCTCACGGACTGCCCAAAAAGTAGGCTTAGCAACTTAGAATATATAGATCTTTATTTGAAGAGAAATTATTCAATCACGTTGGACTTGAATCAACAATTTTTTATTCATCGTCTTCTCAGAGCTGAACTGGAAAGTGCTAATTTTAAAATAAATATTCTAACGTTTTTAAATTCCGACTGAAAAGTCGAGAAACTGCTGTCCATGCTCTGCAATCGTCAACCACTATAACGGCTTTGAAACTCCCCCCTCTTTTAACGCTCGGCTAAATTATTGACTTCTACGTCTGTCCGCACCTCATCACCTAAGCTACTACTACTGTCAAAAGGAGAAGAGTCAGAGCAAAAGGAAACACCAGAGCACGGCGTGTGGTCCTAGGAAGTCCTAATTAAGCGGATTCCATCTTTCAAGACACCCTCAACGAAACCCCGGTTCTACTTAGTAGACGAGATGTGTGTACCTCCTTATTTCGGGAGATTGTATGTCACCCTTGAAAGTGGGTGAATGGGAGAGATATCAGATTTCGGAGAATATCAGGAATACTTAGGCCATATTTCCCATGGCGAGGAATTTTTTTTTTTTTTTTCCTGTGACATTTTGGGGATTAAAACGAGAAACAAGAAATCTTAGCTCGAAGAACATTTTTGCGAATGTGAGAGCAGTAATTTTTTTTTTTAAATTCATGGAGGAGCTGATGTTTATTGTGTTACCTATTTAGTTTTATTGCGGAAAATTTTTTTTTTCTTGTATTGCAAAAGGAAACTGAGTTTTTGAAATATTATTCATGATAATTTATTTAATGTTATGATATTTAAAAGCGTAGATCAACTAACTTGGTGCTTTTTTTTTTAACTGTTTCTCCCAGCGACAAGGTTTGGAAACTTTGGTTCAAGGTATGGAAACAGGGTATTGGATTTCTGAACTTTCGCGTAATAAGAGGATAGAATCAAACATCATAAAACTGCGTAGGGGTCGTTTAAGTATTACGTAAGCCCATTTTAGGTCATTTTACACCCCTCCCTCCCTTGTAAGCAAAAGTAAGCAGATGACGCAGAATGCACTGTTGGATTTGGTTTGGTTTGGAGCACCACGGTCAATTTTTGCTACACGAGAGCTAATTTGACCGGAACCTACAGTTTAAAGCTGATTCTGAACCGCTACAAACATCTATGCCAACAGTGGGACTCGAACCCACAGGATCTGAACCGAATGCCAACGCCCTAGCCATTCGGCCATCAACTGACTTATGGAATGTTGTAGGATATTTTTTTTCAAAAGACAAGTCACGAAGAAATTTGCTAGGGAACTGAAAATTTAGGGCTCTGGAAAATCTGCAGGAAAAAAAGTACTATGTCACCTTCTGTGCTGACACATCTTGTAACAGTTCAATAAGCTCTGGTCCAAATTCTAGGTAGAGAGAAACAGAACTTTCCATTTTACTCAGTTAAACAGGGTTTTTGGATTGCCCCTATCTAACCATCGATCCAAACTAACCAATGAAGACAAATTAATGAGAAACGTCCAATCTTTAAAACTATGCACGATTTCAGTTTCTGTAGACTCAGAATCAGGCTTAATCTACTGTGTTCTTTTAATTTGTATAACCGATATTTTTTTATCCTCTCAAACCGAAACTGTTTTGAATTCCTTTAAGAGACCTACTACTACATGCTACAACTTTTCTCAAAACAGCACAATATATGTGCTGTTTCAATTCTGTGCTGACACATCTTGTAACAGTTCAGTAAGCTCTGGTCCAAATTCCAGGTAGTGAGAAACAGAACTTACCATTTGACTCAGTTAAACAGGGTTTTTGGATTGCCCATATCTAACCATCGATCCAAACTAACCAATGAAGACAAGTTAATGAGAAACGTCCAATCTTAAAAACTATGCACGATTTCAGTTTCTGTAGATTCAGAATCAGATTTAATATACTGTGTTCTTTTAATTTATATTACCGATATTTTTTATTCTCTCAAACCGAAACTGTTTTGAATTCCTTTAAGAGACCTACTACTACATGCTACAACTTTTCTCAAAACAGCACAATATATCTGCTGTTTCAATTCTGTGCTGACACATCTTGTAACAGTTCAATAAGCTCCGGTCCAAATTCCAGGTAGAGAGAAACAGAACTTACCATTTGACTCAGTTAAACAGGGTTTTTTGGATTGCCTATATCTAACCATCGATCCAAACTAACCAATGAATAGAAATTAATGAGAAACGTCCAATCTTAAAAACTATGCGCGAATTTCAGTTTCTGTAGATTCAGAATCAGGCTTAATGTACTGTGTTCTTTTAATTTGTATTACCGATATTTTTTATTCTCTGAAACCGAAACTGTTTTTAATTCCCATAAGAGACCTACATGCCACAACTTTTTTCAAAACAGCACAATATATGTGTTGTTTCAATTCTGTGCTGACACATCTTGTAACAGTTCAATAAGCTCCGGTCCAAATTCCAGGTAGAGAGAAACAGAACTTACCATTTGACTCAGTTAAACAGGGTTTTTTGGATTGCCTATATCTAACCATCGATCCAAACTAACCAATGAATAGAAATTAATGAGAAACGTCCAATCTTAAAAACTATGCGCGAATTTCAGTTTCTGTAGATTCAGAATCAGGCTTAATGTACTGTGTTCTTTTAATTTGTATTACCGATATTTTTTATTCTCTGAAACCGAAACTGTTTTTAATTCCCATAAGAGACCTACATGCCACAACTTTTTTCAAAACAGCACAATATATGTGTTGTTTCAATTCTGTGCTGACACATCTTGTAACAGTTCAATAAGCTCCGGTCCAAATTCCAGGTAGAGAGAAACAGAACTTACCATTTGACTCAGTTAAACAGGGTTTTCGGATTGCTCATATCTAACCATCGATCCAAACTAACCAATAAAGACAAATTAATGAGAAACGTTCAATCTTAAAAACTATGCACGATTTCAGTTTCTGTAGATTCAGAATCAGGCTTAATGTACTGTGTTCTTTTTATTTGTATTACCGATATTTTTTTATTCTCTGAAACCGAAACTGTTTTGAATTCCTTTAAGAGACCTACTACTACATGCTACAACTTTTCTCAAAACAGCACAATATATGTGCTGTTTCAATTCTGTGCTGACACATCTTGTAACAGTTCAATAAGTTCCGGTCCAAATTCCAGGTAGAGAGAAACAGAACTTACCATTTGACTCAGTTAAACAGGGTTTTTTGGATTGCCCATATCTAACCATCGATCCAAACTAACCAATAAAGACAAATTAATGAGAAACGTCCAATCTTAAAAACTATGCTCGAATTTCAGTTTCTGTAGATTCAGAATCAGGCTTAATGTACTGTGTTCTTTTAATTTGTATTACCGATATTTTTTAATTCTCTGAAACCGAAACTGTTTTGAATTCCTTTAAGAGACCTACTACTACATGCTACAACTTTTCTCAAAACAGCACAATATATGTGCTGTTTCAATTCTGTGCTGACACATCTTGTAACAGTTCAATAAGTTCCGGTCCAAATTCCAGGTAGAGAGAAACAGAACTTACCATTTGACTCAGTTAAACAGGGTTTTTGGATTGCCCATATCTAACCATCGATCCAAACTAACCAATAAAGACAAATTAATGAGAAACGTCCAATCTTAAAAACTATGCACGATTTCAGTTTCTGTAGATTCAGAATCAGGCTTAATGTACTGTGTTCTTTTAATTTGTATTACCGATATTTTTTAATTCTCTGAAACCGAAACTGTTTTGAATTCCTTTAAGAGACCTACTACTACATGCTACAACGTTTCTCAAAACAGCACAATATATGTGCTGTTTCAATTCTGTGCTGACACATCTTGTAACAGTTCAATAAGTTCCGGTCCAAATTCCAGGTAGAGAGAAACAGAACTTACCATTTGACTCAGTTAAACAGGGTTTTTGGATTGCCCATATCTAACCATCGATCCAAACTAACCAATAAAGACAAATTAATGAGAAACGTCCAATCTTAAAAACTATGCACGATTTCAGTTTCTGTAGATTCAGAATCAGGCTTCATGTACTGTGTTCTTTTAATTTGTATTACCGATATTTTTTAATTCTCTGAAACCGAAACTGTTTTGAATTCCCATAAGAGACCTACATGCTACAACTTTTCTCAAAACAGCACAGTCCCTTCTGTTACGACCTACAGTCTGGCAGTGCAGAAATGAAAGGTGGCATTTTTTTTTTTTTTTCGGTCGAAAGTACCCAACCCACCATCTCTGTCATCGCGACCCCCGCTGAGCCGTGGCAGTCGCTATGCGTCGCCCCTGTCATCCAGACCAGCGAAAACATAACAAATATGTGACTATTTAAATTATGCCCACCTCCCGACACAGTCTTGTTTCCTTATCATCATTGCGTTGTTATCAAGTGACCCGAGTTATCGCGTCTTGGCGGACTGATAAGGCAAGACGGATCATCAGATAATTATAAAGCGAGTTATGTAGGGACGAAATTCGGCGTCAACCTTTGTTATTTCCCTTGTTATGCGGAATGGTGTGTTGATGGTTTCTTCTTGTTTGTTGATGGTTATCCGGAGATGATCTTTTCGACCTGGAGTTATTGTGCTAGTTCATCGGGTTGCGAGAAAAAGACGGAATTGGCGGATTATTATAGGACATGCGTGGTAGTAAACCAGACTGGATGAATGAGAGGTCTTAAATAGAGTGGTTAAACTGTACGCTGCCATGATGGATTCATCAAAATGTGACGCGATTACATGAATGTATTTTAAGACATTTCTGGATTGTTTTTGTGCAGAGGGTCTTAATATAAGGCTCAACACTCTACGGAAGATACAGTGTGACAATTATTGAGCTATATGGGGAAAAAAAATGATAAATTTTGAACCATTTGCGAGATTCGGTGAACACTCGGCGGTTGAATGCAGGGCATGTTGGGTTTTTTTTTAAGCATGCGCACTCGTATTGATGATGATGTTCATTTTTCGTTGAAAATGTCGAAATACATCATTTCTTAGTGAAGGGGAATCGCTTGGCCGCCATATTCTCCTGATCGCAACCCTTTGTGATTAATTTTTGCGGGGCAATATTAAAGACCAAGTTTACGCAAATTATACCGAAACCATCGCTGAGCTCAAAACAGCCATTCAGGAAGTCATCGAAAACATCGATGTCTCGACACATCGATGTCTCGAGTTTTGCAGAATTTTGCTCTTCGTCTGAACCACATCATAGCCATTGATGGCAAACTTATCGAACATGTCATAAACTAAATCCGATTATCTGTAGTTACTTTTCAAATCTATATATATATATAAAACGCGTAGGTATGCGGCACAAAAATCGGCGATATTTCTACACTCCGAATGGCAACGGCTGCAACTACCAGATGTAAACATTAGCGGCCGACCGCGTGTGTGTAGTGGTTCGACGATAGCACGTAATTTGGTACAATTTAATTGCTGTATTTTACACGTGAATAATTTTAATTTATTCACGAGATAATTTATTCTTTTGTTCCATAGGATTTTCTAAATGTATGTAAGAGGACAAACTTTTGACAAAATATGTTTAGACCTATCAAATCCTGTGTTTAGTCATGGGCAGTTGTATGTAGGTTTATCTAGAGTCCGTTCTTTTGATTCTGTCACTGTAGTATCTCCTATTTCCGAAATATTCAACTGTGTATACAAGAAGTTTGAGGAATATCATAGTAAAATATTAATAATTGCATTATAATATCTTAATAGTAAGTAAGAGTTAATTGTCTACACTTTTTTTAGTAGTACTTGCTGAATTTTTACTCCATTTTATAAGTGAAGAAATTTTCCCAACAATTTTTTATTTGGTTTGATTAAGTGTAGATACCTGAATTGTGAACAATAGTACATATAGAGAGTGATATAATCCACACTAAATTTTAGTACTTGCTGAATTTTTACTCCTTTTTTAGTGAAAAAATTTGTCTCTAACAATTTCTTATTTGATGTAATGATAAAGTGTAGATACCTTAATTTTTAAAAATATTACATACAGAGAGGAATGTAATTTTTAAAATCTTTGTCGTTGGGTTTCTCAGTCTTATCTTTAACTCTGTTCTGAAGTAATGGAAATTCATATTTTTTTAATCACGATGTTTTAGAATCAGCCTTATAGAAAATTTTGCAATGATTATAGGTTTTTTGGCTGAGATCGCACTACCACTTAACAAGGTGACAGGTAATAGTAACATTCCTTATATACATTCCTTTCAGTTGAGTTGTTTTGCAAAAGAAAATATAAAACTAAAAACGACCATGCTGGTCTCGCAGCGGCTAGTTTAAATAAAATTTTTGGTCTCAGTAGTTTTTTAAAATTTGATTTTTCATTTCATATAGCTCAATAATTGTCACCCTGTAGTTTAGGCGTCATCCCCCCTGTAGCTAGTTTCTACTGTGAAATCAAGGAATTTATTTTCCTAAGGGATCAATCGTCAACATTAAACTAAAAACCATCATCTGTCATCATTGAAAAATAATGGTTAATTTATGAGTAGACAAGGTTTTTTCACTTATGGGTACAGATAAATAAATTTTATCTTTTAAGTGATAACACCCCGCAATTTACTTCAGAACTCGCAGTTTCTACATTTTAAAATGTTCCATAGGTAAAATGTATGAATTATTTAATTCATACGCGATCTTTCAAATATGTTACATACGTACGAACATTTAATAGGTGAAATATCAGGGATAAATCTCAGTCTCTTTAAAAGGTTTAGATTGCACTGACCGATGAAAACAGAGATATTATGTGTTTTTAATCTGGAGAAACTGCTTGCTTTGACCATGTTTAGAGATCAGAATTATCACTTGCAAACTTCCTGAAAAAGGTTATGTTAATATCTTTAAATTTATTCTTTTATACAGACACAAAATGATGTCGGGTCGGTCAAACACATTCATTTTTTTCTTTATCCGTTTGAAGAATAACTTCTGGAAGAAAATCAAACCTTAAACTTTCTCTTTCCAGCGAGCTGGGCTGAACACTACAGCCCTTAAGACATAACATAAACTTTCTTTATGCTCTTTATAGTTACTGTTGCTGAAAAGGAATAGTAAGCTTTATCACTACGATTTAACTTTTATAGGATAGACTGGCTGAAAAGATATTCATATCATCAAATATGTCTGAAAATATACGATAACTGAGGATATTAGAGTTACTGATGGTACAACATATGAAATGAATTTCTTTGGAATATTTTCTCCTCAACTGTTTACTCTTTTATAATACCGGTTTCAATCAATGGTGTTGATAAGTTATTGGCATCCTTAATACACGTCCTTTGGTTTATAGACGCAAAATTTTCCCAGTAATTCCCTCTGCTCGTAGCTGGAGTTTCAGAAACTGATGGTTTTGAAACGTAAATAATAATTCCTTAACATAAAATCAGTCTTGTCGCAATCAAAAAATAAAAGGTGAAGTAAGGAGTGTATACATATTTAAAAAAAATATTAAAAAGAATTGTCCTCATTCAGCCATCCTCAGATTATTTAGCATTTGTATCATGCTGGAAATCTCATATAAACGAAAAGTTCGTTACTGTTGTTGAATATGTTAATTATATTGCATTTCCCAGTCCGTGTTATTCTTTTATTAAACTTATATAAAACCTTTTGCATTCTGAAGCAAATGGTACTGTTTCCCCATTCCTACAACATGATTATATTTCATTATTTAAGGATCATTCTGATGATAAATGGACTCTTCAAATGACTTTGAATCCTGTTTGTTGAATAATGCCACAAAATCTCCCTGAAAACTCTTTAAAGATGATATTTCTCTGTTTTTTAAACACATTTTTCAAGACGAAATAAACATATGGGGAGCAAAAGCAATATTATATACTAAAATTGCTTTAACAGGAAAC
The DNA here is from genome assembly GCA_907164885.2 of Dolomedes plantarius. Classification (NCBI taxonomy): domain Eukaryota; kingdom Metazoa; phylum Arthropoda; class Arachnida; order Araneae; family Dolomedidae; genus Dolomedes; species Dolomedes plantarius. The sequence goes on along the minus strand of OU015498.1, from coordinate 13,064,925 downwards.
CTAGAAAAAGTTCACTCTATGTATTAATTAAACATTAAGGGAATAAATCTCCTTTTAAGCAATAGATTGTTATACAAGGTGCGGCTAAATTAATTTCCAGGACTGATATAATAACTCCTGAAAATATTACATGAAATACATATCCATTTAATATGTTTCGAAGTAACTCCCACCTGCCATAATGCACTTCTGTGCTCGGCTGTATAAGTTTCTGAAACACCTTTTAAAGTCCTCTTTCGGAATGCTCTTTAATGTGAACGTCACCGTTTTCTTGATGGCTTCGACATCCTCAAATCTTGTTCCCTTCAGCAAATTGGCCCAGCATGAGGTCGTGGAGATGCAGCATCCTCCATACTCTCCGAATTTAGCACCGGCAGACTTTGTTGTTTCCAAAACTGAAAGATTTGCCGAAGGGAACAAGATTTGAGGATGTCGAAGCCATCAAGAAAACGGCGACGTCCACATTAAAAGAGGATTCCGAAAGAGGACTTTAAAAGGTGTTTCCGAAACTTATACAGCCGAGCACAGAAGTGCATAACGGCAGGTGGGAGTTACTTCGAAACATTAAATGGGTATGAATTTCATGTAATATTTTCTGGAGTTATTAAATCAGTCCTGGGAAATTAATGTCCACACCTTGTATACAAGGCTTCAGACAAAATTTTTAAGCTTCTGTGATGCGTTTCACATAGAAATTTACGAAAATTCAAATATGTTTACGAACGTCCTACGACATTTGTAAAACGCATATTGTCCACTCAAACTAGAATACAAAATTATAATCTTTTAAAAAGGAAACACTTACTTCTTTCTCTACAATTTTCGACCCCGAATTTTTCAAATGAAAGAAAAAAAAATTCCCGTTAAAGACACGCGAGGATCTCATCTACTATATTATCTCTAAACTATTTTGTTTGTATCATCGTTATATCTTTGATTTAATCAAGCACAATTTTAACACTCCAAAATTATAATCTTTTAAAAAGGAAACACTTACTTCTTTCTCTACAATTTTCGACCCCGAATTTTTCAAATGAAAGAAAAAAAAATTCCCGTTAAAGACACGCGAGGATCTCATCTACTATATTATCTTTAAACTATTTTATTTGTATCATCGTTATATCTTTGATTTAATCAAGCACAATTTTAACACTCCAAAATTATAATCTTTTAAAAAGGAAACACTTACTTCTTTCTCTACAATTTTCGACCCCGAATTTTTCAAATGAAAGAAAAAAAAATTCCCGTTAAAGACACGCGAGGATCTCATCTACTATATTATCTCTAAACTATTTTATTTGTATCATCGTTATATCTTTGATTTAATCAAGCACAATTTTAACACTCCAAAATTATAATCTTTTAAAAAGGAAACACTTACTTCTTTCTCTACAATTTTCGACCCCGAATTTTTCAAATGAAAGAAAAAAAAATTCCCGTTAAAGACACGCGAGGATCTCATCTACTATATTATCTCTAAACTATTTTATTTGTATCATCGTTATATCTTTGATTTAATCAAGCACAATTTTAACACTCCAAAATACCGCCCACATGCCTCCTCTCGTCTTACCCAAACGTACACATTCTAAAGAGTTCCCGATACAATTTCAGCGAAACTAATCAGTTAGAACCCATTAATATTTATCTCAGTCTCTTTTTCAGAAGGAAGGAAGCAAGTGCGGCTTTGGAGGCGGGGGGGGGGGGGGGAATCACGCCTCCACGTGCATTACCATAAAAAAAAAATTCCGTTATACATGATGCATTATAAAGGATGTAACTCATACAGGAAGGGGGATTGCAATCCCCAAATTTCGATGATGGAATGCACAGTATGAAGCGAGGCTGTCTGCAAGCCGGCATCAGTTTTCTGCAAAATGCCTTCAGAGGAGTCAGACTAATAGATTGCGGTGACGGTAATGCAACCAAATGAGCAAATGCTTTCATCGCGGTGGCTAATGTGTAGCTCTCAAGTGATATCGTTTAGGGAGAGGCGAGCATGAGTAGCTTTTTTTTTTCATAATGATTTTTTTTCTCCCAACTTCTTATGTCTTAACTAGCTGAAAATCCGCACTTCGCTACGGAGTCCATTCAAATTAAATACAACGGTCAATGTATGCAATTAATGCCAAGATATATATATATATATATATATATATATATATATATATATATATATATATATATATATATATATATATATATATATATATATATTTATATATAGAATAAATGCAACGATCAATGTATACAATTGATGTAAAAAAAGTATATATTTATAAAAAAATCGTAAGGGATATTTTTATAGACAAAATAATGTCCAATCGTCTGCCGCATTAGCAAGAAAAAAAAATACTTTTTTGTCTATTTCGTTGTTATGCACGTGACGATAAATTTATTTAAAGTACCAGAAAAAGAAATCACGTGATCGGCATTTAATAAATTAAATTCGAAAAATTAATCTTTAAAAATTCACCAAAAATCAGGAAATGGAGGTAAAGATTCGAAAAAGATTTCATTTTAAAGGAATTTTCAGGATCTTTCTCGTGATATAAATTTTATAACCCTAAAATTATTATTTTAAATGCGAACTTAAAAAAAGTTACTAAAACAGCTTAAAAATTTAATTTTAAAAAATCCAAGAAGGATATTTCAAAAATCTCTCTTAGTGCACCCCTACACCATAAGGAGAATCGCCATGCAAAATTTCAGCCCTTTAGGTTCAGCGGTTTGGTCTATGGGTTGTATGTCAGTCAGTGAGTGAGTCACGGAACTGTTTTATCTATATAGACAAAGATATAATTTTTTTATTGCGGATAATGATTTAACTAGTATAGCTCAACTTTCCAAGATGTGTGGCGTAGGTGTACAGGGATAATTGTATATTGTATATGAATATTAACACATATTCTATACACATATTATACAATATATAATTATATATTGTATATGAATTTATTTGTTCTGTACGATTTATGTTTAGGCACTCTTGAAATTATATTTATGTTCATAACAATCTTCGAAAAATATTCTGTTTGTGTTTATATATATATATATATATATATATATATATATATATATATATACAGTCGAACCTCCATATAAGTAGCAAATTGCGCGAAAAAAATTCGATATATAGAAATTTCGATATATAGAATTGAGCTTAGTCTTATCATAATTCTCCTAAAAAAAAACTAAAGGCAATTTTCGTATAGGAAACTTCATTTCTAATTTATAGGCGAATCCCATTAAATGAAAGTTAACAACTAAAAAATGAATTAATATGAAAGATTTATTGATTACTAGATGTCTTTAAAAAAACAATAATGCAGACAGTGGTTACAATGATCACAGTTACATTCTTTTAAAAAAAACTACGAATATCTTGCTGAACAGTTAGTTATGCGGAAAGTTAAAAAAAAAAAGTTCGTATTTATTCAGTCCACTAAAAACTTCATCCGGGAGATTTTCCGCGAATTGAAGTCCACGACGTATTGTTTCAAATGCCAAAAATTGGGAGATTTTATTCTAAAGTGGAATAAAATCTCCCAATTTGACTTGAAAAAAATTTCGATATATAGAGATTTTTTCGATGTATAGAAACAATTTTTCTATGTAATGAACATGGAGATTTGCTAAGAGTTCGATATATAGAAAATTTCGATATGTGGAAGTTCGATATATGGAGGTTCGACTGTATATATATTTATTTTGGTAAAATTGCCGAGAATATAGTTGTTAACATTCATTTGAGCTGGTTGGTTGGTTGGTTGGGGTTTTATGGCGCAGGATCCAAAATAGGATATAAAGCGCCAAACACAAGACTACAGCCAAAAGAGAGTAGAAAAAGAGTCGCCAAGCACGAACCAACAGTGAAAAAACAGGTTTATAACCAACACTATTAAATATAAAAACGAGTAACCGTGAAGAACTGAATAAAACGGATGATAAAAATTATGTATAAACATGTTAGAATGATGATATATACAAGGTATAAGATAGAAAGATGATAAGTAAAATTCATAAAAAACGTTGATATATAAGGTGGCAAAAACAATGATACATAAAATTGCTAAAAAGATTGTAAAAAAGATATTTGTAAAATGCAATAAAAGTTTAAAAATAAAATCAATTGCTAAAGAACAGACTGTGTATAAAACCAGTAAAAACATTTGAGCTGGAGTTGGTTGCAATTTAACCAGGAAACCAGTGGTTTCTATGGAGGAGATTTCAAGAGCTTAATTATTAAGGAAATACATATAAAATAAATAAAATATTTTTAATACTATTATTATAAAATAAATAATTGTTTCTGGAAACCTTGAAAATAAACAATCTTTGGACTTTATCAGGATCAACATTTAAATTTGCATACATTAAGAATAAATTTATTCCAAGATTTTAGTTTTAACTTATACTAGAAAGAGCTATGATTGCGTCTTATATTCGTATTAATATCGATTTTTGAAAACTTTAATTTATTATTATTATTATTATTATTATTATTACTGTATTTGTTTGGATTTCTATCTTTACAAAATCTTCACATGCATACATGCAAAAATTGTCATGGTACAAACACATGCATCTATATGTATTTATATACCAGTATAGTAGACTTTTAAAACATAATAGCTGAACTAATGACGTAATATTTTGAATTGATTTGAACAAAAGATTGAAAAAAAAAATTTTTTTAATTTTGATATCATAGAAAAAAAAAACAGAATACTCAAAAACACTTCAAAATATTTGCAGAACCAAAAACGTTATCACGCGCCTGCTTTATATTTAAGCTCAAGATTCATTCTTTTAATTTTAATCTTTAGCAAATTAAATTAGGGATTAGAATGAAATTAACTTCACAAACTTAAAGCTGAAATTTCTTTAGTTATTAGCTTCTTCATTTATCAGAATGCTGTCCATATCGTGTAGTGGTTAGCATTACGGGATCCCGCGGACTGAGGTCTCGGGTTCAAATCCAGACTTAGGCATGGACGATCTTGTGCTGTCCCCTCATAGGGAGGTTCACCTGTACGGTGCTTCCGGGACAAAGAAGTCAACAAATTCAACCTGTGGTATTGGCGAGCGTCGAAGAGACGCCAGCCTGCCGCGTTAGGGGAAAAAGTTACAAAAATGAACATACTACACTGAATAGCAATTAGAGGAAAAAAATTTAGAGTTAGTTAACGAAGTCCTAGGCCTATAATATCGAAATTATTTACAGACTACTTCTGCGTCTATGATGTAAAACAAGTAATATATAAAAAAAAAAATTTAAAGTCAATTCCTACTTAGGTCAACAAAGAAAAATTTGAGTGTGAACTAATAGTAGGAATTGAAAAAAAGGATTGCCTGCCAGAACCTTGCCTACTGTGCGAGATTAGGAGGGGGGGGGGGGAAAGAGAGATAAAAAGTTTGTCAGGTTGGGGATTCGATCTCGCAACCTACAGGACGGGAGAAGCCCGCGATATCGCAGTGCTACCGTTTACACAGTAAGAAGAGGGAAATTACTATTCAAGAGCAAGAGACGCTCTAGGTCTAAAACTAAAATTGATTAATTAGATTTAATTAATGAATTAATATTTGAAAAAACTGCATTAACATCAAGTATCATCCACTACAAGTTAAAAAAAATGTATTTGAACTTGAGTGGATGAATAAAAAGTACTTTTATTAACGATTGAAAATTTGAACAAGATATATATGGTCTAAAACTAAAATTGATTAATTAAATTTAATTAATGAATTAATATTTGAAAAAACTGCATTAACATCAAGTGTCATCCACTACAAGTTAAAAAAAATGTATTTGAACTTGAGTGGATGAATAAAAAGTACTTTTATTAACGATTGAAAATTTGAACAAGATATATATGGTCTAAAACTAAATTGATTAATCAAATTTAATTAATGAATTAATATTTGAAAAAACTGTATTAACATCAAGTGTCACCCACTACAAGTTTAAAAAAATGTATTTGAACTTGAGTGGATGAATAAAAAGTACTTTTATTAACGATTGAAAATTTGAACAAGATATATATGGTCTAAAACTAAAATTGATTAATTAGATTTAATTAATGAATTAATATTTGAAAAAACTGTATTAACATCAAGTGTCATCCACTACAAGTTAAAAAAAATGTATTTGAACTTGAGTGGATGAATAAAAAGTACTTTTATTAACGATTGAAAATTTGAACAAGATATATATGGTCTAAAACTAAAATTGATTAATCAAATTTAATTAATGAATTAATATTTGAAAAAACTGTATTAACATCAAGTGTCACCCACTACAAGTTTAAAAAAATGTATTTGAACTTGAGTGGATGAATAAAAAGTACTTTTATTAACGATTGAAAATTTGAACAAGATATATATGGTCTAAAACTAAAATTGATTAATTAGATTTAATTAATGAATTAATATTTGAAAAAACTGTATTAACATCAAGTGTCATCCACTACAAGTTTAAAAAAATGTATTTGAACTTGAGTGGATGAATAAATGTACTTTTATTAACGATTGAAAATTTGAACAAGATATATATGGTCTAAAACTAAAATTGATTAATTAAATTTAATTAATGAATTAATATTTGAAAAAACTGTATTAACATCAAGTGTCATCCACTACAAGTTTAAAAAAATGTATTTGAACTTGAGTGGATGAATAAAAAGTACTTTTATTAAAGATTGAAAATTTGAACAAGATAAATATAGAGAGAGTGTGAACTAATAGTAGGAATTGAATAAAAGACACAGAATTTGAGAAGGAAATTAGACCAATAGAGTCATGCAAATTATGTTTAAAACTGAATTTTTTTTAAGAGATATCAAGTGATTTGGCAACGCTTTAACAGACGTGGGAATAAAAACAGTAAAAAAAAAAAAATTATATGCTTAGCTATTCAGGAATATTCCTATTATTTCTTACGAGGTTTATTGTACTTTTAAATTCCCCCTTTCTATTTGTACCTTTCTTATGCTTAATAATAATTTATATCTCTGTCTGTTCAAAGGACTACATAAAACATCAGAAAACTAAATTTACTTGTTTCACAGTTATAGAAGTATTGAAGCAACGAAATACGCGCGTATACACGATCAAAATGTGTTTTCATACAGCTCTTTGAATTGCCAGGAATTTGCAATAAGGTATATCAAGCCAACAATAGAACAGAGCCCAAAGCGTTCATCTATCTTACTTCACAGCTTCACGGTGCTAGCAACAAGGCAATGAAGATGTTATTTATATGTGCGCTCCTCGTTTTTTTTTTCTTCTTCCCTGTTTTCTTCTTTTTTTATTTCTTTATATCTGACCTAAGAAGCAGAGAAATAGCTTTGTTTTATGTCCAAAATAACAAAAATGCTTTTCCCTTTTTTTTTTGTTTGTCTATTTATGTTCTTTTACTCTCTGTCTCGGCTCGTATCGGGCTGTAATTCAATACAAAAAAAACTCTAGGAGCTGAAGAGTTAGTCACAGGCGCCACAGCTTTGAGTGACGTGTTTTATTTCAGATATCATTAAGTACTGCTGTTAGTAGCACATAAATGCGTAAGCGTGGATGCCATTTACGTTCTTTTTCTTTCTCTTTCGATTCGGAATTTTTACAAGTGGAATTTTTATTTCTTACTTCGAAATCGGGTGGGGGTTTTATTATGACATTTGTCTAAATGGAAGTAAAAATAAACTGATGATATTATTCACGTATCAAGTTTCATTTTTAACATTATATATATATATATATATATATATATATATATATATATATACACCCAGGACCGTCCAGAGACTTTACGGGGCCTGGGGCAAACTTCGTTTGGGGGCCCCAAGAATATTTTTCAGAAGACTATTTTGTAGTAAGAGAAATCTGATTAATTGAATATTTTTTTAAAATTTTTTTGGGGGGCCCTTTTTTTCAGGAGATAGTTTTGAATTTTGAAGTACGGTAAAAGTTTCAGAATTTTCTTTCAGAGGAAATCTAATATTTAAATTTTTTTAAATTTTTTTGGGGCCCCTCCGGCAGTTGGGGGCCCGGAGCAAAGTGCCCCAGTTGCCCCCCCCCCCCTCTGGGCGTCCCTGATACACCGTAGATTGGGGTTACTTGAACCCAAACAGTGAAGATTTTTGTATATTTCTTACCCAACGATGGCCTTAAAAGCATGTTTGTGCTGATAACCTGATTTTAACAACTTATTTTAAGATTCCCCAGGATTTTAGGTCTTTTTCAAACCAAAATTTTAATCTATATATATAAAACAGTTCCGTAACTGACTCATTCATTCACTGACTGACTGACATACAACGCACAGACCAAACCGCTGGACCTAAAGGGCTGAAATTTTGCATGGCGATTCTTCTTATAATGTAGGGGTGCACTAAGAGAGATTTTTGAAAAATTCTTCTTAGATATTTTAAAATTAAATTTTTAAGCTGTTTTAGTAACTTTTTTTAAGTTTGCATTTAAAATAATACTTTGAAGGCTATAAAATTTATATCACGAGAAAGATCCTAAAAATTCCTTTAAAATGAAATTTTTTTCGAATCTTTATCTCCATTTCCTGATTTTTGGTGAATTTCTAAAGATTAATTTTTAGAATTTAATTTATTAAATGCTGATCACGTGATTTCTTTTTCTGGTACTTTAAATAAATTTATCGTCACGTGCATAACAACTAAATAAACAAAAAATATTTTTTTTCCTTGCTAATGCGGCAGACGATTGGACATTATCCAAAAAAATATTAAAATACAGTAAAAGAAATGTTTTAGAAAGTGTACTATATTAACTGTACTATATTCTTTAGTATTCTTTATATTAGATTTAATTTGAATATTTTCTTCTACATATTTTATCTATAAAATTATCCTTTACGATTTTCTTATAAATAAATATATATATATATATTACATCAATTGTATACATTGATCGTCGTATTTATCATATAATATATATATATATATTGCAAGAATTGCATACATTGACCGTTGTATTTAATTTGAATGTACTCCGTAGCGAAGTACGGGTTTTCAGCTAGTTATATATATATTTAATAAATTATTGAAATTTGGGTTCAAGTAACCCCCTGATTATGGTTACTTGTATCCAACCTACATTTTACATGAAATATACAATTCAAATAGGTAGTGGGATCTAGTATCACCTAGGATCTTGAAATAAAAATAGAGGATTATGTATGAAAAATTTATTTTACATTAAAACAGAAAACGAACCCCATTTTATTTGCAAATCTGATTGTTAACAGTGGATGCGTCTTCAAAACTAATTTTACCCAGTCACGCCCAGGGAGGTTATTTTGAAAATATTTCACTGATCTTTCATGCATTCAGTGGCATAGCGAGCATAACTGGCGCCCGGGGCACGATACCTTTGTGGCGCCCCCCCCTGAAAAACATATAGTAATATAATATATAGACCCTATATTGGCGCCCTCGATAAACATATAGTAACATAATATATAGACCTTATGTTGGTGCCCTCCCCTAAAAATATATAGTAATATAATATATAGACCTTATATTGGCGCCCCCCACAAAATAATATAGTAATATAATATATATACCTTATATTGGCGCCCTCCCCGAAAAACATATAGTAATATTATATATAGACCTTATTTTGGGGCCCTCCCCTGAAAAACATATAGTAATATAATATATAGACCTTATATTGGCATCCACCTCGAAAACATATAGTAATATAATATATGGATCTTACATTGGCGCCCCTCTGCGAGTGGCGCCCGGGGCATGATAAACCCCCTTGCCCCCCCCCCCCCACCTTGCTACGCCACTGCATGCATTGCAAGGTAAGACTTGATAATAAATCGAAATTCCAGTTCGTCTACGGGAAATCCAAAATCACAAATTTTGTCTAAATGACTGGCACAGGCCAACTCTTCTTCACTAGTAAATATGATTGGATCTCCAAGTTCGTTCAATAAACCATTCTTCAATCTCCTTTTCATAGTGGACCTACTAATTTTAAAGTGGGTTGAGGTATCTCTCCGAGACATTTCTCCTGACCTCATAGCATTAAACATTCCTATAATTTTTCAACTGTAAAATCCGCATACTCTCTGCTCCCAGGAGACCTCGTGTAATTTCGAAGCATTTTTGTATCAGATCTGAGATGATCAAAGATGTTTAGAATAGTATTTGTGTTTTCATTTGGTTAGGCTGTAAAAGGGGGGGTGGCGCTATAGTAATGTTACATTGACGTAACTTTTAGGATAGAATTGGCTGCTGTTTCGCCATAACCGTCACTTACGGAATTGGGGTGTGTACGCATCTTTTACTTTGCATTAGGATTGTTTGTGTGTTTGCATGTAAGGCGCGTTGAGCCCATACTGTAAGTTGTGTTTGTCTTTTCATTTTCCTTTTTGACTTATTGCTTCCTTGGGGGACTCGGGGCCTTGGGATGTTTTTTGGGCTTACCTGCATCCTATTCAGTAAGTTCCCCTTGAGGTAACTGATATGGTCAGGCTCCCTGATGGCGAGACCTGTCGGTTACCTCTGTTGTTTTATGGTTCAGTTCCGGCACTTATACAGAATCTTGCCGTTGGTGCGTGGATGCCCAGAGTGCTTGATTTCTGTTTGTTTCTTGTCTATATTTGTATTATTTTTATTTTTATCTATCTCTGTTGGATTATTTATTAGCGTAGTTGAGATGATGGAGATATAGCTTGATGTTGCATTGATCAACATGCCTGCCCAGAAAACAGTAGTTAAGCGTTGATTGCAGGTTCAGATAACTAACTGAGAAAGAAACGAGTGGCCGTAATTTACAAACAATTTCATCAATGACTACATCAGTTATTTTCAATCAGGGTGTCGCAATACCACTTTAGTGGCGTTGTGAAATAATTTTAAGGAGCACAAAAACGCTAAAATCAGAGAGACCAAGATCAACTCATCAGGGAGAAATGAGAGAAGTCTCTCTGGTTCTAGTATATCACTCAGGGCCGCCCAGAGACTTTACGGGGCCTGGGGCAAACTTCTGTTGGGGGCCCCAAGACTATTTTTAAGAAGACTATTTTGTAGTAAGAGAAATCTGATTAATCGAATAAATTTTTTCAATTTTTTTTTTTTTTCAGGAGATTAATTTGAATTTTGAAGTGCGGTACAAGTTTCAGAATTTTCTTTCGGAGGAAATCTGATAAATAATTTTTTAAAAATTTTTGGGGCCCCTCCGGTAGTTGGGGGCCTGGGGCAAATTGCCCCAGTTGCCCCCCCCCCCTCTGGGCGGCCCTGATATCACTTAATGTTTTTAAAAAAGGTTCTTAGAGTCACAACTGGGTCAAAGACGTAATTTTTTAAATACAGTGGAATATCGATCGATCGTTTTCGGATCCATCGTTTTTCCGTATGTGTCGTTCATTTTATCCAGTCCCAACGATCAAATTGCTTTGTTATGTTTCCGCATCTATCGTTTTCCCTTATTTATCGTTCATTTCAATCGGTCCCTTGAAAAACGATAGATCGAGATTCCATTGTATATATATAGATATAGATATAGATATATATAATTTTATTGTAACCATTATTTATCAACCCTGGTGTTGCATGTATATCTGTAATAAAATTTGTTACTGAATACCTTTATCATTTTTTTGTAATAGCATGGAGTTTAAACTAACTCATCTGCATCACAAAGTATTCGTCATTATGTAAAAAAAAATAAATAGTATACATTAAAAGTAGATAAAGAAGTAGGCGTGTCACAAGAATAAATTTTCAATTTGGGAATGGCACCATTAGAAAAAAGGCTGGAAAGCACGTCCTTACAATCCACTCTGTCTCGAAAAACGAAACAGAGAAGCCGCTCTCCTGTGTGCAAAATAGGTAGAATGATGTAAGCACCAGATGGGTTATTTATGAGGGAAAGTGGTAAGAATGTTTGTGTCAATGCACCAGACTAGTATCTGACTAGAAGATGTTCGTCGCATCTTCCAATGCCAGCCAGACAAGCAAGCCGAAACTTTCAGAAATGAATTGAGAAGATTAGTGCCTAGAGTAAGAATAAATTATTTGTGGATGTTTAAGTGTGGGTTGCGTTAAAACTAAATAATACGATAAACGACTAGAGTGTTGTGATAATTGGTCATTGAGTTCACAGGATTGAAATATATAAAACTAAATGCGAAAGTTTTTTTCTGAATCTCGCATGGCAATAATTTCGCGAATGAGCTTACAGATCTAGAAAATAATGCAGTTTTAAGAAAAAAAATCGTTCTTATTATTAACAAAATTTTCAGTTTTATGCCAATAAAATTTGTTAGGTGTAGGTTTTATACTCCCGCGTGGTAATCATTTCCTTTGGCATAGATTTTTTTCTTTCTTAATTTTACAACCATGTTAGTTTCGGATGTTTTTAAATTTTTAGCAAATCTCTCTCTAAAACGTTTATCTGCTGTTAACCTTGAATGGGATGGATCACTGTCAAAATGAAATGCTGTTTTAGGTGTATCGCAAGAATGAAAGTATAACCAGAAGGGTACGAAAGCATGATTAAGATACAAAAGTGGCATACCCGTAACAGGTAAATTCGCTATCCAGAAGCATTACATCCTGAAACAGATAGCTTTCTTGAACTGAAACAGCATTTCATTTTTACAGTGCAGAAACGAATTATTTCTTTGCAAGTATCTACTGTCCGACCACGGAAGCAAGGTCCCTGGAAGCTGTTACGCATGCGCGAGAAAAGCTAGTCTACTTAGAAAATAGGGGAAAACGTCATATTTTGGGATGTGTTTGTTTGTGAAATACGGAATGTATTTGAGACTGCTTTTTGTCAGCAATTTTAAAGTTATTTTTTAAAACTTTATTTTTGATCGAATATATGAATAGTAATTTCAAATAATAAAAAGAAAGAAGCAAATCTATTTAAAAAATAGGAGTTTTATAGGAGTAGATATTTTCGGATTACATCACAATCAAAATTATCTAAAGCTACGTTTTCAGTGGTTCTTTTTTTTCTGACGTTTCCTCGGAGATTCAAATTTTGGAGTTTCTTCACACTTTGCTTCTCTGCGTATTCTTGTTACACTGGACATTGATATCCCTTTCATTTCACTAGCTCTCTTTAGGGATTGCGAAAGTGCAACAATAACATTTCCTTCTAGTGCTTCTTTATCACACAATTTAATTACATTGTGTATTATACGTTTACAATCACTACGGAACGGCTTATTCCGAGCAGTCGTGTTGGGTAAAGGATCCATTAATTTTAATATAATAATCAAAATAACAGACGAGGGAAAAGCAAGCAAGCTCAGTTAGTAACCGATTCTAAAGAACGTCGAGAGACTACGAGACTTTTCCCCCTCCTTCCTCAGCAGCCTTACCTACAGCGTGAATAGAATCGTCTTGGCACTATGCCAACCGTGGTTCTTCGTACTGTGGTCGGACTGTATTTAAGTTGCTCAGCCGATTCTTTAAGGAGTCCGTGAGAGAAAACACTACTGCATCAATTTACTTCATTTTGGTCTCAAACGAAAGATTTTGATCTATAGATGTGTCAAATTTTTGGTTTTTGTAACCACAATTTCTATTAATTAGCGATCATTTACAATTAAATAATTGCTTTCTGCGCATGCTCAGTGACATGTTTAAATCTGGCTTTAGATACTGACTAAACACGAGGCCGCATAGACACATTAGTTTGTTTCTGCGCATGCCCAGTGACATGTTTAAATCTGGCTTTAGATACTAAGCACAAGGTCGCATAAACACGTTAATTTGTTTATTCTGAGGAATCTCTCTAGCTCTTTCTCTCTCTCTCTGCCATTTTTATTTTTAATTATGGTTGGGGGATATAGAATTAAACCTGACGGAAATTGTTTATTTCTCGCTATTTCGTACTGTATTTATAATACTGATGAATTATTTACGGATTTATTGAATTTTAGACTGTATTTTTCTATTCTTAATATTATGATTTTCAACATTTGGAAGTGATGTGTTGAGTATAATTTGTGTTTTAGTACATTTATTTTCTACCTAGCCGTCATGTTTTGACGGGTACTAACTACATATTAAGTCATTTAAAAATATGTCTGAATTCTATACGACGATAGTCCGGAATAATTGGTAAACAATATCATTAAACATTAGTCCAGAAAAAAAAATCATTCGAGTTAATGCAGAATTAACTGTTTCACTTAGATCACAGTTTGAGTCTTTATCTCTCTTAAAAATGTCTTTCACGTCTTCCTCAGGCCTACATTCCAACTTGCTGACCCTTGATTTCAATTGTTGGGCCCCATCTGCCCATATACTTTAAACAGAACAGACTTATACTTTAAAATGGAAACCACTGTAAACCAGACCTGCACAATTGGAAATGTTATAAGGGTAGGGATGCGACATCGATGTCGATGTTTTGATAAAAACATCGATGTTTATATCAAATAGTATATACTCGTGTTAAAACATCGATGTTAAAAAACATCGGCTTCAATAAATCAATGTTTAAAACATCGATGTTTTTATCAAAACATCGATGTTTTAAACATCGATTTATTGAAACGATGTTTTTTTAACATCGATGTTTTGTGCTCGATGTTTTACGCTGTCTCGATGTTTTTTTTAATGAAAAAGTACCGTAATAAAAAAAAAATTACCACGTAGCATAATTTTCACACTCAGTAAATGTAAGTCTGAATTCTGAAAAGGACGAATACAAAAGGGGGAATGATTCCTTAGCAAACAGACAAATGGCAATCAATGACCAATGAACCAATCAGAGCGCTTGGAATGTTCCTGACACTCCAGAACCTTCCATGGGGTTTTATTTTACAAATAGTATATACACGAGTGCATCCATGCAAGTTTTTGTATCGTTCTGGTTTTATATAAGTTGACGTCAATATTATTAGTAAAATGCCTCCCAAAAGTACCGTTTGGAAATATTTTTACAAAACCTCTGACAAATTGGGAAAATGCAATTTTGCCTTAAGTCCCTCAAAACTTCTGGCAATACCACGAATTTATCTGGACATTTGAAGGAAAAACATGGCAATATTTACAACGAGAATTTTGAGTCATCAATGTAGCCCAAACCAACCAAGTTTTTGTCATTTATGTCTGCCCAATCAGAGAGTAAAATTAAATCACCCCTCCCCCCACGACTAACAGAAATAACATTAATGTTAGAGATTACTAAACCAGTTTTAAAAAATGGATGTTCTAAAACATCGATGTTTAAAAACATCGATGGTTTTTGGGCGATGTTTTATTAGCATCGATGTTTTAATATTGAATATCGATGTTTCAAAACATCGATGTTTTGTTACCGATGTCGCATCACTAGATGAGGGCCATATTACACAGTGGGAAACTGCTGCAGGCCGCAAGAAAATAGGATTGATGGAAAAGTGTTAAAATATTTTACTTACCAAAAAATAAATTGTTGATTATTTTAAACATTAAATAAATATCAATATTCATTACTTATATATTCCTTTCATAATAATTAAAAACCTAAAAATAATATTCCGTATTTTTTTAGATTTATGATATAATGCTGCTTCAGTAAAGCGTTCGTATATTGTACAGGCCTGCCCTAAACAATTAAAACTTCTTTTTTTTTTCTTTCTTGTAAATGGAGCCCATAAAATCATTGACTTTGTTTTTGTCTGGAGATATCCTACTTGATTGAAATGTTTAAGAAACGAGGCAGATCATAAATTTTAATATCAGCATTGTTCATGAAAACTAGATGAGAAAATATATCTGCAGCGACAGCATTCGTGTAACGATATACGAGCCATTGTGGCTGATATGTATCACCTAGCCAGTTCCATCCTTCACATACAGATGATGTGGGACCTAGTTCCTAAATCGTAAAACGCTGATTTTGTCAAACTGTCTTCGCGTGGAGCTAAATTACGTTTTTTATGGCCGCTGGAGTAACGTGGAACGAAAGGAAAAGAATCATACGCGTGGCTATTCTTTTCTCAAGCGCCTGGTTTAAAAATTATGGAGATTACACGATTGCGTTATGCTGAAATAATAGCTTTAAATTTACAATATATGATTTAGAAAATCTTAACTTTGATCATTGTTAACCTTTATTGTCGTGATCCGACAAATCATTATCGTGTATGAGGAATTATAATTGTAGCCTCAACTCTTATTTACATCTGGGTTTATTAATACATAACAATCTTGGTTAACTACGTCATTTACAAAGGTTCGTTTCGACGAACGTAAAATCCACCATGGGAGTCTGGCTCATTATTCAATGTCCGACGAGCTTCCCGTCCCTCCGTAAGCGTGTTGACCCTTTCAACAGTCCGAATCTATTCTCCCTGTTCGTTACTCGCGTCCGTCTTTTATGCCTCCTTCTCCTCTCTTTCTCGAACGACCATCGGCCTTTTTCAACCGCGTTACGCAGACCACCTGTCGTGGATTTCATTGTCCACGGTTCCCACCTTAGATGAAATGTGCCGCTGTGTTTCTTTACTCATTCTAAATGAGCTACCTCCTATTGTCGAGGGTTTCCAAAGGTGTCTGGCTCTCGACGCCTGTTTGCGTTTCTTTTGGGGCTTATTGAAGACGCTATTACACACGTTCATCGATTCCACTTAGGAATGGGAGACGAGAGTCTGACAATCGTGTTTTAGTTGAAGGGTATTATGTTCCCAAGTTTGTTAGGAACATAAAATATTTTTTTTTATGTACATTAAGGGGAGTGGTCACTTTTACGTACCTTTAAAAGTATCATTTTTAGACCTATGTTCGATAGTATGTACTACACACGTTTTTTGCTTGATTTACACGAAATTTCTTGAATAATTGCCTATAATACTATTTATTATAAATGCAATATTTCAAGGTAATTAAAAAAATAAATTATTTTTTATGCATAAAAAGTGACAATTTTTTTTAAATCGAACATTTTGCAGTCAACTACTGTGCGCATTCTGTCAAAATAAATTATAAACATACAGTAATAATTGTTAACTATATGTGATTACAATACTTCAGGTAACAAAATACATTAGCCAATTTTTTAACCTTAACATATTTTAATTTTTTTTAAGAATTTTTTTACAAGATTTTACTCAGTCATATTTGAAATTTCTAATTAAAAATAGCATGTACTAATTTGCTTTAATATATTTTATAATATTGTTGGTGGATATTGTTGCCTGAAATATTGTAGTCACATATAGTAAACAATTATTACTGTACCGTAATAATTTATTTTGACAGAATGCGCACAGTAGTTGACTGTAAAATGTTCGATTTAAAAAAATTATTCACTTTTTATGTATAAAAAATAATTTTATTTTTTTAATTACCTTGAAATATTGTATATATAATAAACAGTATTCTAGGCAGTTACTCAAAAAATTTCATGTAACTCAAGCGAAAATCATGAGTAGTAGATGCAATCGAACATGGTCTAAAAATGATACTTTTAAAGGTACGTAAAAGTGACCACTCCCCTTAAAGAGGGGGGGATGTATTCTCATAGCATCGCTGAAAATGTCTATTTATAATAAGAAATATGCAAGGCAAAAATTGATCTAAATTTCTTTAAATTATTAAAAATTATTGTTTAAAAAGGCATTATAAAGATATTCTCACCTTTGAAAAAATTAAATAATGCTATATTTCACAGAGTTTCACAGAGAGGTTATTTATACTTTCGTATACTTTTTTGGACTTTCATATTTATACACAATCATATTACTAATAACGATGAGACTGAAAAACAATAGCATAAAGAGAAAATGCGTAAAAAGTTATGTTTTGACAATATTTTTCTATCAACTATGTGATGTTATCATAATAGCTTCAGAAATATGTGAATATATACATACATCAACCTTGACTCTAGAAAATCCTTCAAACAAATCAAGGGAAAAGAAAAATTTACAAACAATGCTAAAATATTTCGCCAGCACTCGATAGGATAGTTTTTAGAATTAATTTACTGCTCAACTTTGAATGACTTTAGTAAAAACGCTGTGCATAAATTTACTAATTAATGCATACTTTTATTACTAAATTAACTCTAGTTATTTAATTTAATAACGCGAAATTAAAGATATGTAAATATCTTTAATTTCGTTTTAAAGGAAATTTTATCTTTAATATAGCTCATGGAAATTGCTTAAATGTGTTAAATTTTATTTTATACTAGCTGAAAACCCGCACTTCGCTACGGAATACATACAAATTAAATACAACGGTCAATGTATGCAATTAATGCCAATATATATATATATATATTTATAATAAATGCGACGATCAATATATAACAGTTGATGTAGATAAAAATATATATATTTATAAAAAAATCGTAATGGATATTTTTATATACAAAATAATGTCCAATCGTCTGCCGCATTAGCAAGAAAAAAAACGTATTTTTTTGTCTATTTAGTTGTTATGCACGTGACGATAAATTTATTTGAAGTACCATAAAAAGAAATCACGTGATCGGCATTTAATAAATTAAATTCTAAAAATTAATCTTTAAAAATTCACCCAAAATCAGAAAATGGATTCGAAAAAGATTTCATTTTAAAGGAAATTTTACGCTCTTTCTCGTGATATAAATTTTATAACCCTCAAATTATTATTTTAAATGCAAACTTAAAAAAAGTTACTAAAACAGCCTAAAAATTTAATTAAAAAAAATATAAGAATTTTTCAAAAATCTCTCTTAGTGTACCCCTGCACCATAAGAAGAATCGCCATGCAAAATTTCAGCCCTTTAGGTCCAGCGGTTTGGTCTGTGCGTTGTATGTCAGTGAGTCAGTTACGGAACTGTTTTATATATATAGACTAGCTGAAAACTCGCACTTCGCTACGGAGTACATTCAAAGAAAAAACATCGGTGAATGTATGCAATTAATGCCAATATATATATAATAAATACGACGATCAATGTATATAATTGATGTAAAATATATATATATTTATAAAAAAATCGTAAGGGATATTTTTATAGACAAAATAATGTAGAAGAAGATATTCAAATTAAATCTAATATAAAGAATACTAAAGAATATAGTACAGTTAATATAGTACAGTTTCTAGAAAATTTCTTTTACTGTATTTTAATATTTTTTTGGATAATGTCCAATCGTCTGCCGCATTAGCAAGAAAAAAAAATTATTTTTTGTCTATTTAGTTTTTATGCACGTGACGATAAATTTATTTAAAGTACCAGAAAAGGAAGTCACGTGATCAGCATTTAATAAATTAAATTCTAAAAATTAATCTTTAAAAATTCACCAAAAATCAGGAAATGAAGGTAAAGATTCGAAAAAGATTTCATTTTAAAGGAATTTTTATGATCTTTCTCGTGATATAAATTTTATAACCCTCAAATTATTATTTTAAATGCAAACTTAAAAAAAGGAAAAAAACAGCTTAAAAATTTAATTTAAAAAAATCTAAGAAGAATTTTTCAAAAATCTCTGTTAGTGCACCCCTACACTATAAGAAGAATCGCCATGCAAAATTTCAGCCCTTTAGGTCCAGCGGTTTGGTCTGTGCGTTGTATGTCAGTCAGTCAGTGAATGAATGAATGAATGAATGAATGAATGAGTCAGTTACGGAACTGTTTTATATATATAGATAATGGGTAACAAAAACTTAAAGCTTATAACTTTTTTTGAGGTTTAATAAAATTTTCTTAACTAAGAAATATGGCACAAAGAGAAACTACTTGATTGTAAAGAATCATAGATCAACTTTCTGCAGCTTGAAATCTTAGTGTTAATTTGCCGTTCAACTCTGACTAAATTATGGTTTTATTTAAAAATACTGTACTGCTTAATTTAATAAGTTTTACTTCAAATATTGGCAATATTTTCCCAAGTCTTCAAACGTAGTAGATTTTTCGATGTTTAAGTTATTCTTCTCTGTCAAGAACTGTGACAGTCTGGGAATTTCAGAGCTATTTGAATTTTGTAAACACTTCTATTTCCAAGACGAAGTTACAAGCAAATGATATTCCAGACTTGGCGAAATTAAAAACAAAAATTAAATAATCCTGTGATTGCCGTACTCGTTACTTTACTGCCATCTTGTCATTTAATTTCCTCTTACTCATATTAACTTCATAATTCTGCTTGCAAATTCGAAACTAATGTTTACACCGAAGTATAAACAAACAAGATTAATCACTTTGGCTGTGTTCCCGCAAAGTGAAGCAGGCACTCTTGAAAAAAAAAAAGGTGTCACTAAATACAAACTCTATCTAATTTAATAAATTTAAGAGAAAGTCTTATTTTAACTCGTACTGTAAACCAAACTTTTGAACAGCTCATGGAAAACGTGGTCTATTGCTTAAAACTTGAAAATTACCGAATCGATATATGTAGATCTGCTGTAGAAAGGCCCATGGAAATCGACTTAAATTTGCTTAGATGTCCTTTACAAAACTTCAGGTAAAGTCTTATTTTAACTCGTACTGTAAACCAAACTTTTGAACAGCTCATGGAAAACGTAGTCTATTGCTTAAAATTTTAAAATTACCGAATCGATATAAGTAGATCTGCTGTAGAAAAGGCCCATGGAAATCGACCTAAATTTCCTTAGAAGCCCTTTTCAAAACTTCAGATAAAGTCTTATTTTAACTCGTACTGTAAACCAAACTTTTGAACAGCTCATGAAAAACATAGTCTATTGCTTAAAATTTGAAAATTACCGAATCGATATATGTAGATCTGCTGTAGAAAGGCCCATGGAAATCGACTTAAATTTGCTTAGAAGTCCTTTTCAAAACTTCAGATTTGAAAATAACGATCTCTTGGCTATAGGCCGTTCGTTCACTGGACGACACGTAAAGTATTCGAAGAGCTTCATGGTACACGGTAAAAAAAGAAAGAATACGTAAAATTAAGCACTGGGAGTGTGGGTACCATTAATTTATCACAAATTTTACTGTAAAACTGCAATAAGCAATTCAGCTTGCAACTGTAATCATCAGATATCAATGAATATTCCCAACTGGTGATAAAAAAATATTGCATTTCTTGTTCTAAGGATAGTTACCACACGCTCGATTGCAAAATCTTACCACATATTATGGAATAAGGTGGAATACAGAGGCTCCACCCCGAAAGAGGATAGTTTGTCCTTTAACCCACTTCTGTTGGAGTTTGAGAAAAGTAATTTAAGTGTTGGTATATAAAATGCCATTAAAAATTCTGTTGTTTTCCATTGAACTATCTCTTAGCAGTATTTGTATTGTCTAACTGCGTCACTGCTAGAAAGACCTTCTGTTTTAAAAGTAAAAATACGAAATTTCAGAAACACCGTTTCTCACCCTCAGAATTTACTGTAAAGAAAATAGAAATGACGATTTTTTTAAAATTTATACAGAATATGTAAATTATGTTTTGGCTAAATTTTCTTCGATTGTCAGGAGAGAGGGATATTAGTCAAAGGATTTCGGAGAGTGGATGAGACACAAATTTTCTGTGCACACTTGTTCAGAGGTAGCGAGGGATATGAAGGTTATATAAACTTTTAATGAGCTCCTGGATCTTGGTTAAAACATATCAAATTATTTTTTACGGATTTTTTCCGCCATTAGATTGTCAGACTCTCGTCTCCCATTCTTAAGTGGAATTGATGAACGTGAGTAATAGCGTCTTCAATGAGCCCAAAAGAAACGCAAACAGGTGTCGAACAATATACACCTTTGGAGAGATGCGACAATAAGTAAAAGTACGCGAATCATTTAGAATGATTTGTGAAACCCATTAGCGGCGCGCTTTTCCCTTGGAAAGGTCGGCAGGAAAGAAATTTCATCATAGGTGGTCTGCAGAGGGCGGAACCGGAAAAAGTCGGGGATACGAGATGGTCCAAGATGGTTCGAGAAAGGCTGAGAAGAATGCATAAATAAAGACGGTGTTGCGAATGGCGGAG
Organism: Dolomedes plantarius; assembly: GCA_907164885.2. Taxonomy (NCBI): domain Eukaryota; kingdom Metazoa; phylum Arthropoda; class Arachnida; order Araneae; family Dolomedidae; genus Dolomedes; species Dolomedes plantarius. The sequence goes on along the minus strand of OU015498.1, from coordinate 13,042,993 downwards.
AGAATAGACTTGGACTGTTGAAGGGTCGACACGCGACCATAGACGACACGTAACATGGTCGACACGCGACCATTGAGATATGTAACATAGACTATACATTGAGATATGTTAGAAGAGAAATACTTCAAACAACCATGCTGATGTTGATGATGGCATATCAGTTCTGACCGAGCAGATCTTAATCCTAATGTTGAGCCAAGGGGTATTTCCCTTTCGGTTAATTTCTAATCGCTGATTAGTAAATGCATTTTTCAAAGGCTGTTTTTTCTTTGCAATTATAAACAGATACAGTGGAATCTCGATCTATCGTTTTTCAAGGGACCGATTGAAATGAACGATAAATGCGGGAAAACGATACATGCGGAAACATAACAAAGCAATATGGTCGTTGGGACTGGATAAAATGAACGACACATACGGCAAAACGATGGATCCGAAAACGATCGATCGAGATTCCACTGTATTTAAATGCAAAGCATGTTTTTTTTTGTTGGGGGGGGGGCTCTTAAAATTCTTCCTTTTTAATATTTCGAAACATAAAATTAATTTTGCAGAGACGTTCCTTAATAATTGGATGCCCTGTAAAAAATAAATTTTAAAATCTACACGACTTTCCTTCAAAATCTTATATACCTTTAAATAAATGAAAAATAATAATTCAAAAATATGCTTTTGCTGATTAGTGATTAGAAAAGATATCGCGAGAAAAATTTCCCATTGTTTAACAGTGAATTGAAGATATGCAGTGTTTACTGATGCACCATCTTAGCTGGAGTCGGTATAAGTTTACAGCAGTTACTCAATATCACACAATAGACTCCTGCTGGGACACGTTATAACATGCACAGTGTAATGCTGCTCACTTTTGTACCATCTAACACGTATGGTTCAAGGATTAACAGCTTTGGGCAACTAACCTAAACCTCAGCGTGCAATGCGCAATCATATTTTACCCTAGTATACTAAGGATTTCAGAACCAGGCTAAAATTTCAGATCCCAGTTTTGGTTCTCAAATTTTTCCAGATTCGGGTACCCGGTTGTTAGCCGGATTTTAAAAATAAAGGAACTACGAAACATCTACCCTAAATATTAGTGAAAAAAAATATTTATTAATAATGTAAAGCAGGGGCGTCAAACTCAAAGGCTAACTTGGGCCAAACAGACAAGTTTTAACTATAGGTGGGACGCAAAAAAAAAATCAATATTAATAGAAACGTAGGTTTATTTACCTAATTACAGTATATTCAACATAAATATACGCAACATAAATATACGCATTTGTTTAATAATAGCAAAAAAGGAGTATAATTTAAAAAACATTTAGCGAATTCTTCCTATCTTATTATAATTCTGCGTCGGCTATTTTATAATATATAAATGTGTGCCAATATATTGGCCGGGCCCCGAGTTTGACACCCCTGATGTAAAGAGTTTATTGTGTAAGTAAAAAATATATTTCTTTAATTTTTTTTAGTTTAAGTTAATTTGGGCAAATGGTTCTAAAGCTTGAAATTGCCGAATTATCTGCGAATGTTTTATGTTTTTATTTTGAATGTTAGATAGAACTAGATTAGAAATGCTTCGGATACTAGATTGTATGATTTTAAATAACATAAAACGCAATCTATTTTTGCTGTTTATAACCGCAATAATTAAAATTAATTTTGAAAATTTTATATGAAATAAATCAGTAAAATCAAATGACACTCAAATCATTTGATTTTACTGATATCTTTTGACAGTAGGAGGAGATTGACATCTGAGATAGTCTGAGAATGATCTAGCAGTTAGCACAGTAGATACACTTAAACAAAGGGTTATAAAGATCCAAATAGTGATAAAGTATAAAGCATGGTAAAACTGTTTATCCCCCCATTTAAATGTTGTTTTTTAAACCTAAGATTTATTTATTTCGGATATCCCGTTCTACAACCATTGGAGCCGAGTTTCCGGTTCAATTAATTTCCTCCGGTACCCGAATAACCGATTCTGTAATACCTATCTAGTACATATCGTGTTCAAAATAACTTTTTAATATGGGTAATACGAAAATAATTTTTTTTTCATGATAGCCAAGTGATAGCGCGTCGGCTTTTGGTGCTTAGAGTGCTCGGATCGAATCTCGACAAGCGCCGTTCAATATCTCCGTGTCTAAGTCGGCTATGGGCACGTTAAATGCGTAGATGGGAAGTCCCTCTATGATGTCAGAGAGGGTGGGAGAGGGTATGATCCCCGTAGATGCCGCCTATGGAGGTGTTCGGTCAAAATTGAGGTGTCACCTGACAAAATCGGACTTCCGACCCTTGTGGTGCCGTTATAAACCAGAGACACACCCCTCTGCCCGCTAGCCTATATGGACCTCGTCTTGCATGAATTCTAGTCAGGGATCATTAGAAACAACAATGACAATAAAATTCAGTTTTTGTTGTAGGGTGGATGTCTTTTGTGGAACACTGCGGCCATCTTTGGCCACTCAAAGCTAAACAGTCCTGTACCTACAGCTCCAAAATCATTTGCGAACCGTTACAAAATCACGTGCTATCAGAAGTCGTCCATGAAGAAATTCGAGTTAATCCTTGCATTTGTTTACTCCGAAACCATGGAATTGATTTGAAAATGCAACCTTTCACGCTTTGCCTATCATATCTTGATAGGTAGTTTTATTTTTAGTTCATATTTTATCGTTTAAGAACAGAACTGTTTTACATAAATTCGATGTTATCAAAATGTCTCTCCATCACAATTCAAAATGTCACTCCGTACAATAGGTGAAAGAGCAATTCTTTATTCAATTTTTCAATTCACAGTTGTAGTCTCAATCGAATATCGTGATCGAATCCTTTATCTTTCTTTGCGCATTGTTTCATATTGTTTTTTTTCGATGTTGGTTTTCGAAGTGACCATTGACTGGTTCACAAGTTGCCATGTTCAAGTGACAACAGAATATGTTTGTCGCAAATATGATAATAAATGGAACAATATAACTATTGTTCCAAATGACAGTTCCGAATGACATTTTCGATCTAGGAAGGAAGACAAATGTTATATTCTCTACATTTTTGGCTGATAACCAATAGGTACTCAGTAAACATTTTCTCACTATAATCTTGTATATATGTGTGAAATGTTGTCAAACTGACTTTTGTAGGCTAAATTTTCTCAGGCTTGATTGTTCATGCGTTCGTATTCAGTAGTTAAATAGGAAATTCTTTTAGAGTTTTGCAGCCTGCTACAATTCTAAAATCTAAAAAAAAAATTAAAAATTGCAAAACACAGTGGTGGGCTGTATATGACTATATTTTATAAGGTTTACTAAGTTTTCAGCTATTTAACCACTGTGCATGTCTAGCATTACATACTCAGAAGTGCCACTGAATTAGGGATAGCAAAGCCTATGCAAATTGTGTATCGCTGCGCATCATGTATGCGCAAGTGAGGTCGCTGTGGTAACTGCATATATAGCGCGTACTGTGGTTGTTCTGAATTAGTTGTTGTAATTGCCAGTATGGGTAAACTGCCTGATTTAGACGCCTTCGATCGCGGACAAATCGTAGGTGCGCGACGCATGGGCCATTCAATTTCCGAAATCGTCAGACAGCTAGGATTTTCAAGGTCGACAGTGTCAAGAGTATACGAAGTGACTAGCGATCGGGCAAACTGCAAAGGACAATTAGCCTTGACAGTGCGTGGTGAGAGACGGCTCAGGCGTATTGTACGTAGCCAGCGAAGCCAAACATTAGCTCAAATTACCACCCAGTTTAATGACGGTGCCAGTCGTACAGTCAGTAAACGGACTGTGCAACGCTAGCTTCACCGTATGGGTTTCGGGAGCCGTCGACCTACGAGAGTACCATTGCTCTATACTCGCCATCGGGCTGCACGTCTTGCCTGGGCAAGAGAGCACAGAGACTGGAGTGTAGAGGACTGGAAACGAGTAGCATGGAGTGATGAGTCTCGATTCCGACTACTTAACGCCGACGGGAGGCTGAGAATATGGCGTCAGGCTCATGAAGCCATGGATCCTGCATGCCTGGCTGGAACTGTACAAGGGCATGGCGGCTCAATCATGGTCTGGGGTGTTTTTTCGTGGCACAGTTTGGGATCTTTGGTGCGTGTACCAACCTCCCTCAATGCAATTCGGTAGAGTTGCTGGGTGATCACCTCCATCCGTTTATGCTGTTCTGTTATCCGCACGGTAATGGAGTTTTCCAGCAAGACAACTGTACCTCTCACAAGTCTCGGTTGGCTACTGGCTGGTTGGATGAGCATTCCTCTGACTTCTCTGTCATGAATTGGCCACCTAGAAGCCCAGACTTAAATCCTATTGAGCATCTTTGGGATGTTTTGGAACAAGGCTTGAAAGGCCATCACACAGCACCAAAGAACCTTACTGAATTATGGACAGCTTTAGCCAATATTTGGCAAGCCATTCCCGTGAAACGTTTCCAGAAATTTGTTGAATCTATGTCTCTTCGTGTGGCAGCCGTTATCAAGGCCAGAGGAGGCCCAACTCGTTACTAGGTAGGTATCCCTAATTCAGTGGCACTTCAGTGTATGTATGTATGTATATATATATATATATATATATATATATATATATATATATATATATATATATATATATATATATATATATATAAATGAAACATATTCTGCGATATAAAATTTGCATTTTTGTCGTTTATTAATTTTTTTATTTACAAAGATAACTTATATAATTTTTTGTCCAAACTCTCATGGGCACAGGTGTTTGATTTTAAAACACAGTGTGTGTGTGTGCAATAAGATAATTGCAAGTAATATAAACGTAATAAAGTATACGAACGTTAGTCCAGTAACAGTTGTTCCTAATTGCTTCGCAGTCGGAAGAGTTCATCATTTTATAAGACTACTTGTTATAATAGAGTTCAGTAATTTAAATTTGCATTTCTATTGCCCTATTTTTATAGAAAAAAATATGAAAATCCTAACACGATTACTATCTCTACTAAAGTTTAATTTATGGCGAAAAAGTATATGTAAATGGAATTGTTATTTTTTACCATTGCATTTAGCATTTTGTCCAAAATAAACAAGGAAACTTTATGCTACTAAATACTCTATACAGATGCAGCAACAAAATACTCATTTCATAAGCAGAGAAAAAGACATATGTAGTTGTAGTAACGAAAAAGAAGGTGTAATGTTTTTGACGAACCTCAAATAACTTAAACATAACAAATAAAATACCTTTATTTCATTAAAAAATCAGGGGAATTTACTTTTGAAAGAATCAACCAAATATTAAAAACTTAAAATCAACACAATCCAAGTGTTTATTTTTACACCAAGAGAATTACAGCCTTTAAAAAAAATGTAAAAAAAAACAATTCAAACACTACATGCGATGCGTTGATATGACTCAGATATCAGATATTGCTGATTACTGTTGTTGAAATGAGAACAGAAGAGTGTAAGGTATACACAAGATTCGATTCACAAGAATCGAACTTTTGAGTGAATGAATTAAAGAAGCTGCTTTAGATATGCTAATTTTGGCATACGCGCTTAGTATAAATACCACGCAGCGTCATTAATAAAAAGAGGAGGTTGTTAAGGTTGAAAAGGTGTTATCCTGCGCTAGTGCTTAGCGGGCCAGAAGTTTACATGGCAGTACTGCTGGTTTGACTTACTGTTCGTGAGTATAAAAATATATTGTTCTTGAAAGCTGTGTTTATACATTCCGTACAAGTAGTACGCATGCTTATTGCTGTAAAGCCAATTATATGTGCAACGAATTCAATAAACATTGTTTCATGTATAAACTGTGTTTGCTTCAAATTCAAATAGAGTGCCACTTCAAATTATATACACCCAAGTCTGGGTAGAAGTGAGCAGTAGAAACTCTATAAGAGGTAGATCAGAATCAATGTCGTACTGAATCCTGATTTTTTTCCTATAAGTTGTTTTCTCAGCACTACTTCACGTTATTAACACTTCTTCAATTCCAAAATAAATTAAAAATTAATTTATTGTGTTGATTATCTGGGAGTTTACCACAAGTTTCCTGTAAGTCATATTTGCAAAAAGATGATGAAATTAAATTTTTCTTTTTTTTTTTTTCTTCTCAAGCTTTTCTTTCTCTACAGAAGTCCTTTAAGTGATATGGTCGTTATTTATTACCAACTATTCTGAAAAATGTAAAGCAAAGTGGGACAGAATAAAATCTATGATATGAGTATCAAGGACTCTAAAGAAAAAAGCAGAGAATTCGTGTAACATTTTTTTATCATTCCACTAAAGATTCCAGCTAAATTAGTGACAGTTTTCTTTTTTTTTTTAATTTTTACATAAAACTGTTTAATTTTTTAAAAAGTTTGTTTCAGGTTTTCCCTAAACTTTAACCTTAACTGTAAATAAAATCTATAGTAACGTGGAAAAGTTTTCCAATTTAATTTGTTTTCAAACGCAGGGATAGTTTTTATGTACAAAGGAATTATTTTTTCAGCAAGCAGAGTTTAACAAATGTAATTAAATTTTATATCTATCTATCTATATATATATATATATATATATATATATATATATATATATATATGGATAAAATAATCTAGAAGAAAATATTCAAATTAAATATAACGATCAATGAGTGCAATTAATTTGTATGTTTAAAATCCATAAAACATACTAATTTGAATTAAATTCTTAAACTTTCATCTCAATGAGTCTAGTGGTTAAATTCTATCTTTTACCGTATTTTAATATTTTTTTGGTCAATTTATTTCGTTGTTATGCACGCGGCGCAAAATTAATTTAAAGTATCACAAAAAGAAAAGAAACCCCTGTGATCAGCATTTAATAAATTAAATTCTAAAAAGGCGTCTTTAAAAATTCCCCAAAAATCAGAAAATGGAGGTAAAGATTCGAAATAGATTTCATTTTAAAGGAATGTTTATGATCTTTCTCGTGATATAAATTTTAGAACCCTGAAAATATGATTTTAAATGCAAACTTTAAAAAATATTATGAAAACAGCCTAAAAATTTAATTAAAAAAATCTAAACAGAATTTTTCAAAAATCTTTCTTAGTGCACCCCTACAATTTAAAAAGAATCGCCCTGCAAACTTTCAGCCCTTTGGGTCCAGCGGTTTGGTCTGTGCGTTAGCTGTCAGTCAGTCACGGAACTGTTTTATAAATAAACTAGCTGAAAACCCGTACTTCGCTACGGAGTACATTCAAATGAAATACAACGGTCAATGTATGCAATTAATGTCAAATGTATATATATATTATATGATAAATACGACGATCAATGTATACAATTGATTTAATATATATATATATATATATATATATATATATATATATATATATATATATATATATTTATAAAAAAATCGTAAAGGATAATTTTATAGACAAAATAATGTAGAAGAAAATATTCAAATTAAATCTAATATAAAGAATACTAAAGAATATAGTACAGTTAATATAGTACAGTTTGTAGAACATTTCTTTTACTGTATTTTAATATTTTTTTGGATAATGTCCAATCGTCTGCCGCATTAGCAAGAAAAAAAATATTTTTTTTGTCTATTTAGTTGTTATGCACGTGACGATAAATTTATTTAAAGTACCAGAAAAAGAAATCACGTGATCGGCATTTAATAAATTAAATTCTAAAAATTAATCTTTAAAAATTCACCAAAAATCAGAAAATGGAGGTAAAGATTCGAAAAAGATTTCATTTTAAAGGAATTTTTATGATCTTTCTCGTGATATAAATTTTATAACCCTCAAATTATTATTTTAAATGCAAGCTTAAAAAAAGTTACAAAAACAGCTTAAAAATTTAATTTTAAAAAATCTAAGAAGAATTTTTGAAAAATCTTTCTTAGTGCACCCCTACACCTTAAGAAGAATCGCCATGCAAAATTTCAGCCCTTTAGGTCCAGCGGTTTGGTCTGTGCGTTGTATGTCAGTCACTCAGTGAATGAATGAATGAATGAATGAATGAATGAGTCAGTTACGGAACTGTTTTATATATATAGACTAGCTGAAAACAAGCGCTTCGCTACGGAGTACATTCAAATTAAATACAACGGTCAACGTATGCAATTTATGCCAAAAAATAAATATATATATTTATAATAAATGCGATGATCAATGTATACAATTGATGTAAAATATCTATCTATCTATATATATATATATATATATATTTATAAAAAAATCGTAAGGGATATGCATTTTTTTGGATAATATCCAATCGTCTGCTGCATTGGAAAGAGAAAAAAATATTTTTTTTGTCTATTTAGTTGTTACGCACGTGACGATAAATTTATTTAAAGTACCAGGAAAAGAAATCACGTGATCAGCATTAAATAAATTAAATTCTAAAGATTAATCTTTAAAAATTCACCAAAAATCAGGAAATGGAGGTAAAAATTCGAAAAAAATTTCCTTTTGAAGGAATTTTTATGATCTTTCTCGTGATATAAATTTTATAACCCTCAATGTATTATTTTAAATGCAAACGTAAAAAAAAGTTTAAAAAACAGCTTAAAAATTTAATTTAAAAAAATCTAAGGAGAATTTTTGAAAAATCTTTCTTAGTGCACCCCTACACTATTAGAAGAATCGCCATGCAAAATTTCAGCCCTTTAGGTCCATCGGTTTGGTCTGTGCGTTGTATGTCAGTCAGTGAATGAATGAGTCAGTTACGGAACTGTTTTATATATATATATAGATATACATATATTCTTTTTATACGAGAGTAATAAAATTACATAATTATAGTAACAGCATACAAATATACTAGCGAGATGATTGGGTATTCACATCTTGGACTGATATTCTTATGGAATAATCTGAATTTAGAGCTGAAATTAAGACGTTATTGCAAATTTTTGTTTATTAAGTTTCACTTTTCCCATTCTTTTATTTGATGAACCCTCAAAGAATCTCTCTTCCACCTAGTGATGCGACATCGATAACAAAACATCGATGTTTTGAAACATCGATATTCAATATTAAAACATCGATGCTTATAAAACATCGCCCAAAAACCATCGATGTTTTTAAACATCGATGTTTTAGAACATCCATTTTTTAAAACTGGTTTAGTAATCTCTAACATTAATGTTACTTCCGTTATTCGTGGGGGGAGGGGGTGATTTAATTTTACTCTCTGATTGGGCAGGCCCAAATGACAAAAACTTGGTTGCTTTTGGCTACATTGACGACTCAAAATTCTCGTTGTAAATACCGCCATGTTTTGCCTTCAAATGTCCACATAAATTCGTGGTATTGCCAGAAGTTTTGAAGGATTTAAGGCAAATATTGCATTTCGCTAATTTGTCAGTGGTTTTGTAAAAATATTTCCAAACGGTACTTTTGGGAGTCATCTTACTAATAATATTAACGTCAACTTATATAAAACCAGAACGATACAAAAACTTGCATGGATGCACTCGTGTATATACAATTTGTAAAATAAAACCCCATGGAAGGTTTTGGAGTGTCAGGAACATTCCAAACGCTCTGATTGGTTCATTGGTTGTTGATTGCCATTTGTCTGTTTGCTAAGGAATCATTCCCTCTTTTGTATTCGTCCTTTTCAGAATTCAGACGTACATTTACTGAGTGTGAAAATTATGCTACGTGGTAATTTTTTTTTATTACGGTACTTTTACATTAAAAAAAAAATATCGAGACAACGTAAAACATCGAGCACAAAACATCGATGTTAAAAAAACATCGGCTTCAATAAATCGATGTTTAAAACATCGATGTTTTTATTAAAACATCGATGTTTTGAAAACATCGACATCGATGTCGCATCCCTACTTCCACCGCTACCAAAGTCTCTCTCCCAATGCGCTGCACAGTATTGGGGAAACATGACGCATTCTGGCACATTCCCACTCGTACAGAGTAATTAAGAAAGGCTCTTATTACGCTTAATTTTCGAGAAGTCTACCGCCATTAACTGAGCACTTGCAACCGTGCCCTACTCGCGGTGTGTATCGAATCTCAACATCAATTAGGCTCATTCTTTTTAATCTCTTAATTGATTCAAATTATCAGTTTTGCAGCTCTGTGACGGACGGATGCCAGCTTATCATCATCGCAAAAAGAGAGAGAGAAAAAAAAAACTTTCAGGATGATGCAGGAACAAAAAAGAGGCAAAGGGGTGGCAATACCATGTTAATTGAATTCCACATGCTAATCAACGTGAAATTAGAGTTTTTTTTTTTTTTTACACCCCTGCAAAAAGATCCGGTCATAAGCATTGCATTAGGACCCAAAGTGAAAGAGAATGTGTGAATTTAAGAGGGGTTATATATTAATCTAGAGAAATAATTAACAGACATCAGTAAAATGTTTTTAAACCCCTATTTGAAAAAATTGCTTTTGATTTGATACGTTCGCTATTCTCTTTCATAGCCGAAACTAATGCGTATAAAATAGAGGATTAATTTAAAAAATCTAGTTACCAAAGGCCCCCCAAAATTTTTATTTTAAAAGAAAAAAAAATTCCCAATTCAATTTTTTTTTTAATTTTACCTTTTTTAAATAGCAGTTCTTTATATATCCTTTCAAATTTGATTGACTGATTGGTTCATCATGTGTATAGCTTTATGTACAGTTCATATAAATAATCCAACAGAGATAGATAAAAATTATACGAATATAGACAAAAAAGCAAACAGAAATCAAGCACTCTGGGCATCCACGCACCAACGGCAAGATTCTGCATAAGTGCCCGAACTGAACCATAAAACAACATAGAGGTAACCGACAGGTCTCGTCATCAGGGAGCCTAACCATATCAGTTACCTCAAGGGGAACTTTCTGAATAGGATGCAGGTAAGCCCAAAAGACATCCCAAGGCCCCGAGTCCCCAAAGGAAGCAATAAGTCAAAAAGAAAATGAAAAGACAAACACAACTTACAGTATGGGCTCAACGCACCTTACATGCAAGCACACAAATAATCCTAATGCAAAGTAAAAGATGCATACACACCCCAATTCCGTAAGTGACGGTTATGGCGAAACAGCAGCCAATTCTATCCTAAAAGTTACGTCATTGTAACATTACTACAGCTCCACCCCCCATTACAGCTTAACCAAATTTAAACATAAATACTATTCTAAACATCTTTAAAAATTCCTGAGTCTGAATGCCATTTTTTTAAAACTTTTAAATTGCCGAAATTTTTAGGGAAATTGTTTTTACTTAAGTTTTCCTCGAAAATGTTACATGCCTCCAAAATATCCCCAGCGTTGTTACATATGTTTTTTATTCTGTAAAGTTGTGAGTAAAAAATATTATAATAAATTTTATAGTTTAAGTTGCTATGGAAATTGGTAAACGTGATAACCTCGAAGTTAAAATCTAACCTTTTATCATATATCCCTATTTTTATTTCTCTATTTTGAATTTTAATTTTTAAATCCAGATAAGTCACACAAAGATTATTAAATTTTTAAAAATTATGAGGTCATCAGTACATCTAAATCAATATATCTAATATATCTAAAAATATATCTAATATATCATAAATCATCAATATATCTAAAAATATTTATGTACAGTTCATCATATGTATGTTATAGTGTATATAAGGGATTAATAAGTTTTTTCTGGTTGCATTGTATTGGTGTTTTAATGATGAAGTTAATATGTCGTATTGCTTTTTGTTATTTGATAATGTTCTAGGCTTCTAACGGTTCGAATAGCCACCTAGAAGCCCAGACATAAATCCTATTGAGCATCTTTGGGATGTTTTGGAACAAGGCGTGAAAGGCCATCACACAGCACCAAAGAACCTTACTGAATTATGGACAGCTTTAGCCAATATTTGGCAAGCCATTCCCGTGGAACGTTTCCAGAAACTTTTTGAATCTATGCCTCTTCGTGTGGCAGCCGTTATCAAGGCCAGAGGAGGCCCAACTCGTTACTAGGTAGGTATCCCTAATTCAGTGGCACTTCAGTGTATATATACGGGATTTTCTGAGGTCAAAATCAAATTTTGTATTGAGTCATATGCTGTAATATTAAATAGGGTACTTTTAATTCCATTTGAGTAATAAATCCCACTTTTTTAGGGATTTATTCCGTTTATCTCACTGAGGGTTCAGTTACGTTGCTTTTGTTCGTCCTTAGCTACAAGGAGTCTCCGAAAAAACTTTTAGCCAAGACTTCTGGTAGGATTCTAAGGTCTAACTAAGTTTTCAGCAAAACTTGGAATCAAAACAATTTCAGTTGTTTTAAAGGATGTGTCGTCGTTTATCTCAAAATCTTCTCTATAAAAAAATTAGTTGAAAAAATTTCCTAAAATTTGAAAATAGCATAGAAAACTGAAGAAAACTATTATTGGTAGATATAGGAAACCTTAATGGTTCCATACAAATTCATTTAGTATGCGGGTTAAAATGAAATTTAAACTAATAAAAAAATTATGAAAAAATCCAATTATAATCCTGAAAGGTTAATAAAGGGCAAGAAACAAAAATAAATTAAAAATTAGTTATATCAAAGAAGCCGAAATTTCCGCGTGTGTGTCCGCGTACCTGTGTTTGTATAATACATACACCAATACAGGCTTTAAATCAATATTGCAGATTTTTTAAATATGGTATGATCATATTCTAGCACTACAGAGGCTGTTCACACATTTTTTAGACGATGTATATTGTATTCACGAAACTAAATTACATAAAATTCTTGTGTTTTAAATGTTCTATTTGGCATCCCTTATTCTGAACTATCTTTCCACATCGCAATTTCCAGGATAATAATGCCTTTTGAAGTGTCAGAAGAGATATTCTATCCCATTCCTCCTGAACAGCTTTCCAGAGTCCTATAAGGGTTTTGGGACGACGTTTGGATAATGCAGATTTTAAAAGTCCGAAAGCACAAAATTCCATAGGTGATACATCGGGAGATTTAGTAGGGATATCAGTGAAGGGTATGGCCTTGACACCAGTTTTTTATTCCATTTCTTTTAGGAAATTTGCAGTGGATTTTGATGTGTGACTGCTAGCTTTGTCCTGATGGAGTCTCACAGATTGATGGCACTGTGGGTAAAGCGATGGTATTTCATTCAGAAAAATTGGCGATAAAATATGTTCCAGATAGTATTTGGAATTAATCTTGACATTTTTTCCACTCTCTTTATTTTTAACTTGCCATTATAAGAAAAACCAGCAACAATCATGAATCCCTTAGAAAAACTTTCTTTCGATTCTTTGAACCATGTACTTAATTTTTTTCCCCTTTTATGATAATAAATGGCTCTTTTTTTGTTGCAATCATTTAAATACACCCATGATTCATCTATTGTGACAATTGTTTTCCATTTTTCTTTGGATAAGTGCTTCTCATATAGAATTCTGCAGCGTGTCCTGCGTTCAGCGATATGATTTGGGAGAAGACGATGCACATTGCGTTTTTTTCGCTTTTTTAAGATTTAAATCAACGTTTATCATTTTGTTCACAGTGGACACCGAGCATTTTAATGATTTTGCAACTGTCCTTTGACTAGGGGGATTTTCTTTTAACATTAAACAACGTACCTTTGCAATAGTCGAAGATGTCCGTATTTTCCTTGGATACTTGTTTGGAATTTTTGTCCCACTTGAGGCTCCAATTTGACGTTTTTTTCCTTTCTTGTTGACGATATTACGTATCGACGCTTTAGATATCACAAAACCATGACTCTCACATCGTTTTTGGATAACGGAGTATGCATATTTCTCTTCGGAAAGAGCATAAATGTAGCCTTCGAACCACTGCTTTGTAAAAAGCGCCATTTTGAATAAAAACAAAACTTTCAAACCGCAGACGATAATTTTGACTTTTAAAAACATAGTACAATTGCAATTATTTCTTTTGCAGCAAACGATTTTTTATTACCGCTTACCAAAATCGTCTAAAAAATGTGCGAACAGCCTCTGTATATAGTCATTACCATTGTATTATAATGTTTATACATATCACGTACGCGTTTTTGTATAATGCATACACCAATACAGGCTTTAAATCAATATTACAGATTTTCTAAATATGATATGATCATATTCTAGTGTTATATATATAGTCATCTGCCCAAACAGCAGTCATTATGCCCTGGGTACAAATTGCCAATTACCCCACGATCTAAATTACGAATCTGAAAACAATTAAACCTATTATCTCCCGCACCCCACAAGATAGCGATAAAAAACATCATTTGGTACTTAATGATGGTTTTTTTTTAACAACCCTTATGTTTTCCTATCGGAAAAAACATTGACATGACAATTAAGCGAAATTAACGTGATTAGCGAGTTTTTTACGCGCTGCGGCAGTAATGAAAAAAGTTGTCACTTATAAAACAATAAGAGACGGTCTCGTGTGAAGTAACGTCATTTACTGAATAGCGATTATGACGGTGATGTGGGTGAGATTGCGAATTGAAATGTATTAACCGGTGTATATCAAAAGCCATTGCTTGATTCTGTTGTAAATTTTTGGCTGCGGTATGTCAGATGTTGTTATTAGGCGTGGGGTATATTTATGCATAAATAAGTCGATAAAATTGTGGTTTTAACATCTTACATAAAAACTCGGAATTTTTGTGATAAGAGGAAATTTGAAAGAAAGAAAGAAAGACAAATTGAATTGTATTTTACTTGTGGCCCGAATTGTCATTTTCTATGAACTTTAAAATTTCAATGTTAGAAGAAATAAAAAAAAGAACGATGAAACATGTTTTAATTGATTTATGCTATAAAATTTCCCCAAACGAATAAAAATAAGTGTTTCTGTTTTTCAAAAGCAAAGCTGTCTCCATATTAATTTTTAAAGCTGGATTTTCTTTTTGGTGTTGTTAATTGAATTTCATAATTTTGATCACCGAAAAATTGAAAGAAAAGAAATAAAAAAGCATATTTTATTTTTATTCATGACTAATTGGCCAGATTTAAATAGATCTTATCTGTATTGCTTTTGAAATGCGAAACCTTCTCCTGATTCTTATAAAACTGATTGTCTGACTTTTTTTTTTTGTAAACAATTGTACTTATTTTTCCCTCTTTTTGACCTGTGTAGAGTTGTTATCTTTTATTCTGGAATTTATGTTTTTATGAATCTTCCACCGTAATGAAAATTTTAGGAAGAACTTTAATGCATCGTCGCTTAATATTTAAAAATGTATTAAATGTATAAAAGTGATTGGTGAAAAGTCAAAATGTTTATTCAAGCTCTTGGCTGAATATTTATTGGATGAAACCTTAGTGAAAGTTAGTTTTTTTTTTCTCCTGGGGGGGGGGGAGTAAAACTTTAGAGAATTTCCTCCAAAGTTTTTATTTTACTGACAAACTCAAAAATCTTCATGTCATAAAACAAGATGAAATTTTTCACTTAGTACCATAATTTTGTAAGTTTCACTTAGTACCATAATTTTGTAAGTTCAAAGGATACTAAAGTCGAACCTCGTTATAACGAACTTCAAGAAACCAAAGGTTTTGTTCGCTGTATCCTTTGGTTCGCTATATCCGAACCGTTAAGAAAAATGCTACAGTTCACAAAATGTATAACTCATTAGTTGCAATGTGTTTTCAATAATGATGTATTTAAAAAATGATAAAATCTATTAAAAATGATCATTAAGGAAATGAATCGGATAAAATCGATTACAGTCGAACCCTGTTATAACGAACCCGCTATATAACGAACTCACGGATATAACGAACGAAAATGTTGGTCCCGCCGTTTCAAGGACTTCAAGGGACAAACTTCAAGGGACCAAATGTTTTGTTCGCTTTATCCGGGGTGTTCGCTATATCCGAACCGTTAAGGAAAATGCTAGAGTTCACAAAATATATAACTCATTAGTTGCGATGTGTATTCATTATGATGTATGAAAAAAAATTATAAAATCCATTAAAAATTATCATTAATGAATTAAATCGACTAAAGTCGATTACATTAAACTGACACAATACTAATTAAATTTCGTACAACAGGAAAATGGCGGGACCAAAATTTTCGTTCTTTATATACCGGGTTCGACTGTATAATTAATCGCATAATTTGACTTAATTATACAAAAGTAGTACCAATAATTGTTTACTCTGGTGTTTATTTATTTCAAGAGGTGAGATATTTAAATGATAATGAGGGTACTTCATGTCACTTTAAAAGTTTTTATTGCTTATTTAGTTATGTCAACATTTTTTTAGTTTGTTTAATTTTCATCGACTCGGCCTGCGATGTCTTTATCACTAGACAGATCACTAGTATGATAATTTTTTGCCAAAATTTTTTTGAGTAAGTTAGAAAAAATCTTTTTGAATATCCTTCGAGTGTTAATTTAGCATCCAGATCATTCATTTTTCTCCATGAAACAAAACGTATGCCTTCAAAACTATGCAAGCTGCGAAGTTTCGAAGCTGCATAACTTCGCTTATGCAGCTTCATAAACGAAGCTGTATAATTAAGTAGGTCATTATATCACGACAGGGCTGGGCTCACAAGAATTATGCGTCTCGCCAAACTTAAAATAAGTTCCTTTGAGAAATGACATTTTTTTCCGGGAAAAGAATTCTGCATCAAGCTTCTAATTTTAATATAAAATAAAAGTATAAAAAGAATAACTTCATGGTGGGCCAAGAGAACAATCCTCTTATTCAAGCGTTAAATAAAAACTCATTTTTCCCTCCCGTGTAACCCAGAAAATTGTGTTTTTAAAACTTTTTAAAAGGATTTACATTACTGATTGAATTTTCAGCCAGGGAAAATACTTGTCTCTCTATATGCATACATTTGAATTGTGAACCTCATTTACACAACGGAAGTATGAGGCATGTAATTTTTTAAATAAAATAAAACCTTTATTTATTTTTTTTTTGGGGGGGGGGGGGGTGCGTCGGAATTTAGAGGCGAGAGAGAGAGAGTTGACAAAAGGAAACGACAGCGAAAAGAAGAAAAATGTATAAAATTACAATCTATGCGGACGCAAATGATATTTTAAAAATAAATATAGGTATATTGAAAGCGGCACTTCAAAGAAAGCCGGATACACATTTCAGAGGGGGCAAGTACTGTCACATAAAAGGAGCGAGAAAGAAAACAAAAATTGCCGACATTATGCTTCCAGTCGGACCTCGCTGATGATAAAGTGGACAATACAACACAAGAAATTTAAATTTCCCGAAAAGAAAAAAAGAAAAATTATCATCGACGGTGATGGCCTGGACGGAGGGAAAAAAAAAAAAAAAAGAGCGTCAAGAAAAAAGCGAGTTTGTAACCAAACCTTTCATCTAAAAACAATCTTCCAGAAAAGATGAAAAGAGCCTTCTCCGAGGTGGGTAGAAAAATTCTTCTCCGAAATTCATGCGACCTGAATATTCCTCTGCGGATAAAAACTCCCTTTTTCATGCAAAAATTAGCTTTTAAAAAAATATGAAAAAAAACCTGCCGCCCTCGGTATAAGGAAGAGGGCCAAAGTGAAAAATAGCCGATGCTGTAATTACCGGCCATAAATTGTGAAGTGCGGGGTCCCTGCCCTGTAATTAAGGCCCTGCCGGCCTGGATTTACTTGTCACGAGGTGCTCCTCCCCCCCACGGGAGCCAGAGTGCAAGGGGTTTTGCGGGCCCACCACGAAGGGAAAAAAAGGTTGTTTAGGCCGTCACCACCACCCTTATGCCAAAGTACGATGTATTTTGGTATTTGAGTCAAGGGGGTGAGGTTCTTTTTCCCCTTTTTTATGCTGTGAAACATTTGTGGCAACAGTTCGACTGAAGTTTTTCGTTTTTGTGCTGTTGTTGCTTTTTGTTTTTCAAGGTAGAAGTAGAGTAATCATGGGAATGTATGTTTTCTAGTTTTATGTTAGTTGGTGTAAGGGTGAATGTGACCCGAACACGAAGCCTGAATGTTATATGTACCGCTCATTGGAAACTGCGACACGAGCAAGAACGCAAACTACGGTCGTGGCGTTTATTTGAACGATAACATGTGGTGCAATTTTCTGTAACGCAAAAGGAACCTGCTAAAAACAGAATTTTTATGTGTACATCTTTAGAAGATACTAGCGGCCCGTCCCGACTTTGTCCGGGTTGAACAAAATATTATACCAATAAATTTCCAGTTGATAGCCAATAAATTGTAAATTTTTTTGTTACCTTAATAATACCTTAAATTAATATTACGTTAGTTAATAATTAAAGTGAATTTTTTAAAAGAAAAAGGCGTGCCGGAGAATGGGTAGGTTCGAACCGCTAACGTCAGAACAGAAGCCCACCGCCATAGCACCAAGCTAAGGATCGTTGAAAACTTCGGTACAAAAAGCGGTAGAGGACAGTAGCGGTAACAATGGAGATTGTTAGGATTAAGCCCCTAACTTTATTTCTATTGATCAGATATACATAATATATAGCCTATGTCCATCTGGAATAATGTACCTTTCAAACAGTGAAGGAATTTTTCAAATAGGTGCAGTGGTTCTGGAGATTACCCTCCACATACAAAATCGCTCTCTCTTTATATATAAGTATAGATAAGTGCTCAGGGCATGGCATTGGTCGATAAAGACTCTGGATGGCTGCCTGTGAAACGTTTGCAAATGTTGGGCGTTTCGCTGTCTTGCCGTAAATTCGATAGCTCTCCGGAATTTTTGGACAGTATGAATCAAACCTCTAAGAGCTACAAACAGATCCAAGTGATCAGCCGTCATCGATTGTACAGTTACACAGAGTACAGTTGAGGAGAATTACCTAACGTACAGAGGAGATTCCTGAAGACAATCGTGCGCAATCACGAAAGCTAACGAAAGGTACTCTTTTGGTACATTTTGGGGAAAAAAAGATATTTCCGTATTTTTTTTAAGTCATTCAAGCACCAGTCATCAGAATTATTCTCTGCTGAGTAAAGAAGTAAATCAAAAGCTTTGAAAGAATCTGACTATACATTACGAAAGATTGCTTCGTAATATTTTGAAACAATTACTATGTTCTCTGAAATACAACCTTGACAGAGAGAAACAGGCAGATTTAAAGTAAGAAAAAAAAATGTGCGTGATAACTCTCTCAGGCAGTGTTTGATTTCTTTGATTTTCATAGCTTCAGGGAATGAAAAAAAAATTAACTTAATGCAGTTAGGTCAGTATATTTCTTTCAGAGAATATATAGGTCTCTCGGTCGACTGTTGCAAAGAGACTGTAAAAATATATATTTTTGAAAAGTTGCTATCAGGAAATCGTTATTGACTTAAGGCTGTTATGTACTAAGAAAAAAAAATCGTATTTCCCTTTTCTTCTTCTTGCATACTCTTGAGGTGGGAGGAGTCCAGTTGACAGTTCGAGAATTCCACCCCCCTTAGGATTGACATTTTGAGGGATTGTAATGGCTCTCTCTCTCTATAGTGGGGTTAAGCGCTGCCCCCAAATTTTTTATTTAAAATATATTTTTGTCAACTATTTACAAGTACATAAATGCTGATAATCAAATAAAATTGGTATCGTCGGATAGCGTGAACTTTTCTGCAAAGCGCTACAGGATTCATTTTATAAATTTCGTCCACTGAAGGAATTTATGAGCGTTTAAAACACACTATACCAGATTTTTCCCCGAATAATTTAAATTTTCAAATATTAATTGTATTTTTTTTTAGGAACTAAAAATGTACACAAATGTAAAATTTCTTTCTCTATGACGGAGTACAATTTTTTTAAAAAAATCTTTGAATCCAAGTCGGCAATCCGTGGTCAAATTTTCTCCATAGGTTAACATTGAGGTGAGAGAATCCAATGTGGTTAGTACATAGCATCCTTAAGCCAAATGCAATAACACTCTCAGAGTATGTTTGAAAATATAGGGATGGAACAATTCAACCGCAAAGGACAGCACTTTGTATAGATGAATTCAAATTTGAACTTTTTGATTAAAAAAAAAGGAAGCAGAGTGCCAAGGATGAAATCAGTGGCACTCCCAGGGGGGGGGCATGGGGGCTCTGCCCCCCCCCAAGAAGTAAAAATATTGATTTTGCATTATAAATATTTTTATTCGTTCTTTTCTCGGTCCCCCCCCCCATGCATTATAAATATTTTTATCCATTCATCTCGCCCCCCCCCCCAAGAAAAAATCCTGGGTGCGCTACTGGATGAAATGAAAGGTGTTTTACTTAGAGGACATTTTCCTCTCTATGAAACGTGCTGATAACGAACGTCCTTGTTTCGCCATGCTTTACTGCTCGTAGACGGGGCTTTACAGACGATGATCTGCTTGAAATAGGCGGCAAAACTGATATGAAAATATATTATCAAATTCTTATTCATAATGGCGAACTAAGTGGGCTTCATCTGATTAGTTAAGGATATTACATTAAAGGATTAGTTAAGGACTTTCAATGCTTTGTTCATCAATGAATTTATCTATGAATATACATGTATAAATTTTTATAATAATAAAATGAGGATTAATTGGGAAATGTTATATAAGAGGACAGAAAAGATTGAAAAGTATAATTGTACCTCTAAAATTATCTCCAACACAACTGCTAATATTGCTGAAGTTTCTGATGAACTAATAATGAATATACAATTATTTGCAAGAATAAAATTAAAACACCAATCACAAATCTTCAAATTTAGTTTTACAATTTACAATTTTATTAATCTCTGTACGTAGAATAATCACTTAAAGAGTAATTTTTTTGTTAACTCTCTTATTATTCGGATCATAGTGTTTAACGGTATGTTATCTAATGCAGTGCTCCCAACCTTTTAATCGCCGCGGACCTGTCAACGCTTGATAATTTTACCGCGGCCCGCTGAGGGGGGCTATGACTACAATTTAAATTTATAATCTTGAGATGTTTAAGGTGACTGCCTACGTTCGGAGCCAATTTTTTTTTTAAATTGTTTTTTTAAGGATTTTTTTATCTTTTATGGTAAAATAGCATTTAAAAATAAATATAAAAAAAAACTTGCCTGTAAATACCATACTTTTTTTATAAATTGGTCAATTTGAAGTAATTTTTAATGAAATTTAGCTAAAACGCCTATCACTCTGCACAAAATTCTAATGCTACTATTTTAATTTCCTTCTCACACATGATACATATGTTAGTTATCTTGAAAATGACCCTCAATCTAAGAGAAATTTTAAAATGCAAAAATAATACAGACAATTTTATGTTCCAATATGAAAATTTTCCCCAATTCGTCATTCCTTTCCTTATAAAAACAGCCCCAAACAAAAAAACTATTTATTATACATCCATTATTGTGCGTCATCTCATTAACAATAGCATCTAAAACATTTCCTGAAAATTTTATCAAATTATATGCATTATTATGTGAATATCATGATAACGGTAGAGATTTGTGCTAAAAAACATAATTCTGAGAAAAACGCATTTAAAGTTGTGTGTCACTTCAATTTTGTATCAGACGATGTTTTTAAAAACAGCTATAACTCTGCTTCTAATTAATTTAGAATGAAAATCAAAACGGTTTTGAAAAGAGAAAAGATTGAACTACACGATTCTTGCAAAAAAAAAAAAAAAATTGACCAAAATAGTCAAAAAATGGCATTTTCAACGTAGGCAGTCACCTTAATAAACAATAAACTAATTTAAAATAGTTA
Organism: Dolomedes plantarius; assembly: GCA_907164885.2. Classification (NCBI taxonomy): domain Eukaryota; kingdom Metazoa; phylum Arthropoda; class Arachnida; order Araneae; family Dolomedidae; genus Dolomedes; species Dolomedes plantarius. The sequence goes on along the minus strand of OU015498.1, from coordinate 13,021,375 downwards.
CAAGAATCCTTTTGTTACGAAGGTATAAATTAGCACAAACCCGACAAAGTCGCACTAACCCGAGAGAAATACACCACTGTAAATAAAATGGAAATAATTTAATGTTCCTTGGGCGGCCCGGTACTATTTGATCCGCGGACCGGTACCGGTCCGCGGCCCGGGGGTTGGGGACCACTGATCTAATACATTCAGAAATACATATAAGTAGGGATGCGTAATTTTCGTGTTTGCGAAATAGATGCGAATAAATGCGATATTTGCCGATATGAGAGGATAAATGGGAAAATTATTTTTTTGGACGTTTATCACCGATTTTTCGGCGAAAACTCGGTAATAAACGGCTTTTTAAGCGAAATTAGGTAATAGTAGTAATAGTAATTTAGCGTAATTTAGCATATTTGTTTATCTAAGACCACCCACGGTCTTTAACTGAGAGATATCACTTTCGAAATTTGCTTATTGCTGAAGACTTTAGGAAAAGAATGTTGAGTTTACAGTCGAACCCCGTTATAACGAACTTGAAGGGACCAAAGATTTTGTTCTCTTTATCCGGTGGTTCGCTGTATCCGAACCGTTTAGAAAAATGCTAGAGTTCACAAAATGTATAACTCGTTAGTCACAATGTGTATTCAATAATGATGTATTTAAAAAATGATAAAATCTATTAAAAATGATCATTAATGAATTAAATCGACTAAAATCGATTACATTAAACTGACACAATAATAATTAAATTACGTATAATAGGAAAATGGCGGGACCAAAATTTTTGTTCGTTATAGCCGTGAGTTCGTTATATGCCGGGTTCGCTATAACGGGGTTCGTTACTGTACTACAATATTAGCTTCTAACTAAGAATTTTGATACTTACCTAACCAAATAAGTAAATTTTTTTTTTAATACGTAAATGCGAAATTTTTGAATTTATATTTTTTTGCTAATAAATGCGAAATTTTATACATCGTAATTTCTTTTTTTTTTTTTGTGTGCAAAATTTCGATATTTTTTTATGCGAAATTTACGTACCCTTACACACGAGTAAAAGATATAGCGAGTATTTATATAAGCCTGTTCGAAAAATCCAAAATCCTGGAACCAGTTTTCCCAAGTGATATCCGATCATGGATTTAACTAAGTATCGCTCTAAGTGTTTGTTTCGTCCGATACAGACAGAAATAAAAAAATAGATCCCGAGAATAAATCCAAAAACATCCCAATTAAGTAGCCTCAATTGTGTTTCCCCCACTGCATCCAAGACAGATTTACGCCCCTTCAACAGTTGACGTAAGAATTTGGCTTTTTTATTTGTTGCCTGCGCGCGTTCAGAAGCCCTTTTCGCTAACGGAGTTGACAGCGAAATCACTGCGGCTATTTATAAGCTTTTGTTTCACGCCTATCCAGTTAAGAGAAAATGTAATTCTTTAGGATATGTATCACTTGCCGTTCGTTTGTCTCGCGTATATATACCCGGCTCCCCATTCCTTCTGGGATGTGTATGATTAATTTATGGCGACGCGGTTTTTGTTTACGATCTAGTATCATAGTGCGAATTCTCCCAGTTTGATGTATTCCCCGCCGTTTTTTTTTTACCCCAACTTTCCATGCTGCATCTTGCGTCCAAACTGCGTCTCGGAGTGATGTTTTACTGGCTGGCGCAAGTCTCCGAGTAAATCATTCAGCGGGACCTGGATATAAATGTGAGTTTTACGGTGCCTCGCGGATTGAAATACGACGTGAATGTTATTTGTCCCACACGTGGTTTTTGGAGTTTCTGTCTGTCAGCACAATATGATGATAACTTTTCGTTTCCTCCACTGCATACAGGCAGGAATTTAATTTTTTTTTTTTTTTTTTTTTTTGTTGTGGCATTTTCGATTCTGCATTTTTTTTCTCTCTCTCTCGATTATAGCTGAATTTCTGCCTTTTTTTTAATCCATTACTCGGTATCCAGGTACCATCAATGAAGTGATGAATCAACAAACTTTGGAAGGATTTTAAATATTAAAAATTAACTAGCTAAAAAGAGACATTTTTTCATAGTCAAATTGAAGAAACGGAATTTTAACGTAAATTATTTAAAGGGGAAATTTTGATGACTTAGTACCATAATTTTGAAGTTCAAAGGATACTACAGTCGAACCCCGTTATAACGAACTCCAAAGGTTTTGTTCGCTTTATCCGGTGGTTCGCTATATCCGAACTGTTGAGAAAAATGCTTAGAGTTCACAAAATCTATAACTCATTAGTTGCAATGAATGTTCAATAATGAGGTATTAAAAAATGATAAAATCCATTAAAAATGATCATTAATGAATTAAATCGGCTAAAATCGATAACATTAAACTGACACAATACTAATTAAATTACGTACAATAGGAAAACGGCGGGGTCAAAATTTTCGTTCGTTATATCCGTGAGTTCGTTATATACCGGGTTCGCTATAACGGGGTTCGACTGTACTATATTACTCGGTAATCCAACAAAATTACCTCGGTCCTACAAAATTACTCGGTATCCAGGTACCATCAATGAAGTAATGAATCAACAAACTTTGGAAGGATTTTAAATTTTAACAAGTAATATATAAAAAAAAATTTTAAAGTCAATTCCTACTTAGGTCAACAAAGAAAAATTTGAGTGTGAACTAATAGTAGGAATTGAAAAAAAAGGATTGCCTGCCAGAACCTTGCCTACTGTGCGAGATTAGGAGGAGGGGAAAGAGAGAGAAAAAGTTTGTCAGGTTGGGGATTCGATCTCGCAACCTACAGGACGGGAGAAGCCCGCGATACAGCAGTGCTACCGTTTACACAGTAACAAGAGGGAAATTACTATTCAAGAGCAAGAGACGCTCTAGGTCTAAAACTAAAATTGATTAATTAAATTTAATTAATGAATTAATATTTGAAAAACTGTATTAACACCAAGTGTCATCCACTACAAGTTTAAAAAAATGTATTTGAACTTGAGTGGATGAATAAAAAGTACTTTTATTAACGATTGAAAATTTGAACAAGATATATATAGAGAGAGTGTGAACTAATAACAGTAGGAATTGAAAAATGAATTAGTTATAAAGAGACTTTTTTTTATAGTCAAATTGAAGAAATAGAATTTCAACGTAAATTATTTAAAGGGGAAATTTTGATGACTTAGTACCATAATTTTGTAAGTTCAAAGGATACTGCTATATTACTCGGTAATCCTACAAAATTACTCAGTATCCAGCTACCATCAATGAAGTAATGAATCAACAAACTTTGGAAGGATTTTAAATATTAAAAATTAACTAGCTATAAAGAGACATTTTTTCATAGTCAAATTGAAGAAACGGAATTTTAACGTAAATTATTTAAAGGGGAAATTTTGATGACTTAGTACCATAATTTTGTAAGTTCAAAGGATACTACAGTCGAACCCCGTTATAACGAACTCCAAAGGTTTTGTTCGCTTTATCCGGTGGTTCGCTATATCCGAACTGTTGAGAAAAATGCTTAGAGTTCACAAAATCTATAACTCATTAGTTGCAATGAATGTTCAATAATGAGGTATTAAAAAATTATAAAATCCATTAAAAATGATCATTAATGAATTAAATCGGCTAAAATTGATAACATTAAACTGACACAATGCTAATTAAATTACGTACAATAGGAAAACGGCGGGGTCAAAATTTTCGTTCGTTATATACCGGGTTCGCTATAACGGGGTTCGACTGTACTATATTATTCTGTAATCCAACAAAATAATCTCGGTCCTACAAAATTACTCAGTATCCAGCTACCAACAATGAAGTAATGAATCAACAGACTTTGGAAGGATTTTAAATCTTAAAAATGAACTAGCTATAAAGAGACATTTTTTATAGTCAAATTGAAGAAATGGAATTTCAACGTAAATTATTTAAAGGAGAAAATTTGATGACTTAGTACCATAATTTTGTAAGATCAAAGGATTCTACCTCATTAAAACATTTCTAGTTGATATCCGCCAAAACATGACGGCTGGATAGTAAATCAATGTACTAATACAGGTAACCCTCCTATAACACGGTAGATAGGTTCCTAGAAACGGCCGTGTTGTGTGAAACCGTGTTATATGAGACCCAGAAACAGTTAAAAAAAAGGGGGGTTACGTTCTTAAAACTCATTAAAAACAAACTTTATTTTTTCAAATTCCATATAAGCAACTTAATTTTTATTAAAAATATATAAATGTATGTATAACACAAAACGAAAAGAAACAAAAAAATATTATTTTCATTTAATGCGACCTTAATTTAATAAATTTCTTCCTCATCACTGCTCAGTACAATCAAACGAGAACGTTTTTTCGGTTGAACGATATCACCTTCACTTTCAGAACCCATTTCTTCATTTAGATTTTTTGAACCTTCTATCCTCTTTAAAAATCTGCAATTTTGGTTTATTTGCTGGTTCTTACGATGTCATTGTGGATTCACGGTATGGACATAGGCAATTTTGCAGCTCCCTTTTGAATTTTCGGCTTCTTTCAGAGGAAGGGTCTGCATTCGGGAAAACTGATTCAAGATTTTCAGCTAAGCGTAGGCCTTCTTGTAATTTTATAGAGTTATAAATGAATAAATTATAATTTGTTTATTGATTTTCATGTAAAGCCACTATATTTCATTATTCCTTCCCGTCATTATTTAAGGTAATTTAGTTATTAAATGTATTAAACAAAAATCATGTTATCTAGTGCTATAGAAGTACAGTGTTGTACAAAGGTTTTCGCAATTTTTTTATCGTGTTAGAGCGAACACGTGTTACAGGTTGCAGTGTTATACGAGGGTTCCCGCAATTTATCTTATCGTGTTAGAGCGAAACCGTGTTGGAAGATGCCGTGCTGTAGGAGGGCTGCCTGTACACAAATTATGCTCAACACATGATTGCCAAATATTGAAAATAATAATATTGGAAATAGAGTACTACTCTTTAAAAAATTACTATTGAACCCAATAAAATGAAATAGGGTTATTCAATGACAAACTAAGATCTGGGTATGTGTACTCAGTAACTCTGTAATGCAGTAAAAATGGCAGAGAGAGAGAGCTAGAGAGATTCCTCGGAATGAACAAATTAACGTGTTCATGTGGCCTCGTGCTTACTATGTATCTAAAGCCAGATTTAAACATGTCACTGAGCATGCGCAGAAACAAATTAATGTGTTTATGCGATCTCGTTCTTAGTGAACATCTAAAGCCAGATTTAAACATGTCACTGCGCAGAAAGCGATTTTTTTAATTGTAAATTATCGCAAATTAATAGAAATTGGGGTTTTAAAAACCAAATTTGACACATCTATACATGTATGTATATGTATTACATATACATACATATTACACTAGCTGAAAACCCGCGCTTCGCTACGGAGTACATTCAAATTAAATACAACGGTCAACGTATGCAATTTATGCCAAAAAATAAATATATATTTATAATAAATGCGATGATCAATGTATACAATTGATGTAAAATATATATCTATCTATATATATATATATATTTATAAAAAAATCGTAAAGGATATGCATTTTTTTTTTATAATATCCAATCGTCTGCTGCATTAGAAAGAGAGAAAAATATTTTTTTTGTCTATTTAGTTGTTACGCACGTGACGATAAATTTATTGAAAGTTCCAGAAAAAGAAATCACGTGATCGGCATTTAATAAATTAAATTCTAAAAATAAATCTTTAAAATTTCACAAAAAATCAGGAAATGGAGGTAAAGAATCGAAAAAGATCTCATTTTAAAGGAATTTTTATGATCTTTCTCGTGATATAAATTTTATAACCCTCAATGTATTATTTTAAATGCAAACGTAAAAATAGTTTAAGAAACAGCTTAAAAATTTAATTTTAAAAAATCTAAGAAGAATTTTTGAAAAATCTTTCTTAGTGCACCCCTACACTATTAGAAGAATCGCCATGCAAAATTTCAGCCCTTTAGGTCCAGCGGTTTGGTCTGTGCGTTGTATGTCAGTCAGTCAGTGAATGAATGAATGAATGAATGAATGAGTCAGTTACGGAACTGTTTTATATATATAGATTACATATACATACATATTACATTACATATACACCCTAGTAACAATTTTGATTAGACATTCTCAAATTTCACCGTAAAAGTAATTAATATCATTACTTCATGTCGGTTTCCTTCTATTAAATGGTTAAACCGGTTCATGTGCATTGCGATTGAAGGATGCGGTAAACTAAATAACAAAAACACTGCGTAAAATCCACAGATATATATGCATAATATAATCTTTATAATCTCTATGAAATACAGAGAAAATTTAGCGAATTATTTGTTACAGCATTGTGAATAGAATTTACCCAGAGAACAATACGGGCATAAATCCATCTTTGATACATATCACCGATTCGTTGGATGATATATAACTCTCATTAGAGATATCGAGGCTTCACATCTTCGGATTTGAGGATTTCGTTTCACTGTGTTTGGCCGACACTATCTCAGTATTATTCTAACTGCGTTAAAATGTGCAATAAATAGTGGGACTTCTATGATGGAATTGTTGATGAAGACGTCAAACTGGGTGATAAAGAGTTTATCTGGTTGTCAATGGTAGACTTCGCCGCATGTTCTCCCGGATGTCAGCCGTGCTGTGAAGGAGCAAGTCGGTGGCTCTAATTGCGTCCATGATCTCACAATTGATGTTGTTTAGATACGGCTGTCACTTCACCTTGATATCCTTATCAAACGACTAAGTACAGCCTAAACTCGTAATGAATATGTATGACCAACAGGACCTGGAAGGACTCGAAAAACGATTCGACAAAGGTGACTTTAATATGTTTGCGCGTCCGCTGAGAGAATTTTTAAGTTTATGTAGGTTGAACGTGCACCTTCAATGTTACTGGACTCGTTTGCATGATTTAACTAGTGGTCATACGGCACCCGCGCAATTTCAAAGGATTTTACTGGGATTTTTTGAAACCTCCCTTCACATCTTCGACATTTTATACCAACTAATGACTTGAAATTTGTGGAAAAACACATACTTCTCCTAATATTAAGTTATCTTATTGACATTGTTTAATTTTACAATAAGAAAATTTGAAAAAACTCGGTCTCAAAACTTTATAATTACAAAAGTAACGAGTATGATTATGTTTGTAAATTTGATGATTATAATAACTTACAGTAGGACCCGACTAATAATTCGATTGACAATAATCTTTACCCGAGGAAGGCTGTAGTAGTTGAAGTTCTCGTAAAGCGAGCGTAACAAAGTTTTCCAATATTAACCTTTTCGATGCTTAATACTTTTGAGATATTGGACTGATGTTGACACTGGTGTACATAATGTTCTTCTACCGATGCAGCGCATCAAAACTCAAATGTTGAATGCTTTTAGGCAGCGCAAGGCAATCTTTTTAAATGTTCCAGATTTTACGAAACTAATAAAGGTCTTTGACAGTGTGGTTTTATGTTTGACACGATTCACTACTATAACTGCTGATTCTCCAGATTGCATTGTCTTCGCTGTTTCTTCGTTATTTATTCCTCAAATCAAAATTGTTTTACGCATTTTTAAACCTTCGTAAATCCCAGAGGTGCCTCCGAGAGCAACTGAATGAAAGTTACACAAAGAGTCGCTCATAAAATATTACTTTGCATTACGGATACTAAGGGCGCTTAAGGCCTCGTTGACATCGAGTCCGTCAGCTTTACGCAGCGCCAGTGGAACTCGTATCAAATAATTTTCACCACTCACAGACCTCCAAACAATTTATCCCGAAATCGCCAAGGTCTGTGATTGGTTAAAACTCTTCCGATACGAGTAACACTTACAGTGCCCAAATGTTGACAGACTCGATGGAAATAAGTCCTAAATGCACTCACTCCACTAGCAGTGTTTAACTCCATGATCACATATTTGCACCCAAAGTGCATTACAATACCGAACGATGGGCATTTATATGCGCCCATTGAACGGAAAGACTTTAGTTAGAGATAAAGATAATAAGATTAGGTAACTATTAGATGAAGATGATACCTTGTTCTGTAATAACTTTCAGTTGGACACCGACTAAAGGATTTTTAATAATAATATCGCTAATACAGAAATGCTTCAGCAGTTAAAGGACTCTTGAAGCAGTTTTAAAATTGATTGTAGTTTGTAATTAATAACAAAATTAAATGAAAAATAATAATTAGATGAAGGTAAAAGCTTCAGGTAAAAATACTTTCATAGATTTCTTCTTTAGCACACCGACAAAACTGTTCTAACGATAAAACTTCTGCTACGAGTAAAATTGCCGCGGTCAAAGTATTCAGGTATTGAAAGCTGATCTAGAAATAATTTTGATTTACAATCAATTATAAAGTTACACAAAAATCAAGATGGGGAGACAAGCTGAAATCCCTCAATAGATTCTGAGGTGACTTATGATAGATTTTAAAATTTTAATCATTGATTTATACATTCTTTTAGAGCACCCATGAGTACTAACATACAAACGAATCTATTATCATGAGGAAAAGTCTATATCTTTACAAACAGTTGTAGAATACAACGATAATTACTAGCAGAGGAAAATGAAAATTTTTGTCGTTCTCTATAAAACCTGAAATCGAGCGTTCACTCTGGAATTCATTCTCCCCAAGCACACCATAAGCACTAAAATACTAACCAATCTGTGACCATGAGAAAAGTCTACTTTTTTAAAGCAGTTGTAAAATACAACGATAATTAAGTGCAAAGGAAAATAAAAATTGTTGCTGTTCCCTATAAATCCTGAAAACTGACGTTCACGCTGGAATTTATCCTCTTTAAGCTCATACCATAAGCACTGAAACAGCAACGAATCTATTATTATGAGGAAAGTCTATTTCTTTTAAAACAACTGTAAAATACATCGTTGATAATTACGTGCAAAGTAAAATAAAAATCGTTGCTGTTCTTTAAAAAACCTTAAATCTAGCTTTCATTCTGGAATTCGTTCTCCCCAAGCACACCATAAACACTAAAATACTAACGAATCTATAATCACGAGCAAAGCCTATTTCTTTTCAATCAATTATAAAATAAAACGATAATTACGTGGAAAGGAAAATACAAATTATGGCTGTTCCCTATAAAACCTGAAATCGGACGTTCATTCTGGAATTCAATCTCCCCAAGCACACCGTAAGCATTAAAATGCTAACAAATCTGTGACCATGAGAAAAGCCTATTTCTTTTCAAGCATTTGTAAAATAAAACGATAATTACGCGCAAATAAATAAGAATTGTTGAAAATAAGAATTGTTGCTGTTCCCTCTAAAACCTGAAATCTGACGTTCATTCTGGAATTCAATCTCTTCAAGCTGATACCATGAGCACTGAAATAGCAACGAATCTATATTATCACGAAGAAAGTCTATTTCTTTTTCAAACAATTGCAAAATACATCGTTGAAAATTGAGTAGAAAGTAAAATAAAAGTCGTTGCTGTTCTTTATAAAACGTAAAATCTAGCGTTCATTCTGGAATTCGTTCTCCCCAAGTACACCATAAGCACTAAAATACTAACGAATCTGTGATTTCACGTAATTATCGTTGTATTTTACAATTGCTTGAAAAGAAATAGGCTAAATAAATAAGAATTGTTAAAAGTAAGAATTATTGTTTTTCCCTATAAAACCTGAAGTCTGACGTTCATTCTGGGATTCAGTCTCTTCAAGCTGATACCATGAGCATTGAAATAGCAACGAATCTATTATCACGAGGAAAGTCTATGTCTTTTCAAACAATTGTAAAATACATCGTTGATAATTGCTTGCAAAGGAAAATATAAATCGTTGCTGTTCTTTATAAAACCTTAAATCTAGCGTTCATTCTGGAATTCATTCTCCCCAAGCACACCATAAACTCTAAAATACTAACGAATCTATCATCACGAGCAAAGCCTATTTCTTTTCAAACAGTTATAAAATACAACGATAACTGAGCAGAAAGGAAAATACAAATTATGGCTGCTCCCTATAAAACCTGAAACTGAACGTTCATTCTGGAATTCATTCTTCCCAAACACACCATAAACACTAAAATACTAACGAATCTGTGATGACGAGAAAAGCCTATTTCTTTTCAAGCATTTGTAAAATACACCGATAATTACGTGCAAATAAATAAGAATTGTTGCTGTTCTCTCTAAAACCTGAAATCTGACGTTCATTCTGGAATTCAATCTCTTCAAGCTAATACCATGAGCACTGAAATAGCAACGAATCCATTATCACGAGGAAAGTCTGTCTTTTCAAACAATTGTAGACTACATCGTTGATATTTGCTTGCAAAGGAAAATATAAATCATTGCTGCTCTTCATAAAACCTTAAATCTAGCGTTCATTGTGGAATTCATTCTCCCCAAGCACACCATAAACTCTAAAATACTAACGAATCTATCATCACGAGCAAAGCCTATTTCTTTTCAAACAATTATAAAATACAACGATAATGACGCGGAAAGGAAAATACAAACTATGGCTGTTCCCTATAAAACCTGAAATCTGGCGTTAGATGCATGTTCTAACGTGTTGTAATGCCTATTTAGGGAGTAGTAGAGGGAGTAGAATAGATAACACCAGCGCCGGAACCTGGTTAACTCTTTCAGGGGCAACGATCTCCACCGTTTGCTTGGTGCAGATTTTCCCCCCGAATTTTTTTTAACCTAAAGAATCTTGAAAAATTTTCCAATTAAAAGGTTGCAAAATGTTTTTACTTCTTTATACTGATGACAGATGGCAGTACTAATCAATTTTCGGGTCATTTAACTGGAATACATTGAATGCAAGTGGAAAAAAAGGACTAGATTTAAGCGTTTACACTGTGCAAACGGCGCCCGTCAAAGGGTTAAGCAGTCGTTCCTAAGCAGTCGTTGGGTATTATCGATTGCTTTGATAATACCCAAAAAAATACTGATAATACATGACTTGTTGATCAAGCGCTCTAAGTCAGACCAGAGGAGAGCTCTGCAAAATTTTGAGCGTAAAGAAAAAAGGATCATCGATTACACGAAGAAAGAAATAAACGAAAGCATCACGCCGTGAACGTTAAGGAAATATTCATGGTGCAAAATGCGATTGCCCAGAATAAAGGCTTCGTAACTATTTTTCGCTGACAAGAAGGTTCTCTCTGACGCGAAAAGCGGAAAAAAAAATTATGTGCACTTTATTTGTCTCATTTCACGTTTTCTGCAGACATTTTCGCGGATTTCCATGCACGCGATACCCTAAAATATGTATGAATGCAAAGTACATTCGGAGTAAAGCCCCCGGAATTACTTTATTCGAGCTAGAAGAACGGAATACGTAAACAGAAAAATATGTATATGTATTTTGTTCCAAAAGAAACACTCAACGTGAGATTTGGCGCGTATGAAAAATGACAAGCAGCTCTCGTCAGGGACCACTCTCGCCTGCGAAGTAAAAAAAAAAAAAGAAAAAAAAAGTAAAACTTGTTTCTACTTTATTTCTACTTGTTTCGTACTTTGTTTTGCTTCTTTTTTTTTTTTCGGAGGGGGGATATCTGCATACAGAAACAGTTATTTCTCGAAAATATGCAGAACATTTCTCCAGGCGGTTTTAGTTCGGAAACAGTGGAATTGCGGATTTACAGTATGCTGATTTGTAAGTTTCAGCTGTTCATAAAACGCGTGGAGTTGAATTGTATGTAGTATGCGAGGTTCCCCCCCCCCCCTCTTCCACCCTATACATGCGGGAGACCGCATAAAGAGTGAATAGTTTATGCGAAGCGCATGGAATATAACAATTTAAACGTAATAACTTGCATTTATGGGGTAGTCAACGGGGGCAAGGGTTTTCATCCCCACAAAGGGGAGGGGGGGATGCACTGGAAACAATGCAGATATATAGGCTGAATTACACTCTATAATTTTATTGGGGAGGCAGTATGTTCCAGTCATTAATCAACACATAATGGGAATAATAGATCTCATTTGAAATGGCATTTACTGAAAAGACAAAAAGGCTACGCATTTATTGGAAGAGCTACTACCTCTAATGGAATATCTTAGAAATGCAGAGGAACAGGTAATGTTACAATTAGTTCTAAACTGTGTGTATATGTGACTTATTCCACTAGCTCTATGGAAGAGATACTACATCTAATGGAATATCTTAGAAATGCAGAGGAACAGGTAATGTTACAATTAGTTCTAAACAGTGTGTATATGTGACTTATTCCACTAGCTCTATGGAAGAGATACTACATCTAATGGAATATCTTAGAAATGCAGAGGAACAGGTAATGTTACAATTAGTTCTAAACTGTGTGTATATGTGACTTATTCCACTAGCTCTATGGAAGAGATACTACATCTAATGGAATATCTTAGAAATGCAGAGGAACAGGTAATGTTACAATTAGTTCTAAACTGTGTGTATATGTGACTTATTCCACTAGCTCTATGGAAGAGATACTACATCTAATGGAATATCTTAGAAATGCAGAGGAACAGGTAATGTTACAATTAGCTCTAAAATGTGTGTGTGACTTATTCCACCAGCTCTATGGAAGAGGTGCTATCTCTAATGGAATATCTTAGAAATGCAGAGGAACAGGTAATGTTACAATTAGCTCTAAACTGTGTGTGTGACTTATTCCACCAGCTCTATGGAAGAGGTGCTATCTCTAATGGAATATCTTAGAAATGCAGAGGAACAGGTAATGTTACAATTAGCTCTAAACTGTGTATGTGTGACTTATTCCATCAACTCTATGGAAGAGCTACTACCTCTAATGGAATATCTTAGAAATGATGAGGAACAGGTAATGTTACAATTAGCTCTAAACTGTGTGTGTATGACTTATTCCATCAACTCTATGGAAGAGCTGCTATCTCTAATGGAATATCTTAGAAATGCAGAGGAACAGGTAATGTTACAATTAGCTCTAAACTGTGTGTGTGTGTGTGTGACTTATTCCACCAGCTCTATGGAAGAGCTGCTATCTCTAATGGAATATCTTAGAAATGCAGAGGAACAGGTTACAATTAGCTCTAAACTGTGTGTGTGTGTGACTTATTCCACTAGCTCTATGGAAGAGATACTACATCTAATGGAATATCTTAGAAATGCAGAGGAACAGGTAATGTTACATCTAGCTCTAAACTGTGTGTGTGACTTATTCCACCAGCTCTATGGAAGAGGTGTTATCTGTAATGGAATATCTTAGAAATGCAGAGGAACAGGTAATGTTACAATTAGCTCTAAACTGTGTATGTGTGACTTATTCCATCAACTCTATGGAAGAGCTACTACCTCTAATGGAATATCTTAAAAATGTAGAGGAACAGGTAATGTTACAATTAGCTCTAAACTGTGTGTGTGTGTGTGACTTATTCCACCAGCTCTATGGAAGAGCTGCTATCTCTAATGGAATATCTTAGAAATGCAGAGGAACAGGTCATGTTACAATTGGCTCTAAACTGTATGTGTGTGTGGGTGTGACTTGTTCCACCAGCTCTAGCCGTAGACTAGACCAAGTCCAAGAGGCCAAAAGTTACAATGTAGTCAGAAACAAGCAAAGGGTCTCTATAAATATCCTCCTTGGCAAGCCCCAGGTAGTTTAAAATATGGTCAAGAGAAGCTTCAGTAGTATTGCATTGGGAGCTAAAAGGGTAAGATTTTTGCCCTGATTGTAAGCAAGGCACTATAGGTGTCCACTAGCAAATCTGCTAGTGTTGGTCTGCATCCTTCCGTCGCCCTTGACAGTAATGCTTACTCCACATCAACGGCGACAGAAACGAAAGACAGACACATTTTGCCACCTGTCTCTGTGACTGTCACAAAAGCCTTCACACCGCTAGGAGACGGGGAAAAGAGGCAATTTATTTGCGCATGCGCATAATCTTCTCTTTCTATTCTGATTGGCTGTCGAGCATGGGAAAAGTTCAACTTTTGTCTCTGCCGCCAACTAGAAACCGCAGAGATCAGAGACGGAGACGAACCGGGGGAGGGGGAGAAATTTGTAATGCGCATGCGCAACAACGAAGATACATGATTTTCGTCTCCGTCTCCGTTGGTGTGGAGTAAGCATAGGGCACCACCAGGAGATTTTCGGTCGTACCAGTCGTGTGTCGAGGGTCTTCCATGAATGCTGGTTTATCAGTTTTCTTCTTGAGTAAATTTCAAGATAGGTCAAAGTATATCGCGAAGAAATAGGTAGAGGCTCTAAACTGTTTCTGAAGGGAGCGCTAACACTGTAACTGACTCCCTGTCTGGATGTTATTAAAAAAAAAATCCATTGAGAACAGTAGTTCAAATTTTGCTCTTAGCACAAATGCCTGCGGAATTTTGGATTTTATTTTACTATTAAACTATCAAACTATTATGTCAAGAAACGGTACTGAAGAAATACTCCCTTCATCAGTATTAAGAAACCGCATTTTAAAAAGTATAGGATTATTTTTACCTTCAGAATATAATGTGAAACACCATAGTTATTATAATGACTCCTGTAAACCTAATCGTCGTGATCCGAGAAATAAATGTCTCGTAGAGTTATTCATAAATGGAGAAATGGCTGTTTTTTACATCTTGTTTAATATGCAATATTTACATTGATATCTATATACAATCGTTTCATTCCGTAGAATCGTCATACATAGACTAAGGGGAGTGGAGTTCATAAACATCAGTTCCATAGAGACACTTGTCTCTCTATTCTTCCTCTCCTCACCTCGTTATCACATAGTTCAGTCTGAAAAGAAGTCTAATAGTCATTTCTTCATTTATACCTTTTCCTCGTAAAATTATCGAAGGTTCCATTGTCTCATGCAATCCTCTTACAGCTTTTCGTCACCTGGTCACCCCCAGGCCTGCGTTTCCTTTTTGTCAGCCCGACACCCCGGGCCTTGCATTGTCTCTTTGTGCGCTGATGGTCTCTTCCTAACGAATGACCCTTTTTCCACTTAGGGAAGTGGCCGCCGCACCATTGTCTGTTTAACAGTCTGCCTGATTCCTTTAACAAAAAGTCACATCTGTACTGGATTTTCCAAAGATAGGATTGAGTCTGTTTTCAGACTATCTGAGAGTCTCGCAACTCCCGTACAATAGCGAATATTTTGTGTGTGGAAATTCCGGGAAGACCAACCAACGCGCGGTTTGTGCACATAATTGATTTAGACGGCTAGAGACAGACAGTCCTGGCGACATAACGACCGGAAGTGCTACCGACAGCTCGCGGAACAGTTCATCAGCTACAAAAGGGAAATTGCCGACCGGAGACGCCTAGTCGTCTGGGAACGTAACTCAATAAAGAAAGGCGCAGTTTTCAAGAACTTTAGAGAACATTCCGCGAAGGTATATAAAGTCGCCGGTCGCGAGTTAGGAAGAAGTCAGTGATTCATAGATTAAGTTATTCAGAGTGACGTTGGAGCCGGAGACAAGCAGATACTATCGGGCTTAGATAGACTTGAATGAGAGCAGCGACAACTCAAGTCTGACTTTTCTCGTCGATGCCGTGAATACACTAAATTAATCTTATATATATATATATATATATATATATATATATGAAAGATATAAAATTTAAGTTGACCCCTGTAAATTTTCTTTCCTTCCCATGCTTAAGATAGCATAATCAAATTCTGTTTTCAAGAACCCAGGAATATTTTTCATAGCTTCAGCAATGCCTGGGCAAGCCACGAAACCGTGCGACCCCTTTTCTATGCCCAAATAAGGCGATCGTCCTGCACAACTGATGCAGATTGCAAGAAACATCTTTGTTCAGCAAATTCTTCAACCGCAGATACCTCTATACGCAAATCCCGGGAATCACTCGGGTGTTGGCTTTCCATTAGATAAGATGTCTGTTTAGCCACTCGGAAATAAATTTCTTATTCTAATATTTCTGTAATCTGATCTTATTTCATTACATATAATATACATACATATAATATACATATACATTATATATATATATATATATATATATATATATATATATATATATATATATATATATATATATATATATATATATATATATATATAGTAAATAGCCTGTATTTAGCCGAGAAATCCAATTAAAGCATTAAATACTAAAAGGCTGGCAGTCTTTAATTTAAGGCAATGTCCTGATAATATAAGGAGTTTTTTTAGCTCTTAGTTACCTCTTAGTATCTCTTAGTAATCTAGATTTTGCACTAAGAATTGTTAGTCAAAACTATGCTAATTAAATAAAGAATAATTACAAGATAAAAAGAACTTTTTATATGATAAAAAGATCAAGATAAAAAGATCAAGATATGATCAAGATAAAAAGAACTTTTTCTGTTGAATCATATAAACTTGACAATTCTATGTATTAAAAAATACTTTTGAAAATTTTTTTTGATGAATTATCCCATCAACTTGAAAATGAATCCCATCCCAGAAAATGAAGTTAATTGGAAGTTAACTTGCGTTTAACTTTTCGTTCCCGTCCCGGGCGATAGATGGCTGCACCAGTCTACAAAACAAAATTAACTGAAAACTAATTCAATCCTGCTTAAAGATGGCTAAAAGCACTAAAATGATGCATTGTCATCGTGCTCCGAGCTATTCTGAAAATTTCAAATGTCTAGCTAGTCGGGAAGTTAGTTAAAAATCGATTGCAAGATTTGTACTGGACAAACACACACACAAACAAACAAGAAAGCTAGTTAATAAAAACATGGTAGAAATAGACTGGATTTCATTATTATTTCAGATGTCAAATGTTGATATTTTAACCTTTAGCTTACGGGGCTTTAGCCCACTTTTCGGATTAACTCTTTAGAACGGGAAATTTCATGTCCCCTTTGTAAGAACGACCTTTAAGGGGGTTATATATATATATATATATATTCTTGGACCCGTATTATTGGGATACATGCTATTCCACCCCGTAAGGAAAAGGTTAATAGACAGTAATATTTAAATTGCACGAGAAGAAACATTTACCTTATGTTTATTATGTTTACCGCAATAATGCTTTTATGTAAGTGATACTTATACAATGAGCATATTGCACATCCTACAATCAGGGCCTTTTTATCGAATGGGCAAATCGGGACATTGCCCAGGGCCCCCTGATGCTAGGGGGCCCCAAAACCCCCTTGGTGTAAGCACCTAGTACTTCTAATAGTATTATAGCCCATGGATAGTTCTTATTTTTAAAAATGTTCGTAAGGGGGGCCCCCAACGTTCATTATCGGGCCCTGCCTACAATGCTTCTTCTAAAGGCGTAATGGAGGCTCAAAGCTTTGAACCGAAAGCCTCCACGCTCAGCTTCAGCACCTGTGGTCACAGGCGTAGCGTCAGGGGGGCATGGGGGGCACGTGCCCCCCCCTCAACTTAACTTGAAATAAATTAAAATCTTAATAGAAGTTCAGTTAAATTAGAAAATTGTAAAAAAACTTTTAAGAAAGTTTTTCTTTTTCCGCCTTTTTAAAACTGTGAAACTGAACATTTTGATTATGTCTTTAGCCTTCACATAGTTTTTAACAATGATATGATCCATAACAAAAATTCGATGCTATATTTTTTTTCTTATTTTATTTATATTATACTGGCTAAAAACCCGCGCTTCGCTACGGAGTACATTCTAATTAAATACAACGATCAATGTATGTAATTAATGTCAAAAAAAAATATATATATTTATAATAAATGTGACGATTAATGTATACAATTGATGTAATATATATATATATATATATATATATAATCGTAAGGGATATTTATTTTTTTCATAATATCCAATCGTCTGCCGCATTAGAAAGAAAAAAAAATTTTTTTGTCTATTTTTAGTTGTTATGCACGTGACGATACATTTATTTAAAGTACCAGAAAAAGAAATCACGTGATCAGCTTTTAATAAATTAAATTCTAAAAATCAATCTTTAAAAATTCACAAAAAATCAGAAAATCGAGGTAAAGGTTCGAAAAACATTTCATTTGAAAGGAATTTTTAGGATCTTTCTGATGATATAAATTTTATAACCCTCAAATTATTATTTTAAATGCAAACTTAAAAAAAGTTACTAAACCAGCTTAAAAATTTAATTTAAAAAAATCTAAGAAGAATTTTTCAAAAATCTTTCTTAGTGCACCCCTACACCATAAGAAGAATCGCCATGCAAAATTTCAGCCCTTTAGGTCCAGCGGTTTGGTCTGTGCGTTGTATGTCAGTCAGTGAGTCAGTTACGGAACTGTTTTATATATATAGATTTATTTTTCTCTATTGTATAACTTTTGAATACTACTCAAACATCAATTCTATTGCTATTGAATTTCAAAAAATCATAATATTTCAAATTTCAAGGACCGTCCGGTAGTCAATGCGCTGAGGAGAGCCCTAACTGAATTCGATTCGTGACACCCCCCCTTCCCAAAAAAAAAAAAAAAAAAAAAAAAAAGTTAGAAGCACACTACGCCTATGCCTGTGGTTACTCACAGCGAAGTCATGTAACATTTTAAAATAGCCTCGATGCCAGTTTTAATAACATTGTCATGTCCGGATGAAACCATCACTTTACAAGCCACTCACTCACTCACTTCATCCGACTGTAACACTTTCCGCGCGCACTCGTCTTTCGACGATACATACCCTCCGACCGAAAAGAAAAAATACCTGACATATTTCTTCCTGCTTCCATCTTTTTCCTGACTGGAAATTGAAAGCGGGATAATCAAAAGCCATCAAACGGAGATTGCATCCAGCATAGCACTCAAGAGAGGTCAACAAAAGTCGGAATTCCAGGACCACCTATGTCAGAAAAACCATCTCCGTCTGACGTCATTGCAGACCCACGTGTTTTCTTTGTCATTACACGGCTTGTCACTTATCAGTCCGAGGCGATGATGTCACGGCGGAGACCACGCCCACTTAAATGTTTCGTTTGGGAAAAAAAGGGGCCACCTGCGTTATGCTGTGAAAGTGAGTGACACTTTTTCCGAGAAAATGTATCGATTGAAATGTAAAAAAAAAAAGAGAGAGCGAAGGTAGGTGGTCTTTATTAAAATTAGTGACCCGAGATCAGCGGCAGAATGGCCGCTTGTCAAGATATTTTTAAGGAGGTATTTGAACGAAAATTTTAACCGCTGGATTTAAGATTAGATTATGTACAGGAATGTTTATGCTCTAAATGGGCTATTTCAACACTGTTTTCCTGCGATTAAGGAACGTCGTTTGAAAACATCGTAAGGAATTTCAGTATCTAACATAATGCAGACTCAAAAGTTTATAGGTCTAGAACAGAGGTAGCCAAGATACACAGAACCATTTAGGAATGTTTACGTACTCAGAAGAGCAAAAAAATAATAAAAAACATTAGGTAAAAAGCCGCTAAACATTTCTTTCGTATCAAAAAATAAACTTTTTTCTGAGAATATCAGCCTCCGATCATTTCGAGTTGTATTTCCAGAAAATACAGAACGAACTGATCCCAGAACCATATCTCTTTATGAAGGGCTTGGAACACACAGTTCACAAATAACATTCCCAGATTTCGCTTGGTTCTCAGCATATTAAAAACGCAATGTTAAATGTGAGACAGTTCACGTCGCAAAATGATATTTCAAGTTACAAACTTCACATCTCGAATTGCATAACCATGTCTCTTTGTGAAGGGCTTGGAACACACAGTTCACAAATAACATTCCCAGATTTCGCGTGGTTCACAGCATATTAAAAACCCAATGTTAAATGTGAGACAGTTCACGTCGGAAAATGATATTTCAAGTTACAAACTTCACATCTCGAATTGCATAACCATATCTCTTTGTGAAGGGCTTGGAACACACAGTTCACAAATAACATTCCCAGATTTCGCTTGGTTCACAGCATATTAAAAACGCAATGTTAAATGCGAGACAGTTCACGTCGCAAAATGATATTTCAAGTTACAAACTTCACATCTCGAACTGCATAACCATATCTCTTTGTGAAGGGCTTGGAACACACAGTTCACAAATAACATTCCCAGATTTCGCTTGGTTCACAGCATATTAAAAACGCAATGTTAAACGTGAGACAGTCCACGTCGCAAAATGATATTTCAAGTTACAAACTTCACATCTCGAATTGCATAACCATATCTCTTTGTGAAGGGCTTGGAACACACAGTTCACAAATAACATTCCCAGATTTCGCTTGGTTCACAGCATATTAAAAACGCAATGTTAAATGTGAGACAGTTCAGGTCGCAAAATGATATTTCAAGTTACAAACTTCACATCTCGAATTGCATAACCATTGGATTGCCGTGTACTAGATCTCCCTACTGTATCGCAATAGTAGTTGGGAATATACATGAGATGTATGCGATATCCTAGCTCGAAGAGTAGTTCTAATTCGATTATAACTTACTCGTGCTGTTTTCAATCTCCCAGAAAACTAGGATTTTACCAATGCTTTACAATTTGTTGTGCGGTAAAACTGACAAAAGTAATGCAGCTTGCGACACCTGTTATTACGAAGTCTCAAAGTAGATTCCTAATCGACGGTCTGATGAGGAATACAGGACTGATGACCACAGGTAAACTGGAAGTCTGTCAAAAGACAATGGATTTAGACGGGACACCCCGGCACACCCCCAAACTAAGAGAAAAAGTACTGTAACCTCCTTCCTGACCGTTTAAAAGAAAAGGAAAAAAAAAAGAGAATAGTAATTTCAGTTATGGAACTTCAGATGCCATTATAAAGTCTGTTCTTTTCCATTAAACTAGTTAGCTAAAAACTTCCTTCACCTATAAACTCTAGACAGACACCTATACACCTATTCTACAGACACCTATAAACTCTAATGGCACCTTTAGGGGATGAGCTTCTACATAAATCGTATGAAACCCTATTCTGAATATATGGCAACGTACCTTCAAAATTCACGGTAAAAGGCCGTAAAAGAATCAGTTTAATTTTTTTGGTTGTGTTGTAGGCAACACGTTCTCTTACATTTTTATCTCGTAGTTTAAAAACTTGACTCATTCAGTAATCAGACCATTTCTGATATACAAATTGAAGCACTGACTACCAACCTATATCACGATCCTTTCGCTTCAACATCACGAAGCATCTTTTATTTTACTTTTCCTAGCATTAAAAGTAAAACTAAACGCTCAGTTTACTTATTGGAGCTAAGGGCTTCATAGAGTTTTATTATATACAAAACAACTTTCTCGCAATACGAAAAATTAATGCATCACATCACGCAAAGCAAGTTTTTTTTTTTTCACCACACACACAAAAAGTTACTCATGAGACAATATCAGCGCAGTTCTTTAGCTACAATGGACGACTTTGAAAAAAAAAATTAAAAGATCTCACGCATTACTAATTTGGAAGTAGATATAACAAACCACATATTCTCTAGCGCCCATATCCATGCCGCGTGCGTAAAGCGAAACAATGCACTACATCAGCATTGATTAATTCACAGAACTAATCGAAATTTTCATCCCAGTTTCTTTTATTTGACCAAAAAAAAAAAATCAAACAACAAATTCATCCCTCGGCACATCATTGGTTCTTTCATATCGACCGAATGAAAAAAAAAAAAAGATTTTTTTTTTTTTCGGAAATTCAACAAAAGGTGGTTAAGTCAACAAGATAAATTGCTGACAGTGGCACTTCACGAACCCGGTGTACAAAAACACCTCACAGTGAACGGCTGTTTTTATGCTGCAATTGCGGACAAGAGGCTAGCGTGCGTTTTTAATTACCTGCGCCTTTTCTAACCTGGCTCCTTTTCTAAGGACCACCCATGCAGCGCGAGAAAGCGGCCTCCTTTTGTTCGATGAAGTATCTCTCGTTATATTTCGTGCTTTTATTTCTCTTTTCACTTAAGACTGCATTGGCAATACTTGGCGATGAAGTTATACGAAGAGGTTGCGAGGCACTTTTTGGGTTTATTAACAAGGACAGGGCGGCTGGAGACGTAGGTAATAGACATCAATTAGTGATTTCCCTAGGGCGTCAGGCTTCAGGGGGCGCCGAATGAACCAAGCCTGCATTTCACCTTTGTCATTGCATGTTTCTGTTTCCTCATATGGACGTATGCAACTCAAAAATTTACTTACCTATATTCCAAACTTTAGAAGATTTAGATAGTTGCTTCTAAAAACTAATAATATCTATATATTTAAGTTGCTAAGCCGACTTTTTGGGCAGTCCGTGAGAGAAAACTACTGCATCGATTTACTTCATTTTGGTCTTAAACGAAAATCTGTAATCTGTAGATTTGCCAAATTTTGTTTTTGTAACCGCAATTTCTATTAATGAGCGATAATTTACAATTAAAAATTGATTTCTGCGCATGCTCAGTGACATGTTTTAATGATAAACACGTTTATTTCGAGGAGTCTCTAGATCTCTCTCTGTCATCTTTTATGATAATTATGTTTGTGAAATATAAGATTAAACCTGATGGAAATTGTTTAATTAGCGATAATTTACAATTTAAAAAAATTGCTTTCTGCGCATGCTCAGTGACATTTTTAGCACAAGGCTGCTTAAACACATTAATTTTTTTCTGCGCATTATTATGATTTTCTACATTTGGCAATGATGTGTTGAGTATAATTTGTGTATTAGTGCATTTATTTACTGTCTAGCCGTCATGTTTTAACGGGTACCAACTAGTATTTTATAAAGTAGTAATTTTATGTAATTAAAATATGTTTGGTTAAACGAAAATATACACAGA
Source organism: Dolomedes plantarius (assembly GCA_907164885.2). Classification (NCBI taxonomy): domain Eukaryota; kingdom Metazoa; phylum Arthropoda; class Arachnida; order Araneae; family Dolomedidae; genus Dolomedes; species Dolomedes plantarius. The sequence goes on along the minus strand of OU015498.1, from coordinate 12,998,651 downwards.
ATTTCTTAACAAACGCCCCTCTAGGAAGAAACACTTAATGATATTAAAATTTTGTCTCTCTGTATGTGTGTTTTCTTAAGCATCTCCCAAGCAAGTTATACAAAACTACGGACCTAATATCTTTTCTCCCGAAAGGAATCACTTTTTGTAAATAAATAAAAATTCTGTCTGTATGCATATTTTCAGTACATTCCCTTTCAGTACATTTCAGTCCATCCTTCCACCTTCAAGCAAAATCGTGAACAAAATTCCTCAGCAAAGGATCTTCGAAAAGGGTCCTCTTAATCTATAAATATTAAATGAAATTATGTTTGTTCGTATGTATGTATGTTATCTATGCATTCTAAATCCCTACACCACAAACAAAACTACGGATAGAATTTCATCATCTAGTGATATCCTAAATGAAATGGTCCCTTCTAAAAGGAGACATTTAGTTAAGACATTTAGTCTATAAACTGATACTAAGCTATCTATTTGATTTCTATTCATTCCTAAATCCTCTACCTCGAGTAAAGCTACTGGCAGAATTTGTCAACAACACTCTTCTAAAAGGATCCACTTAATCTATGTGCATAAAATCGAAATTCTGCCAGTCAGTATACATATCATCTATATAACTCTAAATCCTTTGACCAATATTTCCAATATGTTTTGCATATTTACCCTCTAAGATCTTGTGGATAACACCTCAAAATGCAGTCTCGTGAAATTCTCCCGCTGATTTTCTACATTTTTCCTTTGCCGTTGGCCTTAAAGTTGTTTTCTCCGTATAACTTTCGTATTTCCCCGAGATGGCTTGATTTCTGAAAGTGAGCAATAATGCTTGGCTCCAGAGAGCAAAATCGATTTATTTCAACATTTCCACAAATGTTCTTGTTGTTCTAAATATAAGATGTCAGAGTAACTCAAGCATTTAATAAAATGCATGCTATTTTGAAAGCCAGCCAGTATACATATCATCTATACATCTCTAAATCCTTTGACCAATATTTCCAATATGTTTTGCATATTTACTCTCTAAGATCTTGTCGATAACACTTCAAAATGCAGTCTCGTGAAATTCTCCCGCTGATTTTCTACCTTTTCCCTTTGTCGTTCGCCTTAAAGTTGTTTTCTCCGCATAACTTTCGTATTTCCCCTGAGATGGCTTGATTTCTGAAAGTGAGCAATAATGCTTGGCTCCAGAGGGCGAAATCGATTTATTTCAACATTTCCTCAAATGCTGTCGTTGTTCTAAATATAAGATGCCAGAGTAACTCCAGCATTTAATAAAATGCATACAATTTTGAAAGCCAGTCAGTATACATATCATCTATACATACCTAAATCCCTTGACCAATATTTCCAATATGTTTTGCATATTTACTCTCTAAGATCTTGTCGATAACACTTCAAAATGCAGTCTCGTGAAATTCTCCCGCTGATTTTCTACCTTTTCCCTTTGTCGTTCGCCTTAAAGTTGTTTTCTCCGCATAACTTTCGTATTTCCCCTGAGATGGCTTGATTTCTGAAAGTGAGCAATAATGCTTGGCTCCAGAGTGCGAAATCGATTTATTTCAACATTTCCACAAATGCTGTTGTTGTTCTAAATATAAGATGCCAGAGTAACTCCAGCATTTAATAAAATGCATACAATTTTGAAAGCCAGTCAGTATACATATCATCTATACATATCTAAATCCTTTGACCAATATTTCCAATATGTTTTGCATATTTACTCTCTAAGATCTTGTCGATAACACTTCAAAATGCAGTCTCGTGAAATTCTCCCGCTGATTTTCTACCTTTTCCCTTTGTCGTTCGCCTTAAAATTGTTTTCTCCGTACAACTTTCGTATTTCCCCGAGATGGCTTGATTTCTGAAAGTGAGCAATAATGCTTGGCGAAATCGATTTATTTCAACATTTCCACAAATGCTGTTGTTGTTCTAAATATAAGATGTCAGAGTAATTCCAGCATTTGATAAAATGCATGCTATTTTGAATTAAAAGGTTCTTCCCATGAACTTAGGCATGTTTTTATGCAGATTTTGAATTTACATTTTTCTCCACCGTTTTATGTTCTATTCAATCGAGTGGTACGGATATGCCAGACAAGGAACAAGTATCACCCTATTCACGTATTGGCGAGGATAATAAATCTTGCCATATTTGAACATTCACCTGAAAAGATGCATTTTATGCCTTTTTCTTCTTTTGCACAGCAGTTCAAGGGAAATTTCTTTAATACATTGATGATTACAACTACACTCGTTACTGAATTAATTAGAAGCATGGCGCGCTTAACCGGTTTCAGTTACGAGCGTGAAACGTTTTGAATTTCATTTACCTTCAAAAACGGAGTCTAATGATGGTAAATAAAAACAACATATGAGGTTTTTAACTAATACTGAGTTTTTAAAAATATAAGGGATTGCTTCATGTATTCTTCAATGGGCGTTGCAATATATATGACGATGTTTGTAAACTATGCTCATGCACCTGTACAAACAAAGAACTTTTTCTTTATTGAACGATGATTCAATTTTTTCCTAGAAGTTTTAAATTTCGTCACATTTCCGATTAAAATATTCATAAAATAATATATAAATATTTGATTCTTAACTAGGGCAGTCACATCGCGATATAATAAAATATTCTGTTTCTTTAATTAATATGTTATTCGCGTATGATTTCTCGCAATATTATCATGAATCTCTCCTTTAGTATAATTTTACGACCTTTCAAAGTATAATAATACTTTTATAGCATCGTAAAAGCTATCATAATTCTAAAATTTGATTTTGGTGTTTTGGGGCCTAAAAGGCAATTGTGTTTAATTATTATACAAAAAAAGGCAACTTAAAATAAAACAGTAGTTTGAAATAGTTAACTCTGCGATTGCTATAAATAAGCATATAAGTATTGAATAATTAATTTTATTTAAACTCAAGTTGTTAATTCTATGTACTAACAATATAATAAAATAATAAAATACTGACGGTAAAATACTGACGGTATATAACATACCGTCATACCAGCCGTATACTAACGGCTATAATAAAATACTGACGGTAAAAACAAACCTGAAGAAAGTTTCATTTAAATTACTTGTAGATGGAAAAGAACAATGAAAATAATGGATAACAGTTATAAATAAACGTCATAGGATAGAGGAAGAATGGTAAAAAACGATTTGTTAATTACGCACTGTAGTGAATATACAGATTTGGAACAAAATTATTCATTTACGTTCTTTAAGATTATCTATATATATAAAACAGTTCCGTGACTGACTGACTCACTGACATACAACTCACAGACCAAACCGCTGGATCTAAAGGGCTGAAATTTTGCATGGCGATTCTTCTTATAGTGTAGGGGTGCACTAAGAAAGATTTTTGAAAAATTCTTCTTAGATTTTTCTTAAATTTTTAAGCTGTTTTTGTAACTTTTTTTAAGTTTGAATTTAAAATAATAATTTGAGGGTTATAAATTTTATATCACGTGAAAGATCATAAAAATTCCTTTAAAATGAAAACTTTTCGAATCTTTACCCTCCATTTTCTGATTTTTGGTGAATTTTTAAAGATTAAATTTTAGAATTTAATTTATTAAATGCTGATCACGTGATTTCTTTTTCTGGTACTTTAAATTAATTTGTCGTCACGTTCATAGCAACAAAATAGACAAAAAAAAAAATTTTTCTCTTGCTAATGCGGCAGACGATTGGAAATTATCTAAAAAACATTAAAATACAGTAAAAGATATGTTCCTCAAACTGTACTATATTCTTTAGTATGTCCTATTAGATTTAATTTCAATATTTTCTTCAACATTATTTCGTCTATAAAAATATCCGTTACGTTTTTTTCATAAGTATATTTTTTTCATTTTTTTTACATCAATTGCATACATTGATCGTTGTATTTATTATAAATATATTTAAACATATTTTTGGCATTAATTGCATACATTGACCGTTGCATTTAATTTGAATGTACTCCGTAGCGAAGTACGGGTTTTCAGCTAGTCATTTTATAAAAGTTAAAAAATATATTTGATATTGTCATTTCATTTTGATTATGGAAATGACACTGGATTCTTTGTGTCACTAACTGAACTTCGTATGAGCAGTTATAAAACATTTTACGAGGAAATAGATGCTCAGCGAAGCTAGCCAGTTAAATGGAAAGCAGACAATTTATTTCAGTGTAAGTGAACCCCATCTTAATTGTTCTGAGTCAACTCGAGCCCTGTCGGAACTTCACTTCTTTCTCGCCAAAACGCATTATCGGCTCCTCCGTCCCTTGAAATACATCAAATTAAAAGTTCCTTATTACACTTAAAGCTTTTCTCACTGTTAATTGAATAAAACCGCTTATACACCCCTTCCGAAGTTCTCTTTTTAACTTGTGTGCCGCCCCCACCCAGGTCGAGCCTTTGGGGGGAGGGTTGGGCCTCGGGATAATCAAATAGAACAACCATTGGTACATGTGTCGCATGCCACAACCTTCCTTCTCATCCTCCGCATCCCGTGATGCGAATGATGCTCGAAGTTGGGTTGCTACTTGGAGGAGAATATCGCCAAGTTTGGCGAAAAAAAAGAGTGGAGAGCAAGGTGATTGATTGCTTACAATGATCAATGGATAAATTAGACAGCTAGCCTCAGTGCTGTAAATAAAGAAGAAAAATATTTTTTCCCCCTCACAAATCTAAATTTGAGACTCATAATTGTCGGTTTCCAGAATATCGGAGATTTAGAGAGTTTCTTTTTTTCGTTTCTATAGAATAATTAAAGCGATAGCTTGGAAAGTTCCTGGTGACACTGACTAGGGGTCATACAAATTCATCAAGATAGGCCACTTGACCTTAAGTAGCTTGTGGCCTCATAGAGCAACAGTGCAGTTATATAAAGAACAACAAAAGCGGAATATGAATTAACAACTAAAAACACTTCACTTATCCCCAGGTTAAGTACGCTTCCGTGTATTTAGCCACTGGATAAGAAGAGCTCGACATATATTACGACTTTACCTTTTGTCTCAAAGAAAAAATGAAATAAAAGCACATTATTGAAGTTCGTTTTTAAATGTTTTTACTGAACATTTTGCTATGATATTCAATATATAATACTCGATAAAATGTTGTGGCTTGATGGACTATTATTTTTTAATATTATGTTGTGATGTTCTGTGTTGATAGATTCTCAAGGCATTAAATAACGATGCTAGCAAAGTATTTTTTTTTACGACATCATGAAATAATTATGGAATGCAAACGTCCTGATTCACTGTGTAAATAAATTGAATGCTATCATTTCTTCGTTTGTTGCACCATGAGAATTTCTTTTTAAATTTAAGCCTTCTTATTATCAATTTTTCTTATGATCTTTTAACTTTCGTAGCAAAATCACCAATTGCGAACAAGCGTGAAACAGAGTGTGTCTTTGATGTCTTTTATACTTAAATACTTCAGAGAACTTTAAAAATGTGAATTACTCTTTTTTTTAAAATATTGAATTACAATCAGCACAAGCAGTTAGTTGAAATATGTATAATTTGTAAATTAGTCTCTTTTTTTTTAAAAAAAAAAGGAATAACTGCATGCTAACTTATGCTTTGAAAAGTGAGTGGTCTTTGTTAAACGGTAATAATATGTGTTTTAAATTAGGAAATTTACAAATAACCTTCACATTGAAATGCCTGCTAAAGATTTAATAATGTGCTTATCTTTGTCGGCAAAGAATCAATATATTATAAAAGATAATTTGAACTTTTTGACAACAGTTGCTTTGATATGAGATGTTTGCTGCTTAATCTGTAACTGCACTGCTATTTATTAAAATTTTTTTTTCAGTTGCGCATGTTTTGTTCAAAAGTTTAAATTTGTGAGCTTATATCAATGGATAGCAATTGTTTTTCCACAGAAGCAGAATAATTAATAAAATACAAACATTAAATGCTTTAAAACAGTGGTTCCAGTGGTGACCTTTGAGGTTTCATCAATAATGAGATGTTTTCTCTAAGTGAATCTTTCAAAAGCTTGACTCATTTAGCAGTGAAAAAAGTTTCTGACAAACTGTATTTTGCAAACAGGTAAATTTACAGACCTATATTAAGATGAAATTACCTTAAAATAAAACAGTCTCACAGATTTTTAGTTATCATTAGGTATTTACCCAAAGAAAAGCCCTGAAGTATATTTACTTTACTGTTGTATACACTACTATAAAGAAACTTTTATTCACGATTTTTTTTTTTAAATGCGGAGGCACTTGTCGTCAGACATTCGCCTATACTACACCGCAGTTTACTGTCCATTTTATTATGGGGTCACATATATTTTAAACGCGGACAGCATTTCGCAAATGGATACTGTGGCTTCGAATTCTCGAAAAGTTTTACCGAAATAACGACCTAAAACTCCATTAAGTCAAATGCATAGACTTTAAATACAGAGTCAGGTTAACTATTATATTTCATCTTGCGTTTTTGAAATTTCATTTTATCTATGTAAGATCGAAATTCTGACTTTAAAAAAAGAAAACGTGAATATGCGAAGTATGAAATTCGAATATGAAAGCTGGGTCGGAAATTTGCTTAACGGCCCATTATCGTTTGTTCCAGACATTTGAACTAATAGAAACACCGAAAGGTCAGGAACTTTCATTTTTGTAATCCAATCCTAATATTATTTATGAATCCATATCTCATAAGTAGAGATACGTAAATTTCGCATAAAAAATATCGAAATTTCGCAACATTAAAAACTATAATACATAAAATTTCGTATTTATTCGAAAAAAAAATATATATATATAAACTAGAAGGTAACCCGTCATTTTGACGTCATAATACTAATAATGACGTCATAATGGAAAAAGTATATGAAAGTTAAAAAATATCCCGAGTTATCTAACAATATTGCATTTAATCCACACCTTGTAAAAGCAAACCCTTTCATTATTTTTTATTTATTTAGTTTTTCATGCGATTGGAGTAGTAGACTGCCATCCAGTTTTTTACAGCTCACTACGCGATATGAATACTTGAGCTACTTGATTCATTCACATTCAAGTTTGTTTACTTTCAGAATTCATCGCAAAAGTAAACAGATTTTTAAAAACTGTTAAATATACAGCTAAAAGCGTCCAATTTTTTTTAGTTCTGAATGTTTTATAGAAAAATAGGCTGAACAAACGTGATTTGATGGAGAAGATATTAGTTTTTAGGTAAGAAAAAATTCTGATCCACATCTGAAATTGAAATTAGGCCTAACCGGCCGTTTGTTTACTGAGAGCTTCAATTGAAAGATGCGTAGAGCCCGAAAGTGTTATACAGAGACAACGGCTATTATATATATAATTTAAAAATTTCGCGTTTATTAAAAAAATTTACAATTTTACTTAGTTTGATAGGTAAGTATAAATATTCTTAGTTAAAAGCTAACATTGTAGTAGTCTTCACATTATGATACTTAAGTCTTTGCCCTCTGGGATTAATTACTATGTTGTGCAGACTAAAACATCTCAGCATCTACTCTGTTAATGGGACTATAGAAGCTTTGTATATAGCTGCCTTTGCAAAGTTAAAGTAGCAGCATTTCATTGCAATTAAAAACTGTATAACACCAACAGGAGTCTCTTGGTTGACTACTATAAGTTGCTGAAATTCCCTTGACTTTGGCGGTCAAGAGACGTTCTTAAATCTACTAAATTGCTCCACAAAACTTGATGGTAGATTTTTACAGTTAGATTTTTCAGGTTCGACTCCGGTACGGACAAACTGTCCTGTCTGAAATTCGGACCCAATCTGAAGGAGAGTGAAATATCTCAATTATAGACCACGGATGGTCTCAGTTAAGCAATTATGTTAATAAATTATTACCATTATTACCTAATTTCGCTTAAAAAGCCGTTTATCACCGAGTTTTCGCCGAAAAGTAGGAAAGAAGTGAATAACTTTCGCATTCATTCCCATCTGTTTCGTAAATACGAAAATTGCGTATCCCTACTCATAAGGCATCTGAAATTATTGAAACTTTTATTTTTAATTGATTGAAAAATCATCTTGATCAGCATTCGCTCTTGAGGTTCTTCATCTACCAAAATAAAAATCTAAGGGCTCGTAATGCTTTACAGCCACAGTTATATGCGCTGTTATTAGCTTTTCTAGACTAAATACACTGCCAGGTTTAACCGCTCTCCGATCATATAAACTTTTAAATCGTTGCGAAACAAACGATATAGTAGACCTGCCTACAATAGTTCGTATTCAGCGGAATGCGAAAGCTGAATCTAATTGTCTGGATCACGTACTAATGATCGTCCTTCCTGGAATTATATAACCTGTATATATAATATTCAGAAATATTACTTATTACAATTAGTAAGTCTAATTCAAGTATATACTGTTAAAATGAAGGAGATCATTTTTGGTAAAAGGAGTTTTTATTCTTTAGAAAGGAGAACTTTCTAACTTACTCATAATTCTTTTACAACTCATTCCTCCGATGTCTAAAATTAGTTCGATACGCAATAACTGAAACTGAACAAACCGAATATCCCATTTGAATGCTGTTAGACCTATCGTTGTCTTAAAAGTAAAAATGTAAATAAATTCCTGAAGTATATTATTAAATCATAAAAAAAATCTTATATTCATCAAATCATTTCAAGCGTGTAATCCAAAATAAAAAAGCAATGTTTTTATCCTTTTCTTTGCGGGGTGGGATAGCATGTATCTCAAGAATACGGGCTCAAGAATGTATATATATATATATATATATATATATATATATATATATATATATATATATATATATATATATATATATATATATATATATATATATAACCCCCTTAATGACAGTTCTTACAGCGGGTTTATGAAATTTCCAGCTCTATAGAGGGAATTGAAAAAATGGGCCCCATAAGCTAAAGGTTAAGACAAAAGACAATTTAGTAACACCCTAACTTAATGTAAGAGTGTTATATATTTTCTTTAATCGAACTAGCTTAAATGAAACAAAAGAAAAGGGTGATATTGAAGAATTATTCAATTTTACATACCTACAAGAGTTCTATTCTCAGGTAAGACATCAATTTGCCTACTTTTTGATTTTCTAGTTAAAACGACCCGTTACGTAAACTTCGTCTCTTTGGATAGAGGGAGTTTTCTTTCAGGGCAACAACCTCCCCCATTTGCACGGTGAGATATTTTTATCTGATTTTTTTTAACCTAAACAATCTTGAAAATTTTTCCTATTAAAGGTTTCAAAATGTTTTTACTTCTTTAAGCTGATAACAGATGGCAGTACTAACCATTTTTCTGCTCATTTAACTGGGATACATTGAATGCAAGTGAAAAAAAAAGACTAGATATAGGCGTTCGCACTGTGCAAACGGCGCCCCTTAAAAGGGTTAAACTGAACTCATCGATATAATTACTTCAAAACACCGCATTTGTAAATTCAAATAACAAGGAAGATAATTGTCTTAAACTATTGGCTATTTTTGTTATGATGTATTAAAATTACTAATATGTATGAATGCTTATGTCTATAGGTAATACTTCTTAACTTAAATAAATATAGATATCTTTAAAAACCTAACCTTTTTTAATAGATAAATAATTACATTTATCTATTATACACATTGGATATAACAAAATCCTTATACATAGCTATATTTCTTCATTTTGCAAAACTATCTATGAAAGCAACATAAAATTTTATTAAAATTCCACATGAAACGTCCATTATGAATAGGGGTACGCAAATTTCGCATAAAAATATCGAAATTTCGCCAAAAAAATTACAATATATAAAATTTTAATATAAAAACAAATATTTATGTATTTACATTCAAAAATTTCGTATTAAAAAAAATCACAATTGAATTTACTTGGTTACTTTAGGTACTTCGGAACTTACTTTAGGTAAGTATCAAATTTCTTAGTTAAAAGCTAACATTGTAGTCGTCTCCAAATTCTCTTCCTTAAGTCTTCAGCAATAAGAAATAAGCAAATTTCGAGAGACCTTTTAGTTAAAGACCGTGGATGGTCTTAAATAAGCAATTATGTTAAAAAATTATTACTATTATTACCTAATTTCGCTTAAAAAATCCGTTTATCACCGAGTTTTCGCCGAAAAGTAGTAAAAAAAAAAAAATTTTCGCATTTATACGCTCATATCGACAAATTTCGCATTAATTCGCATCTATTTCGTAAATACGAAAATTACGTATCCCTATTTATGATCCAATATTATGTTGTTACTGGGTAACAAAAATATTGGATCATAAATACGGATACGTAAATACGAAAATTACGTATCCCTATTTATGATCCAATATTATGTTGTTACTAGGTAACGAAAATATTGGATCATAAATAGGGATACGTAAATACGAAAATTGCGTATCCCTATTTATGATCCAATATTATGTTGTTACTAGGTAACGAAAATATTGGATCATAAATAGGGATACGTAAATACGAAAATTACGTATCCCTATTTATGATCCAATATTATGTTGTTACTGGGTAACGAAAATATTGGATCATAAATAGGGATACGTAAATACGAAAATTACGTATCCCTAATCATGACGTACTATTATTACCTAATTTCGCTTAAAAAAGCCGTTTATCACCAAGTTTTCGCCGAAAAGGAGTAAAAAAAAAAATAATTTTCGCATTTATGCGCTCATATCGGCAAATTTCGCATTCATTCGCATCTATTTCGTAAATACGAAAATTACGTATCCCTAATCCTGAACCATAGTCAACCTAAGCATTGCAAAGAAAGCAAAAAAAAAGACACGATGTTCAGTACCGTATAATATATATAAAAAACTTGCACTGCAAACTCTTGAGTCCGTTAATAAAAAAAGTTCAATAATCTTAACGAAGACAACTTCCGTCATCCATTTTTTAAGACTGACAATGTAAACCAAGCACTAATTATCCAGGCATCCTCACACATTTGGCGACATAATTGGCAAGACTTCTCCCCCCTCGCTTTTGCAACCCTAAAATGCGTGTCTTTCGCTAGAGTCCCCCGTCTTCGATACTGATCCTGCACATTGAAGGAAAAAGGGGGTGGGAGAGATCGGGAAAAGAAGGATTTGCCGAAGGATTTCCGATTGACATATGGGGATCGTAACTTGTCCGGTTGGGGCCATTTCCAACGGATATGTTTGCGCGCGGGGGCGGGGGAGGGCGCCCCCAAATGGCCGAAAGATGGAGTCGAGGGGCCTTCCATCCGTTGAGAGGGCGAACGACAAGAAATTTTCAAAAAGGGGGGATTTAGAGGGGGAAATGAAAAAAGGGAACATCGAGAGATGCGTTGAGCGAGTAATATGTGGTGATCCTTCTCTTGACAAATTTTGGAAACGCCTCTTTCTTAAAGCTGCGACCATTTGTTTCTTGTTACGGGGATTTTCAAGGGACGAGGGAAAGGGGAAAAAAAAATTCCTGATTCTTTTTCTTAGGGAAAATGGATTGTGGATTGTGCGATTGATATTACTCTTTGTTTCCCTAGATACTAGAATATGAGAGTACGTTTCAGGCGAAACTATTTTGAAGTCTAGAAAATATACGTTATGATTTCTTTGTTTATGAATCCATTTGCATACCTTATTTACAATCTGCGTAATTTTAACATACAGAGGCTGTTCACACATTTTTTAGACTATGTATATTGTATTCACAAAACTAAATTACATAAAATTCTTGTGTTTTAAATGTTCTATTTGACATCCCTTATTCTGAACTATCTTTCGACACTGCAATTTCCAGGATAATAATGCCTCTTGAAGTGTCAGAAGAGGTATTCTATCCCATTCCTCCTCAACAGCTGTCCAGAGTCCTGTAAGGGTTTTGGGACGACGTTTGGATAATGCAGATTTTAAAAGTCCGAAAGCACAAAAATCCATAGGTGATACATCGGGAGATTTAGTAGGGATATCAGTGAAGGGTATGTATGGCCTTGATACCAGTTTTTTGTTCCATTTATTTTAGGAAATTTACAGTGGATTTTGATGTGTGACTGCTAGCTTTGTCCTGATGGAGTCTCACAGATTGATGGCACTATGGGTAAAGCGATGGTATTTCATTCAGAAAAATTGGCGATAAAATATGTTCCAGATAGTATTTGGAATTAATCTTGACATTTTTTCCACTCTCTTTATTTTTAACTTGCCATTATAAGAAAAACCAGCAACAATCATGAATCCCTTAGAAAAACTTTCTTTCGATTCTTTGAACCATGTACTTAAATTTTTTTCTCCCCTTTTATGATAATAAATGGCTCTTTTTTTGTTGCAATCATTTAAATACACCCATGATTCCTCTATTGCGACAATTGTTTTCCATTTTTCTTTGGATAAGTGGTTCTCATATAGAATTCTGCAGCGTGTCCTGCGTTCAGCGATATGATTTGGAAGAAGACGATGCTCATTGCGTTTTTTCGCTTTCTTAAGATTTAAATCAACGTTTATCATTTTGTTTACAGTGGACATCGAGCATTTTAATGATTTTGCAACTGTCCTTTGAGGAGGGGGATTTTCTTTTAACATTAAACAACGTACCTTTGCAATTGTCGAAGATGTCCGTATTTTCCTTGGATACTTGTTTGGAATTTTTGTTCCACTTGAGGCTCCAATTTGACGTTTTTTTTCCTTTCTTGTTGACGATATTACCTATCGACGCTTTAGATATCACAAAACCATGATTCTCACATCGTTTTTGGATAACGGAGTATGCATATTTCTCTTCGGAAAGAGCATAAATGTAGCCTTCGAACCACTGCTTTGTTAAAAACTCCATTTTGAATAAAAACAAAACTTTCAAGCCGCAGACGATAATTTTGACTTTTAAAAACATAGTACAATTGCAATTATTTCTTTTGCAGCAAATGATTTTTTATTACCGCTTACCAAAATCGTCTAAAAAATGTGCGAACAGCCTCTGTATATGTACGTATGTATATACTTATATATATATATATATATATATATATATATGTAAGTCAAAATTTTGGCGCATTTTGGTACTTTTCTGTTTAACTGTTTACTGCTTTCCCAAGCAATACAGACTGGGTTTGGCACGCTGCTAAAATTATAACACGCGACCCAAGACATCTGAAATTTTGCTTTCCAGAGGACTGTTATGAAGGAACGTAATCCTACATAAAATAAATGTTAATGTCAATATACAAACAGTAAAACGCTGGCGAAAAAAATGAGATAAATGATTCTCGTGTTGAAGTTTAAACATGTCTACAACTTTAATTTAATAACAGTACTTTTATGTTTAAATCGTTTTCTCATGGGTACGAAAACAAATTAATATACACATTCAGCCACAGTATTAAATGCATGTAATTAAATTAAAAACAACAGAAAGTTTGTCATCAAATTTATATTTCTTTGAACCAGTTCTGTTTTTAGTTCCATATGCAGTAACACTAACCGTTCAAAATCTTTACAATCGCAAACTTTGTGAGCCTTTTTAAAATTAGGCTTTCTAAATCTTCTATGGTAAAATGCAGTAACCATGTTAAATTAGGTGACTCGGGTATTTATTTTTTAACTGCAGAGAACAACACCGAAAATAACTTATTTTTGCCACAATTTTTGCCTTGTTCAATATTGTGTGGCACTGTGTCTGAAAATGAGGACACTTCCATAGTGTGGGGGGGGGGAGGTATGTATAGAAAGACATGGTTATCGTTACTGTAAGGGTGTTAGTTACTCACTACGCCCTTCTGTAAAATGTAAACAATAGAAATAAACAAAATTAAAATTCAAGCATAGACTGCTAAATCACTATAACATAAAACTTATCCTGCAAAGAAAACATTTTCAATAGAGGATAGCGCAGAAGCTTCATATCCCCATAATGAAAAAAAAACAAACAAATAATCCAACAGAGATAGATAAAAATAATACTAAAATAGACAAAAAACAAACAGAAATCAAGCACTCTGGGCATCCACGCACCAACGGCAAGATTCTGTATAAGTGCCGGAACTGAAACATAAAACAACAGAGGTAACCGACAGGTCTCGTCATCAGGGAGCCTAACCATATCAGTTACCTCAAGGGGAACTTTCTGAATAGGATGCAGGTAAGCCCAAAAGACATCCCAAGGCCTTGAGTCCCCCAAGGAAGCAATAAGTCAAAAAGAAAATGAAAAGACAAACACAACTTACAGTATGGGCTCAACGCACCTTACATGCAAGCACACAAAAATCCTAATGCAAAGTAAACGATGCGTACACACCCCAATTCCGTAAGTGACGGTTATGGCGAAACAGCAGCCAATTCTATCCTAAAGGTTACGTCATTGGAACATTACTATAGCACCCCCCCCCCATTACAACTTAACCTTCCAACTAGATATTGGCATTCTCTTTGGTTGGTTGTTTGATTGGTTTGTTGGGGTTTTATGGCGCAAAGCGCAAGATCGGGCAAAAAGCGCCAAACAAGGCGAAAGCCGAAATAAAATATATATAAAAATAAAACTAAAAGCGCCCGAGTGAAACCAACACCGGAGATTATGGATTCAAAACCACATTCTCTTTGGATACAATTGAGGAGTTCTTTTTTTATATGACCACATTCTTGTGCAGTTCAAATGTTGCTCCAAATCTGACCACATTTTTGCCATGAAAAACGAACATTTTTCAGACTTTCATTCAGTAAATGTTGAATTGACGTTTGTTATTTTCTTTCGTGAGAAAGTCGTATCTAATTCTCTACCACTGAAGAGAATACCTACAAAATTTTGAAAATCGCTAGCATGTGATGTCGGATCAGTTATGTTTTGCCTATTGATTACTGTTGCTGGTTAATAAAGGTTTCATTACGAGACTTTAATGACGTCGTAATGTAGGATTACAGCATTTGTTATTTATAGGAAACTAGCTGAAAACCTGCACTTCGCTACGGAGTACATTCAAATTAAATACAACGGTCAATGTATGCAATTAATGCCAAATATATATATATATATATATATATATATATATATATATATATATATATATATATATATATATAATAAATACGACGATCAATGTATACAATTGATGCAATATATATATATATATATATATATAAAATCGTAAGAGATATTTTTATAGACAAAATAATCTAGAAGAAAATATTCAAATTAAATCTAATAGGACACATTAAAGAATATAGAACAGTTTGAGGAACATATATTTTACTGCATTTTAATATTTTTTTGGATAATGTCCGATCGTCTGCCGCATTTCCAAGAGAAAAAAATATTTTTTTGTCTATTTCATTGTTATGGACGTGACGATAAATTTATTTAAAGCACCAGAAAAAGAAATCACGTGATCAGCATTTAATAAATTAAATTCTAAAATTTAATCTTTAAAAATTCACCAAAAATAAGAAAAATGGAGGTAAAGATTCGAAAAAGATTTCATTTTAAAAGAATTTTTATGATCTTTCTCGTGATATAAATTTTATAACCCTCAAATTACTATTTTAAATGCAAACTTAAAAAAAGTTACAAAAAAAGCTTAAAAATTCAATTTAAAAAAATCTAAGCAGAATTTTTCAAAAATCTTTCTTAGTGCACCCCTACACCATAAGAAAAATCGCCATGCAAAATTTCAGCCCTTTAGGTCCAGCGGTTTGGTCTGTGCGTTGTAGGTCAGTGAGTCAGTCAGTCAGTGAGTCAGTCAGTTATGGAACTATTTTATATATATTGATTATAGATTAATTAGACTTCATTACCAGATTTTAATGAAGTCTCGTAATATAGTATTATGGAATTTATTATAGCGTTGGTTATTTCTTCAAAGAATATTTCTGTTTATATTTGACACATCTGACAAATTCCTCGTGAAGCGTCATTTAGGACCCTTAAACGAATGACCTAGAACTCCTTGAGGGATAAGTTAAATATTACTATTACTACTACTACTACTAATTATAATAATAATAGTAATAATAATGATGATAATAATAATAAGTTAATTACAAAAACCAAACTCTAAAAAAAGTTGAAAAACTACATAGCTAACGGATTTAAGACACAAAGAAGAACAAAGCGAGGGATTTCAGGCGGAAAATGAGAAAAAATAATGAAGAAGAGAAATCTAGAAAATGTAAATGCTTTGCAAATCATGTAATCAAAGTAATTTGGAACATGGAAAACACTTATACTTATGTGCTACATTAGGATGCATAATCTCATATAATGAATTTTTCTATATATTTAATATATTATTAATTTTAATTTAAAATCATACGGACATTCTGATAATTATTTTTCGAAATTCTGCTAATTAGACACAATCATCTTTGTTGAGATGATGTAAGCAAAAATTATTAATTAACCCTTCAGCCGGTGCGCCAATTTTTGGAACACCAGCAGGCGTGCGTGTCACAAAGTGCAACGTCTCTTTCGACCTCCATTATTCCTTTTGTAATAAACTTTTCTTTTACAAATTGAAAATAATAATTCTGAGTTTTATGAAAAGATATAAAATGTTTATAATATTGAGATATATTTATAATTAAAGGCCAAAGAATGCAGATACAATCGCCATATTACAAAACTGACCGTTTTATTGGACCTGAGGACAACTTGCGAACAGATTGCTATTTATGTCCAAAAACCTAAAAATATAATGAGATTGCCCATCATCGTGATATACAGGATACCGTATAATAGCTGCACATTGGATCGAGTGCACCAACTCCTGCGTTTGTCGCATTGTAATCCAGTATAATCGCTGGTTTACCACGCTTAAATCACGACTACCAATGGATGGAAAGGAATACAAGGGTCAGAAAATCAGACCTGCATTAGAAATGGTGTAGGTATCAATAGGAATTTCTTAGAACATTCAAATCTTACATGTAAAAGCAAACCATTCAAAATTACGAAAATGTTGCACTCTGTACACGGTCGCACCCGCTGAAGGGTTAACACTCTATCTATATATATATAAAATAGTTCCGTAACTGACTCAATGACTCACTGACATACAACGCACAGACCAAACCGCTGGACCTAAAGGGCTGACATTTTGCATGCCGATTCTTCTTATGGTGTAGGGTTGCACTAAGAAAGATTTTTGAAAAATTCTTCTTAGATTTTTTTAAATTAAATTTTTAAGCCGATTTTGTCTGATTTTTTGTGAATTTTTAAAGATTTATTTTTAGAATTTAATTTATTAAATGCCGATCACGTGATTTCTTTTTTCTGATACTTTAAATAAATTTATCGTCACGTGCATAACAACTAAATAGACAAAAAAAAAATTTTATTTTTAATGCAGCAGACGATTGGATAGTATCCAAAAAAATAAATATCCCTTAAGATTTTTTTTAATATATATATATATATATATATATATATATATATATATATATATATATATATATATATATATATATATATATATATATTTATATATATATATATATATATATTTATATATATATATATATATATATATATATATATATATATATTTATATATATATATATATATTTATATATATATATATATTTATATATATATATATTTATATATATATATATATTTATATATATATATTTGTATATATATATATTTATATATATATATTTATATATATATATTATATATATTACATCAGTTGTATACATTGATCGTCGTATTTATTATAAATATATATATTTAGTTTTTTTGGCATTAATTGCGTACATTGACCGTTGTATTTAATTTGAATGTACTCCGTAGCAAAGTGCGGGTTTTCAGCTAGTACAACATAAACTCTTTGTTTCACAAAGTTTCTTTCCTCGACGTACCACAGTAAAAGTACCATTATTTTCGAAGGTAAAGTTAAATTTGTTTCAACAGCCTACAAAGAGCTAGAAACAACTTCTGAAATACCACATTCATCCCGAGAAAGGGGAGAAAAAAAACACACATATACATGGGAGAATTACGGACGCACAAACTGCTGCCACTTACCAGAAATTTGCTCTATAATGATCACACAATGAACTACGAAAAACCCACAAACTGAATTCAATTGTCATAAAAAAAAAATCCCCCCATCGCAATAAAAACCATTCTTTTATCCCCCCCCCCCTTCCTCCCCAATAAATCGCGCCATCCCAACTCTATTTGCACAGTGACACGGTACACCGCCGAACAAAACGAGCAGATTAACTGAGCAAACAGTACCATCTCCTCTAAATCTGTGGACAGACAACCCCCTCTCTCTCTCGGCGTTCTCGCGAGCCTCCTACAGCCGCGGCACTTACCAGCTGGGCCCCTGGGGGATGAGCGGGCGTGATGAAGGTGGCCCCAGTCAATTCCTGCCAGATGGTGCGGCTACGGTCTTTTTTGGGGGGAATCCCTCGATCCCCTAACACTTTTTTTGACCCGAGCGCGGATTTATATGTCTCTGCTCCCCCATTATGCATATCCTCCGTTCTTAATCACGCTTGCATATATTTACGACAAAAATCCCCAATTTCTCGGCAATTACGCGGAGGAAATAACTTCTCCAATATATTGAATTTTGAAGGTGGAACGGACAAAAACGAATAAAATTTAACCTCTAATTATACTAACCACGAGTAACGCATGTTTTATATGACTACCAGTCTGACTGTCCAGTCATGATCTTCCGAGGAACGTTATTCACAATTTAGGCTTCTTAAGGGGACAGTGGACTTTCAAAATTGTGAAATTTGTCCAAAAATTCAATTTTTTTATTTTATTGAATTGTGAAACTACGGGTGAGTAGGAATGTGTTGCAAAAAGAATTTTTTTATCTCTGCGATTACTTTCCTAGTTATAGGCATTTGTATTCAATTTAGATATTATGTGGTTACTAATAGCAATAACTTTAAATGCGATTTTCTCAAAATAAAAATTTTCAAGTCATACGAATATTTAAGCTGCTCCAGGCGCATTTCTAATTATCGTATTGCTTTGAAATTTAAGTTTTATATACTTAATTGTATATCAAATAAATCTTGTTGAAAATATTTATGCTTCGTAGCTCAGAATTTCTCAATTTTGTACTGGAAAAGATGATTTATAGGTATTTTGCGTAATAAAAAGTGTGTTTTCACTATTATTATTTTTTTCTCTTTATATTTTTAATGAATGCTTAAAATGAGCAATAAGTTTCATTGTTAGTTCTATAAGGTATCCTGTCAATAAAAATTACCATATTATATGCAAAAGAAATGCGCATGGAACATTTTTAATGAGGCCAATTTTTGATATAATTCATAATTCATAAATTATTAGTATTTCATCATTAAATTTTAACCACTTTTACATATCTATGGTACTAATCACATCTTAAAATTTCAAGCAAATCCATTCAAAATTAAAAAAAAATTAGGTTTGAAGGTCCACTGTCCCCTTAAGGCTGCTTGGTACTAACCCCTTTTACACATACGCGCGAGGCTGTTGTATTTTGGTACAAAGCTTACTTGTTTGCCTATAATTTAGGATTGTTTCGAAAATGGACACTTGGGAGAGAATATCAAACGCCTGTAGCCTGAATCCCTCTGAAAGGTTGTTTTTAGTGCTGCCTGGACCGCTGGAGAAACATGCGACAAATGCTCACAGTGGAAATGATTAATACCACTAAATAAATAATAAAACAATTAATATATACAAATTTGGTGCCGTTGGCTTCTAAAAGAAATAGAAAATTTATGAAATTGCAAAAAGCGAGATTTCAGTTGAACAACGGTATGGTTCTGCTCAGGGCCCGATTATGAACGCTGGGGGCCCCTGGGCAGATGCTATTTGGGCCCCCCCTCCTTACGGATATTTATAAAAATACATACTATTAGAAGTACTAGGTGCATACACCAAGGGGGTTTTGGGGCCCCCTAGCATCAGGGGGCCCTGGGCAAAGTCCCGATTTGCCCATGCAATAAAAAGGCCCTGGTTCTGCTGAAAGAACGCCTACCTGCAGTATATAAACTTGGCCCGTGTTTTACTCTGTCCGAGCAGCAAGCCGTAACAACAGTTTTATACAAAGGTAATTAACTCAAGAGAAGGAAAACAAATGAAACTCATTCCAAATTTTTTAAAAAATATGTTCGGCAAACATCTTATGCTATTACCTTGAAAGACAAATTGAAAAATGACGAAAGTCATTAAAAATCTTACTTTCATCGCCAAGTTATCTAAATGTTTACAGAATTCATCTTATGATTGGATGAACTTCAGTTTGAACTTCCACCATACGAAATAAATTTTATAAACAACTTCAATTCTATGGTAAAACAAAAAATATTAGCACCAGTGGTGTACATGTTGTGTTGACCATCAGGTAATAGAACCTTCAACACGAATTTCAGAAACTCAACAAAATTTTTAGCTATTTGATATTGATAAAGATACACTGCAACATTACCGAATTAGATCGCATTAAAGCCTAAATTTATTCGAAATTTCATAACGAATTTAGCTGTCAGTTGTCTTATACGTTCTAAATAGAACTAATTCAGTCAAACGGATGTTCGTTACATTAAAAAAGAAAGTTTATTGCTGAGTATTGATTGATATATTTCATATTTTATATGGATCTTTCGTCGTTTTAATCAAACAGATTGATTATTTTGAAACGAAAATTCATTGACAAGTGCATTTTTGTTTACTTTTCACTATAAAATTTGAAAAAAAAATCACATATTGATTTTAAACCCACTCATCTCTGTTCAGTGGCGATATGATCGTTTGTGACCGTAGCACAAAAAATCAACTATCTGTATGCATCCTAAGTTCACACACACACACACTGAATTGTCCAAGCATTCAGCGCAGCCTTCAGTAATACTCTAAGGAGTTATATTTTCTCTTGCCAAAAAACTGACAAACTTCATATGCTCAAAACTATAACTTCAAAAGCACCGTTTAGACAGACATTTTAAATAAACATGCGAGGCGTACGGCATAAATTTGCAAAAGGTAAAATCGATTAGGATAGATATCGTCATTCTATAATCCTTTTATTTTAAGTCTGCTCAAGAATAAATCCTATACCTTATCGGTATATTTAGTGTTTTCTATATCAGATTAAAAGTTTTGATTAATTGCTGCTCCACTCTTTTTCTGTCTTGGACAAAACCTGTCAGTTCTACTCAATCTGTCTTAGGATAATAAAATCAAATTGCTGAATTAGCTTTTGGTAAATGGCAGATCAAACCAGCTTTGGAAAGTCGCAATTTTCATGGAAGGATTATTTGAAACAGATAATAAATTATTTTACGATTTAGTATCATAATTGATTGCTCTTATACCATTGCGAGATTGTCTTTTTACATCAATGATTGACAATAGCTTGTGATTAGCTGTTTCTAAACAATCAAGCGCGGTTGACGAATGTATATATCATTCTTAAAGGATAAAACATCTGTGCGTTTTAAACCAACAAGAACAAAAAAAAAATTACATCTCTAATCTGGAGTTGAAAATCATAAGGTCGCATGTTACATTTATTTTCTACAAGGTTTGGTAAAAAAGTAGTGAGAGAAATTCGTATTAGAAAACAGTTGTTAACAGTCTATCTCTCATAAAAAGAGTGATAAAGACCTCCATTCACATTTTTTACCGAAAAATTTTATGAAAAATTATATTCACCACATTTGATTTGTACTTCAAATGATTAAAAGAAGAGCACAAAAATACTCTTTTATACTCAGCACAATACCTTATTTCAAATATGAACCGGTTTCTTGCAGTCGTAATTCCCATAGTTTTCAAACCAAAATTCCAAAACCAATCATACCAAATCATACCAAACAAATTCCAAATCATATCAAACATGACCGTTTATATATAAATATTTATATACACACAAATTTATTTAGTCATGATATAAGACCTCTATTTTGGACAAAAATGAAGTTTTTATATACACCCATCCCACCTTTGAATTTTTCTGAGAAGAGGAGCATAGGAAATTCTTTTATTAAATAAATTAACTTATTTTTTTTCTAAAATATGAAGGTGTTTCTTGTATTTGTGATTTCGCAAGTTTTATCCCAATACATGACACAATATGAAATTTCAAAATTATTTTACATGGTTCTGAAATGTTAAGCGCACTTTATATAGACAAGAGGTAAAAAACAAACTCCCCCTCTCTCTTATATATTACTTTTTAAAGGATGAAACTTAGCATGTAATCTATATGGTATGTTGAACCCCCTACTAGGGCAATCCGTTATTGTGTGAATCTTATCGGGTCTCTTTGTTGGTCGGTAAGCTGTCCATAAAGGAACGACTAATTACACCTAGTGTCTGTACTTAAAAATTAATTTCATGCAAATTACTGAAACATGAAGATTGCGACTGGAATCAAGGCATTGCGATAGAAACATCATATCACAATATATGGGTTCACTGATCAGGGTCAAAATATTTTTACGTACTTGCCGATGGTTACAGCGCATGCACTCCTGAAGTCTGTTGACACCATCGGCAGAAACACGTGGGAAGTTTCAGTGTCAATTCTTTACCACCCCAAATAACCTAAAAATTGGAAGAAAAAGTAATAATGAGGTTTATTTTCACCATGCCCAACAAACAAAAATCTTTCCTTAAGATGCAGAAAACCCCTATTAGTAAGGAATTTTAGCTACCCCAATGGGCAAAACCCCTGATGAGGTCATCAGAAAACACCCTTATTGCTGTCGCAAGGAGGGCATTTAAGGCAAAAACCGAGTTAGGCGCTTAAAAAGTAAATAACACACACACACACCCCAAAAAAACTTTAATTAATTCAATGTTTAGACACTAACTGTAGAAAGCTAGTACAACTGTTTTTCATTAAACTGTTGTCCTGAAACACAGTTTTAAAAGGTAGAAAACTGTATAGCAAAATAATAGTTGTTTTCAGATTCCAGAATTTACGGTAAAAGACCGTTAAATGACAGCATCTTTTTAGGCTGTTATCAGTAAACAAAAGGGAAGATGCATATGATCAGTGTTTTTAGATATAGAAATATGTTACATCCAGTGCTTCAAGATCACGAATCTTTCAAATGAGCTGAAAGAGGAGGAACTCAAATTTTATTGCAAACCTTATAGATTTATCATCATTGAGTCATCATATTACCATATCATCATAGCTGCATTTTTTCATTATCTCATCACTGAATGTATGCATTTTTAAAGGTAGAAAACCGTATACCAAAATACTGGTTGCTTAAAAATTTTAGAATTTACGGTAAAAGTCCGTTAAATTGACAGCATCTTTTCAAGGCTGCTATCGGCGAACTAAGGAGGAGAAGCGTATGATGTGTTTCTATAAGATGAAGAAACATTTTGTATCCTGAATCTTTCCAATGAGCTGAAGAGGAGGGAACCCAAATTTTATTGCAAATCTTATCGATTTATCATCATTGAGTCATATTACCGTATCATAGCAGCTTCATTTCTTTCACTATCTCACCACTGAATGTATACATTTTTAAAGGTAGAAAACCCATACACCAAAATACTGGTTGCTTAAAAATTTTAGAATTTACGGTAAAAGTCCGTTAAATTGACAACATCTTTTTAAGGCTGCTATCGGCAAACTAAGGAGGAGAAGCGTATGATGTGTTTCTTTAAAATGAAGAAACATTTTGTATCCTGAATCTTTCCAATGAGCTGAAGAGGAGGAAACCCAAATTTTATTGCAAATCTTATCGATTTATTCTCAGCATCCGGGTGCCTGACAGGGGGGGGGGGGCAGAGAATTCGGAATTTAAAATCATTGATATTCCCCGGAAGAAAATAAACTCTCCGGAATCCAGGTCCGCCCTAAATGCAATCCGAAGACGTGCTTAGATTTCCTGTCGCAAGTAACACGCCTCTTATTTGCCAATTCGGGCCCGAAGAATAAAGAACTGTTCTTTTACGGCCGTCGTTTGCATATTTGCCCCATTACCGGAAAAAAGCACTCGACTTTATATGGGGTGTCTGTTTCATCCTGAAAAACGTAGCGCCGGAATTATCCCCAGCGATAAAAAATAAAGTAAAATAAGAAAGCTAAGGGAAAATAAAAGACAATTGAGAGAGAAAGAGAAAGAGAAAAAAGGAGCTAGAGAGTGAAGGGGGGGGGGGGGGGAAGGAGAAAAAAGGAAAGCATTCCAAATGATCAGTGGCTCAGTCTTTTTATTATCCCCCTTTCGACTACTAGTAACAAAGTACAGTAATCAAAGTTAATGTACTCCACCCTAAGGAGAAAACTAGCCGACCAAAAAATTCCGGACTGCTTTTATAAAGTTGGGACTTGCCGACGAGGGGGCAGGGGGGGGGGTGGAATGAAAGAAAAAAAAAGGGGGGGAAAGGAGGAGAAGAGATGAAGAGATTTAGAGAGGAGAGAGAAGAATGGTGATAACGTTGAGAGAGGAAAACAATAAAAGTACAGGGGGGTGCTCTTAAATCCAGGGGGTCTAGGAATCCGGGTTTTCGTTTCAGCTGGTCGCGCGCGTCCTTTGATGTGGTGTTTAATTGTCTGTTTTATTGCGACCCCGGAGAATGGAG
The DNA here is from genome assembly GCA_907164885.2 of Dolomedes plantarius. Taxonomy (NCBI): domain Eukaryota; kingdom Metazoa; phylum Arthropoda; class Arachnida; order Araneae; family Dolomedidae; genus Dolomedes; species Dolomedes plantarius. The sequence goes on along the minus strand of OU015498.1, from coordinate 12,974,113 downwards.
AAAGATGAGAGATCAGCAGCGGAGCGGAGAATCGGAAAAGATAGGTCCCCCGGTCGCAGGGGGCTGCGCGCAAATTGGAAAAAGAGGGTGACATCTCGTTCCTGCAAGGTGGGACTGTGCAGAGAAAGCTACGTTGCAGGGGCGCCGTTTCTCGCATCTTGCGACAAATCTTGTATCGTGTTAAGAATTATAGTTATTCCGAATAACATTAGTCGTAATAATAGAGATTTCCCTTGGAGGGTGGGGATTTTGACGGATGCTTGTAATTCATGAATAACTGTCGATTTTTCCTTAAGGGGACTCACGACTCTTAAGTCGAGGAAATAAGGCTTTTCATACTTTTGTATTTTAATTTTTATTTCATACTTTTTGACTCTTTGTAGCTATTTAAATTTACTCCCAATTTTTCCAAATTTTATATATATGATAAATTGATATATAGATAATTTGATATATAGATAAATTGGAAAAAGAGGGTGACATCTCGTTTCTGCAAGGTGGGACTGTGCAGCGAAAGCTACGTTGCAGGGGCGCCGTTTCTCGCATCTTGCGACAAATCTTGTATCGTGTTAAGAATTATAGTTATTCCGAATAACATTAGTCGTAATAATAGAGATTTCCCTCAGAAAGTGGGGAATTTTGACGGATGCTTGTAATTCATGAATAACTGTCGATTTTTCCTTATGGGGACTCACGACTCTTAAGTCGAGGAAATAAGGCTTTTCATACTTTTATATTTTAATTTTTATTTCATACTTTTTGACTCTTTGTAACTATTTCAGTTTACTCCCAATTTTTCCAAATTTTATATATATGATAAATTGATGAAAATTTGTTTATTAAAATAAATACAAGTCTCAAAATAATTTTAAATAATTTTTTTAAATGCTTTAGATATAAAGTATTTTTATTGTATACTGGTTTGCGCGCAAAACTATGAAATTAATTTTACACTTAAATGTATAATTCCTGTTTTATAATTAAAATAATTAATTCAAAATACAATTGAACACAAAAAATTCAACATTAAAATATTTTTTAAATTTTTTTAAAACCGCTTAAAATATACTTAAAATTTCCTTAAATTTTTGCATTAATTTACCCCTGAAAAAATAAAATGTGCAGTGATTGCAATAATTCTAGTTCATACGCAATAAAATAACATGATTATGCGGTGATAAAAATTTCATGGAATTATGTTTCATGGTTTTTAAGATATCAGTTGCGGAATGATGCAAAATTACATTTTGAGAAAAATGAGTTTAAAATTTTCTTACCATAAACTTGATCAGTAATTAAATATTTAGAATATCAATATCTCCGGAACTAAGCTGGATATTTTCATGCGGTTTGCTTTATTTTGTTCAGAAATGATCAGGCTTTAACACATATTTTTTTTTTCAAAAAATCGAATGTTTTAAAAATTTAAGGATAGTGAGTCCTCTTAAGGGATGGTTAAAAAAGTTGACAAGACAATATAGGGTCGCATCTGTTCCCCATTTATTTTAGTAATCTAAGAGCAGTTTTAGCTCTGTTATGGTATCTTTTTTTGACAGTTTTACCAGAGTAGAAGGTCAATTAATTTGTGAAATTGTTTTATAATGTATATTCAGCAACTATATTTAACTGGTTCTGAAAGGCTTTATCCACATGTAAGAGATGCAGATTCGTTCAGTTTTCGATATCCTTCTCAAAAGATATTTTTTCATGCATCCATGTTTTCTTGAATATGTTTCAAGAAATAAGACTGACTACGAAATTCCTCCTTTACATATTTGTAGGTATACATTCTTTATGCCATTTTATTAAAAATGAATTATCTGTCACTTCCTTACCCCCCCCCTTTTTTTAAATGCTACTATATTTAAACATACTGGAAAGGTGGGAATAGCTTTCCATCTTGAGTGTTAGGTGAAAATATTCATCTTTTTAATAGCAAAAAGAGAAACGACATGCTTTTAAGGTCAGTGGAAAAACTCCAGGTACCAAAAACATATCTTTGAGCTAATTATCTCAATAAAAAGACTAAGTATCAATTTTCTGGAATCTTCCGGTTAATTCAACGGAGGGGACTGATGTACAGAACCGTTACATCACTGATGTTCGATCGTTGGTTGAATTTCATAAAGTAGCGAAGAATTTAAGATACCCAACAAGCATTTTATTGATGTGATGTCATCGTAATTATAAACTCGTAAAAATGAACGTACGCACAGCTTCTCCATAAAAACGTAAAGACTGACATTAAATGTCAAATATTACATATCTAAACGGTTATGGAGGAAAACAACCACAGATTTGGAATTCTAGCGTAAAATTAAAAAAAAAAAATCCTTCAAAAAAAGTAGAAACAGTAAACACTTTTTTTTTTTTTTTTTTTTTTTTTGGGGGGGGGGGTGTCTGTTAAATCTACCGTAAAAACAAGTGGAAGCTCAAGTGGACAAGTGAAACAAGTGATTTACTAATAAATATATGATTAAAGTCTTTTGAAAATTTTGTAGTAGAAGCGTTAAGTTTGCTATCAAAACCCACTTAGAACTATGGGTTTGCTCTGTTAATATTGGTAACCAACTTGCCACTATTTTTCTACTAAATTTTAGGAATGTTTCAGCAGTGACAATGCAAGTTTACAATCGTAGTGTACAACAAATATTGATGGTATGAAATGTAATGGTAAAATCAGGAACTTACCATCTGTATCGAATTTAATTTGTTTATAAATTTTACCAATAGCCCTAACCTAACACAGAAAAACAAGAAAAAGCATATAGTGTATTTTATAAAATGGAATTGCAGAAACTCAGAATATCTGTATAGCAAAGTTTTCTGTAAAAAGTTGCTTACTGAAGTTCATCCTATAAAATTTAATCCCCGTTAAATTGGATTATTCAACTAAATTCTTAAGTGATGACTTAATGAATGTTTTAACTGGTATTTTAAAAATGTGAAAACCTTTAAACTACGTCGAGTGCACGTATTATTGTTTAATAATTCATAGTAAGTCTCATTTATAAAGTCAGATTATTTCATTAACATATTTTTTGGTTTCTGAAGCAAAAGAAATTTTATAGGATGAACTTCATTAAGCAACTTTTTACAGAAAACTTTGCTATACAGATATTCTGAGTTTCTGCAATTCCATTTTATAAAATACACTATATGCTTTCTCTTGTTTTTCTTGTGTTAGGTTAGGGCTATTGGTAAAATTTATAAACAAATTAAATTCTATACAGATGGTAACTTACTAATTTTACCATTAAATTTCATACCTTCAATATTTGTTGTATACTACGATTGTAAACTATTGGAAACATTCCTAAAAATTAGTATTAAAATAGTGTTAAGTCGGTTGTCAATAATTACAGAGCAAAGCCATAGAGTTTTAGGTGGGTTTTGATAGCAAACTTAAAGCTTCTACAACTAAATTTTCAAAAGACTTTTATCATAGATTTATAAGTAAACTACTTGTTTCACTTATCCACTTCATCTTCCACTTGTTTTTACGGTAGATTTAACGGACCCCCCCCCCCCCCCAAAAAAAAAAAAAAAAAAAAAAATCAATGTTTATTATTTCTACTCTTTCTGAAAGAATTTTTTTAATTTTACGCTAGAATTAAAAATCTGTGGTTGTTTTCCTCCATAACCGATTAGATATGTAATATTTATGACATTTAATGCCAGTCTTTACGTTTTTATGGAGAATCTATGCGTACGTTCAATTTGACGAGCTTATAGTTACGATGACATCACATCAATAAGATGCTAGTTGGGTATTTTGAATTCTTCGCTACCTGACTTCATGAAATTCAACCAACGATCGAACATCAGTGATGTAACGGTTTTGTGCATTAATCCCCTCCACTGAATCAACCGGAAGGTTCCAGAACATTAATACTTAGTCTTTTTATTGAGATAACTAGCATAAAGATATGCTTATGTTACCTAAGTGTTTTCCTCTGACCTTAAAAACAGTCGTTTCTCTTTTTGCACTTAAAAAGACGAATATTTTCACCTAACACTCTTCCAGATGGAAGTCTATTAGCACCTTTCCCGTATGTTTAATTATTGCATTTATGCATTATTGCATAAATGCAATATTTAATCATTGCATTATTGAATAAATGCAAGTATATAATATTGCATATATGCATTTAAAAAAGGGGGTAAGGAAGTGGCAGGTAATTCATTTTTAATAAAATGACATAAAGAATGTATATACCTACAAATATGTAAGGGAGGAATTTCGTAGTCAGTCTTATGTCTTCAAACTTATTCAAGAAAACGTAAACGAATATTTTTTTCAGGTGTCAGACATTAACGAGGGTCATTATACTGCTATGACGTATTCAACGGTTTGAGATTTTTTGAAGGAATGAGACCTTAAATACGAGAGAATTGCAAAATAGGGAGTGTCTCTAGTAAAGTATATAAAGTATGTTTTATGAGAGGAAGCATGAGAGAAATAAACTCAAAAAATTGCAAAAGCACACATTTTCAATGACAAAATTTACGCCTACAATATGATTTTTGGAGGTACCCAACATGACTGAGAAATGTTTTTAAAAGTTGAAAAAAAAATGGGAAAAATTCTCCTTTTTTCTTGACTTCAACTTTTTTTTAAAATTTATTCACATCACTTCTTTCATATTTTATCATGATAAAGGTATCGCGTAATTTTTTTGAAAACCACAGTGATTTCCATTCCTGTTGTAATACAGTAGAAGAACTGAAAGCTTTTTTTTTGTATAGTCATTAAATTCTCAAATTCAAAATCTCTATAATATGGGTAGACCACACTGTCCCATCAAGCGAAATCCAATAATGATTTCAACAATCCATAGATGCATTTAACGACAAATAGTCAACTGTTGTAATTCATGAAAAAAAAATCCTAAATAACTATAACAGAAGATTTTAACCTCTTTTTATTGCCGAACTTTTTCATTACTACCTCAGCTACCTTATTTTTTAAAGAGATCGCGCATATATATATATATATATATATATATATATATATATATATATATATATATATATATATAAAATCAGTTAGTTCGTATAAATAGGCTATGTTATAAAGACAATAGGATTAAGTATATTTTAGACTTGAAAGCTGTGCTAACACGGAATAATTACCCTGAAAGTCTTTCCAAAAACATAATTGGTTGTTTTTGTTTTAATGAATAGTTTGTTCTGTTGCAATAAATATGTTATACATAGCAATAAGATAAAATAGAAAAAATAACTACTAAAAATAAAAATTAAATAAAAATCATAAGTAAAAATAAAAGTAATAATAAAAATAACTCTTAGTAGTAATAATAATAAAAAACTAAATAATTAAGGGTAAAATAGTCCTAAAATACGGTAACCTAAGTAAGTCTGTAACTGAGAATCCACTACCTCCATGGTTGCAAGTTTTGTGACGTCAGTCATCCTGCGGTTACAAGTTCTTAACTTCCCCTCTGTCTAGCGTCAGGCTTGGTGTTCTTTGGTTAAGCACTATTATTCAATCTTTATTCAATTATTAATCAATTATTCTGTTTTTCATGGATTGTACGGTGTCTGAGGGTGTTTATTGTATAGATCATACTCATCGGAAACAATCCATTGGTTTTTAGACAGCATTGACACCGCTGATGAAGAAATGCTGTCTAAAACCTCTGTCATACTTTTCTTTTCATGTTATTTGTTCCTGGCTGCAAGTAGATTTAGAGCTATTACTGGTTTTCTCTTTCATCTTTTTCTTATATATATATATATATATATATATATATATATATATAAAATCACAGTGTTTTTCCATTTTTATTGCTATGTAATACAAGAACCAAATTTATTTTCTGCATAACCATATATAATAAGCACAAAAACCTTAAAAATTTTCCGTCCCTTATGATATCAACATGAATCAAAATTTCTTTTGTGATGTAGAAAGTTGAAAGGAAAACCGCTATTCATTTACTTTTTATACGAGTGGATATGATGACATGAAATGGGGCATAAAGTGATACGGCTTCAGACCTTTAATCTGAGTTTAATGCTGCAAATGATCCCTCATTAGAAAGAAAGGGTACACAATTCTGATTCAGCCTAACGCTCCGCTGATCTGTCTCACATCTAATCTACCATGCGAGCAAGCGTTTTGGTAATCTATTTATTGTATGCTTTTGTAATCACACGGCGTTATGGCTCTTGGAATCGGGAGATTAAATAAGGAACTAAATGTTCACTTATCTGACTCAATTGCTAGCGACATCTTGAAATAAAAAAAGTATATCTTTTAAAACACAGTATAGTAGAATGCTACGAAAGAATGATTTTAGAGAAGAGCTTTAGAAAATTACTTTAAAATTAGGCCCAGGTGTAGGAAAATATGCCAAAAAAAATGGCATATTACCATATTTACGCTTGTATAGGCCGCACTTTTATTCCATAAAATAGGTCGGTAAAAATGGAGTGCGGCTTATACACGGAATTTTAAAATTAAATACAGTAAACACCCTTTATAGTTCAGAACACTTTACTACCAAAAAACATTATCTATACACCTTACAACCTATTACACCGTATCATGCCCACGGCGATTCAATGTATTGTAAATATTGTTTGTATATATTATACCTTAGGACTGTTTAATTAAACTCTTTTGAATTCCCAAGAGTTTGTCTTCGTGCGAAATAATTCCTAAGTGCACTAGTATATATATAATCATCTTTTTACACTGTATTTTCACCACCATCAGCTAAGGCTGTACCTGATATTGTTAGGCGAGCATTGAACTTTAAGGAATGTAAGACATTGCTACATTTCGTAGAACGATGCTACTTTGAGTCTACAACAGACTTGAGAAAAAAAAAATTTCCAAAAATGTTGTCTCAAAACTCAAGTGCGGCTTAAACACGCACGCGGCCTATACACGAGTAAATACGGTATATAAAAGTCAGATGTTTTATAGAATATGGTTTTGAAATTTGTTATAAACAACCCTCAAAACATGTGTGTTCATTTAACATTTCTGTCATTAGGGATAGCAAAGATTATTCAATAATTATGGGCAGTTATAAGTTTATTTACAAATAATTCTTAAATGTAACACAATATCAAATAATTTACAAAGGAAAGATAATATATTTAAAAAAGCGAAACATGAGGACTGTAATTTTCAAATACTTTCCTAATGGGGAAATTTTCCAAAATATCACAGCATTTGCTCATCATTTTCGGAACTTTGAATAATGTTAACAGAATGACAGTATGTCTTAATTATATTTTAGATATATGAACAGGATATCAATATCCATGCTTAATAACTTTAAGGTTTTGTTTGCACATCTACAAGGTCTCGCTGCTTCGTGGAACTAGAATAAATGTTACTCATTACAGTATCCTGGGATTTAAAGATGCAGTCATTCAAACCTTTTCACAAATAGGTATTTCTTTTTTGCTACTGACCGATGCTTACATTATGTTTCAGCTTGTAAATCTGCAAAGATAAAGCAATTCTTGTGCAGGGACTAATGATGCCTGTATTTAATGTTTGTGTTTTTAGTGATTTCATTAGTATAACGTTTTACATGAGTTTATTGTTAAACAAATATTATAGTCGACAAATATTATTGTTAAACAAATATTATGGTCCTTATAAAGTGCCAAGGGAATATATAGAATTTAAAAAATACCTTTTTACAAAGATTTATCCTTAAATCTTCTCTGTTGGAAATTTATTAAAATTCAAATTCCCCACAAAATACTTAAACATTAATTTAAACTAGTTGATACCCTTCAAAACATGACGGCTGGATAGTAAACAAATGTACTAATACACAAATTATACTCAACACATCATTGCCAAATGTTGAAAATCATAATAATGCGCAGAAACAAATTGTGTTTAAGCTGCCTCGTGCTTAGTGGATATCTAAAGACAGATTTAAAAATGTCACTGAGCATGCGCAGAAAGCAATTTTTTTTAATTGTAAATTATCGCTCATTAAACAGCGCGAAATAAACAATTTCCACTAGGTTTAATATTATATTTCACAAATATAATTATCATAAAAATAAAAATGGCAGATATAGATCTAGAGAGACTCCTCGGAATAAACGTGTTTATCATTAAAACATGTCACCGAGCATGCGCGAAAACATTGAGTTTCTAAAGACAGATTTTAGCATGCCACTGAGCATGCGCAGAATTCAATTTTCAATTGTAAATTATCGCTAATTAATAGAAATTGCTGTCACAAAAACAAATTTGACAAATCTACCGATTACAATCTTTCGTTTAAGACCAAAATGAAGTAAATTCATGCAGTAGTTTTCTCTCACGGACTGCCCAAAAAGTCGGCTTAGCAACTTAAATATATAGATGTCGGTTATTATATATATAATAGTCGTGGTCTCTGTATAACACTTCCGGGCTGTACTCATCTTTCAATTGAAGCCCTCAGTAAACAAACGGCCGGTTAGGCTTAATTTCAATTTCAGATGTGGATCAGAATTTTTTCTTACCTAACAACTAATATCTTCTCCATCAAATCACGTTTGTTCAGCCTATTTTTCTATAAAACATTCAGAAGTAAAAAAAATTGGACGCTTTTAGCTGTATATTTAACAGTTTTTAAAAATCTGTTTACTTTTGCGATGAATTCTGAAAGTAAACAAACTTGAATGTGAATGAATCAAGTAGCTCAAGTATTCATATCGCGTAGTGAGCTGTAAAATACTGGATGGCAGTCTACTACTCCAATCGTATGAAAAACTAAATAAATAAAAAATAATGAAAGGGTTTGCTTTGACAAGGTGTGGATTAAAAGTAATATTGTTAGATAATTCGGGATATTTTTTAACTTTCATATACTTTTTCCATTATGACGTCATCATTAGTATTATGACGTCAAAATGACGGGTTACCTTCTAGTTGTATATAGTCATGACATAACATTGATTCAATATAGCATTTTCAGCCTGGAAACATTTCATGCCACCTTTTATTCTTTATTCAGCAAGGAAATACCGCCTATTCAAGATGATAGAAATCTGTCAAGAACGTTTTTTGTCGCCTGAGATATTCTTCCCTTCATATACACCGTTCCAAAATCCATTCTCCCCTGGAGCCTAAATCACTGCGACACTTCTGATCTCCTACAAGCGTTACTTTAATCGGGCGACAAGTTTCAGTACAGCTAATATAATCCAAGTTCAATTACCCGGTAAACGATTGTTTCATGGGGTTGCGCAAACAATGCCTCGGTCCACCCCCATGCTCCAGTGACCTGTCACCTCTCCCTTCCACCGTGAAATGGATGCTTACATCTTCCCGTGATCTCCCGGTTCTTGAGCCTCCCCGGTTGTCATTCGAGTATGAAGGGGGAATTAGTTCCCGTAGGGCGGGGAGGGGAGTTTGATCCAAAGCCAATTGCTTCCATAGCAGGAACCATTTTGCCACTGACAGTATCTTTAAACATCGTGTGTGATTCCACCGGAAGGATGCGAAATGCCTTTTTTTTTTTTTTTTTTTTTTTATAAATGTTTGGACTTATAACGAATTTGGCTCTCTCATGGAGGAAGTCGGTCGGCATTCAGACAATAAAATTTGTGATTTTCTCAGTTTGAACGAATGAAAATTTTCTTCGCCGTATTTACTATGATTGTTAGATTTTTTTTAATGCTTTATATTTTTTCAATAGAAATTGCATACTATTTGAATATTTTCTTTAGTTCACTTATTCTTAAATTTTTCTTTTGGTGAATAATTTTTAAGGCGGATAAATTGTTCTTACCCCAAATTAATAATATCTCATATTTACTATGATTGTTAGATTTCTTTTAAAGCTTTATATTTTTTCAATAGAAATTGCATACTATTTGAATATTTTCTTTAGTTCAGTTATTCTTAAATTTTTCTTTTGATGAATAATTTTTAAGGCGGATAAATTGTTCTTACCCCAAATTAATAATATCGCATATTTACTATGATTGTTAGATTTCTTTTAATGGTTTATATTTTTTCAATAGAAATTGCATACTATTTGAATATTTTCTTTAGTTCAGTTATTCTTAAATTTTTTTTTGATGAATAATTTTTAAGGCGGATAAATTATTCATACCCCAAATTAATAATATCGCATATTTACTATGATTGTTAGATTTCTTTTAAAGCTTTATATTTTTTCAATAGAAATTGCATACTATTTGAATATTTTCTTTAGTTCAGTTATTCTTAAATTTTTCTTTTGATGAATAATTTTTAAGGCGGATAAATTGTTCTTACCCCAAATTAATAATATCGCATATTTACTATGATTCTTAGATTTTTTTAAATGCTTTATATTTTTTCAATAGAAATTGCATACTATTTGAATATTTTCTTTAGTTCACTTATTCTTAAATTTTTTTTTTTGATGAATAATTTTTAAGGCGGATAAATTGTTCTTACCCCAAATTAATAATATCGCATATTTACTATGATTGTTAGATTTCTTTTAATGCTTTATATTTTTTCAATAGAAATTGCATACTATTTGAATATTTTCTTTAGTTCAGTTATTCTTAAATTTTTCTTTTGATGAATAATTTTTAAGGCGGATAAATTGTTCTTACCCCAAATTAATAATATCGCATATTTACTATGATTGTTAGATTTCTTTTAATGCTTTATATTTTTTCAATAGAAATTGCATACTATTTGAATATTTTCTTTAGTTCAGTTATTCTTAAATTTTTCTTTTGATGAATAATTTTAAGGCGGATAAATTGTTCATACCCCAAATTAATAATATCGCATATTTACTATGATTGTTAGATTTCTTTTAAAGCTTTATATTTTTTCAATAGAAATTGCATACTATTTGAATATTTTCTTTAGTTCACTTATTCTTAAATTTTTTTTTTTGATGAATAATTTTTAAGGCGGATAAATTGTTCTTACCCCAAATTAATAATATCGCATATTTACTATGATTGTTAGATTTCTTTTAATGCTTTATATTTTTTCAATAGAAATTGCATACTATTTGAATATTTTCTTTAGTTCACTTATTCTTAAATTTTTTTTTTGATGAATAATTTTTAAGGCGGATAAATTGTTCTTACCCCAAATTAATAATATCGCATATTTACTATGATTGTTAGATTTCTTTTAATGCTTTATATTTTTTCAATAGAAATTGCATACTATTTGAATATTTTCTTTAGTTCAGTTATTCTTAAATTTTTCTTTTGATGAATAATTTTTAAGGCGGATAAATTGTTCATACCCCAAATTAATAATATCGCATATTTACTATGATTGTTAGATTTCTTTTAAAGCTTTATATTTTTTCAATAGAAATTGCATACTATTTGAATATTTTCTTTAGTTCAGTTATTCTTAAATTTTTCTTTTGATGAATAATTTTTAAGGCGGATAAATTGTTCATACCCCAAATTAATAATATCGCATATTTACTATGATTGTTAGATTTCTTTTAAAGCTTTATATTTTTTCAATAGAAATTGCATACTATTTGAATATTTTCTTTAGTTCAGTTATTCTTAAATTTTTCTTTTGATGAATAATTTTTAAGGCGGATAAATTGTTCTTACCCCAAATTAATAATATCGCATATTTACTATGATTGTTAGATTTCTTTTAATGCTTTATATTTTTTCAATAGAAATTGCATACTATTTGAATATTTTCTTTAGTTCAGTTATTCTTAAATTTTTTTTTGATGAATAATTTTTAAGGCGGATAAATTGTTCTTACCCCATATTAATAATATCGCATATTTACTATGATTGTTAGATTTTTTTTAATGCTTTATATTTTTTCAAAAGAAATTGCATAATATTTGAATATTTTCTTTAGTCTAGTTATTCTTAGATTTTTCTTTTGATGAATAATTTTTATGGCGGATAAATTGTTCTTACCTCAAATTAATTGCTTATTGAAAACTAATTTCAATATAATTTATTTTAATACTCATTATATTTATTTTAATACTCACTGACATACAACGCACAGACCAAACCGCTGGACCTACTGGGCTGAAATTTTGCATGGCGATTCTTCTTATAGTGTCGGGGTGTACTAAGAAAGATTTTTCAAAAATTCTTCTTAGATTTTTTAAAAATTAAACTTTTAAGCTGTTTTAGTAACTTTTTTTTAAAGCTTGCATTTAAAATAATAATTTGAGGGTTATAAAATTTATATCACGAGAAAGATCCTAAAAATTCCTTTAAAATGAAATCTTTTTCGAATCTTTACCTCCATTTTCTGATTTTTGGTGAATTTTTAAAGATTAAATTTTAGAATTTAATTTATTAAATGCTGATCACGTGATTTCTTTTTCTGGTACTTTAAATAAATTTATCGTCACGTCATAACAACGAAATAGACAAAAAATATTCTTCTTTCCTTGCTAATGCGGCAGACACTTAGACATTATCTAAAAAACTACTAAAATACAGCAAAAGATATGTTCCTCAAACTGTACTATATTAACTGAATATTTTCTTTAGTATGTCCTATTAGATTTAATTTGAATATTTCTTCTACATTATTTTGTCTATAAAATATCCCTTACGATTTTTTTATAAATGTATTTTTTTTACATCAATTGTAATACATTGTTCGTCGTATTTATTATATATATATATATATATATATTGGCATTAATTGCATACATTGACCGTTGCATTTAATTTGAATGTACTCCGTGGTGAAGTGCGGGTTTCCAGCTAGTTTAGTATAAAACACTCCTCTGTCCTCAAGTAGAACGATGTGAGTATCACAGAGGACTATTTACAAATGTTCTCGTAAACTTGTAAGAATATTTCAGTGAATTGAGGATTATTCATAAATATTTCTTTGGTATGCATTTTTTTTTTCAGAGATATGAACCTATGAACGACAGACTGAAATTTCTCCCCATCTCATAAACTAATTACCATAGAGGATGAAACACATAAAATTATTAAGCATAATCCTAATTTCTATCCTGAAACGTTGCTTCTAAAATCAAAACGTTAAATTTACTCTGCGCTACATTTCACAATGACTAAAATGATATTTTGGAAGAATATTTTCTTGAAACTTAGGATTTCCTCTCCAGAAATTTGAACAAATCATGAACGCAATGTCTTTCTTTTACTTGTAATGACGGAAGCATTAATTGCTATGCACCAATAGCAAGTAGCATATTTTTCTGCTTCAGTTAAAGTTAATTTGCTGATCAGATTGAACTTACTGGGCTAGTAACACAATCTAGCTTCAGTGTAATCCTAATATCTACTCGATAGCATGCTGATTTGTTGTTTTAATCCTAATTCCTTGAATACGTGCAGCAGTCCAGAACAGTTTTTAGTGCTTGCAATAAATAAAAACATTATTTTCTATGAATTATAGCTACCAGTGAATTCAACATACAATAGAACCCCGTTATAACGAACTTCAAGGGACCAAAGGTTTTGTTCTCTATATCCGAACCGTTAAGAAAAATGCTAGAGTTCACAAAATGTATAACCCATTTGTTGCAATATGTATTAAAATATGATAGAATCTATTAAAAATGACAATGAATTAAATCGACTAAAATCGATTACATTAAAATGACACAAGACAAATTAAATTACCCATACAGTCGAACCCTGTTATAACGAACTTCAAGGGACCAAAGGTTTTGTTCTCTTTATCCGGTGGTTTGCTATATCCGAACAGTTAAGAAAAATGTTAGAGTTCACAAAATGTATCACTCATTAGTTGCAATGTGTAATCAATAATGATGTATTTAAAAATGATAATTAAGGAATTAAATCGACTACAATCGATTACATTAAAATGATACAATACTAATTAAATTACGTATAATAGGTTACGTATAAACGGGGCCAGAATTTTTGTTCGTTATATCCGTGAGTTTGTTATATACCGGGTTCGCTATAACGGGGTTCGACTGTAAATTTTAGGCACATATTTCCTTGAAAATCAGGATTACACATATATTTTTTGCAAGATACATAACTTAAATATTTGGCGCTTATTGATCGTAATAAACTTATTCTGCTCATGAGATTCTTGGTTTCTGTATAACCTTAATTTTTATCCAAAAGCAAAAAGCAAAATGCTTTGTTGCTACAATCAACATCAATGAAGCAAAAATATCCATGAACAAAATTTTGTGCCTTCAATTCCTTAACAATTCAAAATGTTGAATTCCTCATGACTTAAACCATTACGAAATGAATTTTTCAAAAAAAAAATTTCAATATTTTCACTATATCCGAAGGGAAAAAATAAATGGAAGTTTAAAATTGATTTCTTTTTGATAAATTAATAATAACAGTAATTTCGGAAACGATTTTCGTCAGTAAGGTAAACTTGTATAATAAAAAACCCAGGCCACTTTACAAAAATGCCTGTACAGCTATAAATCATTTAAATATCGTGTAAACTCTCCGGCATCAATGTACTCCTAATTTCAATTCAAAATAATAAAAAATGCTTTGAAGTTATCGCCTCAATCGATAGAGCCCTGACACGACCGTCGAACAATAAGAACAAGTTTGCCTTTGAAGCAAAATCAACTCTGAATTCGTTATATTGTATTTACAAAAGAAAACGAAATCTCAAAAAAAGATAAGTCCGATACTGATCTGCTTCCGTCAAATTGCCGACAATCATTTATTCTTTAAGATCGAACTCGAGGATTGCCGGCATCTCAATCAGATCAAATTCTATAGTACACTGCAGTAAAACGCATGTAATACCACTCCGCGTTCCTCTTTAAATTAATAAATTTTTCCCCTTATCACAGCGGATAAATTTTCCGTACTCCGGTATACTTCTAGCGTCGGCTCAAAAGAGCAGAATACCTTGAGTTTATTATCAGAACCCCACAAAGCGCTGAGAACACCGTCGAACATGGTCGATCCCTTGCCACCCAGGCGCTATCAACCCGGATTATCAGCGCAAAAAAAAAAAAAAACCCCAGAAGGTGTCACAATAAAAAATGAGACTCCCCCTCTGGTCTTTGTACAAAGAGCAAACGACAGGAAATAAGATTCCGACCTCAGCACCAGAATCTTGACCAAGATCTGGCGCCGGGGACCAGTACCTCGATTATTAATGATTTCCTGGAGATTCTTTAACATTCAGTAAACAAGCCGAATGCACCTATCGGCGCTAGATCTCTGCGACCATGATTTGGAATCTAAAAAGCCAGTTCTCGTGTGGGTATTGTATATCCTCTTACGTACATACGGCACGTAGAAAAGGGATATTTCCAAGCATAATGAGGTGATTAGGGGTACTGTTAATCCAGGTTTAGAGGAGAGGATCACATATCGATGAAAGAGATAGGAAGCGTACTGAATATAAGGGTTGTCTTTGTGCGGTCAGTTTATTGAAAATAATCCAGATTCTGATAAGATAGCTTTAACTATATGGTTAGATAGGAGGTGTGTTGCCTGTGGGCTTGAAGGAATGTGATCAGCGTCCGTTATTCCGTTGTCGTTTGAGATCTAAATATGGCTTACGTTATAAAGAGGAGACTAGTGCAAGGTTATGCATATATTTCAAAACACTGATGTTTTCTCTAGTAATATTCAGCGGCATTCTACCTTTTGCCACTTCATCAGAAAAGGATTAAGTTCTTTAAAAACCCAGTGTGCTCATTTGATAATAAACTCTTAACCTTTTCATCGTACAAAAGGGTTACGCCCGTATAAAAAGGATTTAAATTGTCAGTTTGTAGTTACTAATATCATCTCGTCGTTTACCATTTACAGAATGGGAATTTCTAAAAAAGGAATCAACTGCCCGTGTTTGCAACCATAAACCGTAGAATAGTAAAAATCTCTCCTACAGGATCGTTAAATGGGTTCAATTTTTGTAATTAATATTTTTAGGTACTGCAGTATAGGACATCCAAATTAAAAGTAATCATGTAATATGTTTAAAGAGAAAATTGTCATAAGCGGTGAATTCAATTTCAAATCCCTCTATGAAATTACTTTATGTTTCAGGTTCAGTATCGTTTCACTCTAGAAACAATTATGTAGTTGAACATGAAAAAAAAATTGGTGATCAGATTTAGAAATCCCTTATTCATTAAAGTGTTTCATAACGATTTTTAAAAAAATGAAAAATATGAAAGGACAGTTAATAAAGAATGCGAATTAGTGGTGAGCACTAAATGTTAATTAAAAGATATCAAATTCGCAATAAATAAATATCTCAATACATAATACAAATTAGCTCCATTTTTGTCTGCAATTGGGATAGTTAATGCAGTGTCGAACTAAGGAAACATAAGGAGTTTATCTTTACAACAGTAAATCAGATCTTTGACAGACCTTTTTTTGGAAATGGGGTTGAGCTATTGACAATACTCCCTATTTATACGGTATACTCTGAATATTATACGGATCTCTCCTCCCCCCCCCCCCCCTCCTGAAATCAAATTAGGTATTCGAACGAACTACTGAGCAGACGATGTGCGTGTTTGAATCCAAAATCTCTTCATTAATATGAACCAACAGTTATGAGTAGTAGTATATAATTATTTTAACGTGTTACACAGAAACGGTCTTAGAAACTTCCTAAAAAGAAGAATTTTCCCAACAGATAAGGTCCTGTTGGGTTTTCTACTATTTCTGCAAAAACTCAAAGTCTATACTTTGTATGGTAAAAAAAGGAATGTTGAAATATTTTGATTATGTAAATCTACCAATTTTGAGAGATTGGCACAACTGGATTATGGCCGTCTTAAATTATCTTTTTTCCTCCTTTGCGAATATTTTCCTTAATCATTTATCTGCGCGACCTTGTTTACAGCACATTCATGTGGAATTTTTATAAATATCACACCTTTTTTTTTCCTTTTCGGAAGTTTTAATTACTTAATTATATTCTAGAAATTGGTTCTGTCTCACTATGCATTCAAGGATATATCTGTCATCAGGAGTTGTTATCTTTTAGAGACAGAGATAAGATGAAATTAACAACATTGGGTTCATTTACATACTCTTTTCCACGATGTATGATGTAAATGGTTGTACAGGAGGATTTTCAAGGTTTCGAGAGCCATTAAAGTTATGCATGATCGAAGCCTATTGATTGAAGTCGGTGATTTTTCTGTAATTGAGGGATATTCCAGTCTTTGACATAACCGATTAATTTCGCTTAATTTAAGATGTACAGTCGGACCTCTATTTAACGAACCTCTATTTTGCGAACCTTTCCTTGGAACCAAGAACATTTTGCAAATTTCTTCGTAAAATAACCTCCAAATAGCGAAGTGCATTCTCTATTTAACGAACTTTTTCTTGTGATCCAATATTTTTTTCCTCCATATTTCTCAAAATATTTCTGAACATTTCAAACTTATTCTTTCTTTTACACATTTAACTCATTAACTCTATTTTAACACATTCCGACGCGAATAACAGTTTGAAGAAAATACGCCTGAAGGGCTCTGCAATGTACTAAAAAGTACATTGCAAAGATGCGAGACGTATTATGAGAGAAAACTTTTTTTTCAAACAAAAAACTTGGACAAAATTAAGAGACTTTATCAGTAATTAAATTTAAGGACACACGAGGTAACTTATGCTTAAAATTACTTGTTATAATAAATGCGATAATGTCATTAAAATTCATTAATTTTAACATAATTTTTTTAAATCGAAAATACAGTGAATTCCCGGACAGTGTTTTGTTTTATTCTTGTTTTCATTGCAGATTTCTGTTTGAGGGGTAAGATATATAAAAGAAATAGACATTAATTTACAAAATAAAGGTGTGATTCATTATTTTATTAATAATATTTAGTGTTTATGAATATAAAATCTGTTTTGTGTAGTTTAAAGTATTTTAAAAGGTGAATCTCTATTTAAAGAATCCTTCTCTTCACAATCACACCTTATTCATGGTACCTCTTTTTTTCCCTACTTGCATTTGGGAACAACTGTTTTCAAAGATGAAGCACTCGAAGAGTAGAATTAGGGGAAATTTTTCTTATAAGCACTAAGAACTCACTAAGAATAACAACCACTTCCATCAACCCAGATACTCATGTATTAATTTAACCAAAACAAGGTCGAATTTCCCGCCAGTTTTGTGTTTATATTGCCAGCTTCTATTATATTATCTATATATATAAAACAGTTCCGTAACTGACTGACTCACATACAACGCACAGACCAAACCGCTGGACCTAAAGGGCTGAAATTTTCTATGGCGATTATACTTAAAATGTACGGGTGCACTAAGAAAGATTTTGAAAAATTCTTAGATTTTTTTAAAATTAAATTTTTAATCTGTTTTAGCAACTTTTTTTAAGTTTGCATTTAAAATAATAATTTGAGGGTTATAAAATTTACATCACGAGAAAGATCATAAAAATTCCTTTAAAATGAAATCTTTTTCGAATCTTTACCTCCATTTTCTGATTTTTGGTGATTTTTTAAAGATTAATTTTTAGAATTTAATGTATTAAATGCTGATCACGTGATTTCTTTATCTGGTACTTTCAATAAATTTATCGTCACGTCCATAACAATGAAATAGACAAAAAAATATTTTTCCCTTGCTAATGCGGCAGACGATTGGACATTATCCCAAAAATATTAAAATACAATAAAAGATATGTTCCTCAAACTGCACTATATTAACTGTACTAAATTCTTTAGTATGTCCTATTACATTTAATTTGAATATTTTCTTCTACATTATTTTGTCTATAAAAATATCCCTTATGATTTTTTTATAAAAATATTTTTTTGTTTTTTTACAGCAATTGCATACATTGATCGTCGTATTTAATTTGATTGTACTCCGTAGCGAAGTGCGGGTTTTCAGCTAATAATCCATATATATAAAACATTTCCGTGACTAACTGACTAACTGACGGATAACACACAGACGGAACCGCTGGACTTAAAGAACTGAAATCTTGCATAGCGATTCTTCCCTTAATATAGGGGTGCACAAGAGAGATTTTTGAAAAATTTTCTTAGATATTTTTAAATTAAATTTTTAAGCTGTTTTTGTAACATTCTTTAAAGTTTCAAATTAAAATAATAATCTGAGTGTTATAAAATTTATATCACGAGAAAGATCATAAAAATTCCTTTAAAAAGAAATATTTTTTGAATCATTACCTCCATTTTCTGATTTTTGGGGAATTTTTAAAGATTTATTTTTAGAATTCAATTTATTAAATGCCGATCTCGTGGTTTCTTTTCTTTTTGTGATACTTTAAATTAATTATGCGTCACGTGTATAACGACGAAATAAATTGACAAAAAAATATTGAAATACGGTAAAAGATAAGATTTAACCACTAGACTCATTGAGATGGAATTTTTTAAGAATTTAATTCAAAATAGTATATTTTATGGATATTAAACATACAAATCAATTGCATACATTGACCGTTGTATTTAATTTGAATATTTTCTTCTAGATTATTTAGTCTATAAAAATATTAGTTACGATTTTTTTTATAAATATATTTTTTTTGGCATTAATTATATGCATTGACCGTTGTATTTAATTTGAATGTACTCCGTAGCGAAGCACGGGTATTCAGCTAGTAAAAATAAAGGAAGCTTGTTACTTACATACATAAACTAAATTATATATGCTGACCAAGACAATTTCCCTTCCTTCAGTGCAGCCCCAGGCAAACCAAAATTTTGGGCACCCGTAGTTTAGACTGTGAAAGGGGTTACGAAATTATAGTCATTTTAACTCAGGTTGCAGTTCTGATTACTTGTGCTATCAGAACTGAACTAAGATTTTGGTGAATGTTCAATGAAAATTTGCCTTATATTGATCTTCCTCAAAACAACATCGAAATTCACAGGTTAACAGATTTGATGATAAATTACCCGCCTAAACAATATATGAATAGTAGCTAACCAGAACTAAAGCCACTTTCAATTATATTATTACATATACGTACACATGTAAAAATAATTATATATACACTTCCACAGTGTATGCATGTAGTGTGCGAGTATATATGTTTATGTACTTTAATAGCTATGCGTGAGCCAGAAGAAAAATTAAATTTTTCAGATATCAATACAGTGGTACCTCGACTTACGAGTTTAATTCGTTCCATGACTTAGCTCGTAACTCGAAATACTCGTATCTCGAATCAATTTTTCCCATTGAAATGAATGGAAATGCCATTTATTCTTTCCGGGCTCCCCCAAAACACCGCATTTTTTTGTTACATGTTTTTAAATAAGAAAAAAGTGCTTATAAACGAAGAACATTATATAAAAACGCAATACAATAGAATGTACTGCAGTAAATTTGTTTTATTAAGTGTAATGTAGAACATTTACCTTGGAGATCAGACTTGAAGATGCTGATGGAAGAGGAGGAGAAAGGTCGAACTGAAAAATTAAATCTTATTCGTTGATTTTTGATCTTTTCACCCCGCTTTCCTGACTTTCGCTTTTATTACCAGCTACTCTCTTAAAGTGAACGAGAGACACACGGTAGCTGGGCGATTGTTGCATCGTTCACTGTGGCTGTAATGTCCAGATTCTTCTTTCTGAGAATCCGAAGAACGTTTTCTCAGAATCCAATCTCTCGGTTTAATACTGGATAGTAGTCTCAGAATAATATTATACAATTGTATAATAATTGTACATAAATTTTGTAAATATTATATGCTTGTGTTCTCATTTGATGAGCACGTAACATGGCATTCCCTGCTCAAACTAGCGGTGGGATATCTGAAGCTTGGTCGTAACCCGAATTTTAGCTCGTAACTCGAAGCAAAAAATCTACCGAGAGAATGCTCGTATCTCGAAAAACTCGTAAGTCGAGACACTCGTAAGTCGAGGTACCACTGTATTTTCCAAACAAACAATGTTGCGAGAGAGAAAGCCTCATTATGTTTAGACGAAAAATAAATTCATTTCAAATGCCATCGCTGCCCTCTGGTGATTGAAATAGGTATATTTTATTTACAGCGAACCTATTTCATCTCCAGAAAAGCAGCAATAGTACTATAATTGGACTAAAAACCGAACTTAGAGAAAATATTAAAGCATTTTTTAATAGCTCACAAATATACCAACAAATACTAACAAAAACGGCCTTTGTTATGAACAGAGAAGTTACTTCTCAAATTAACGAGAATAATTAATTCCGATATTCTTGAATTACTAACAACATGAATAAATAAAAATATTTAATTAAATTATCTCAAAATAAACCTTTTTTTCTGGGTGACATTGAAAGTAAGCTTAATTTTTTTCATAAACCATTGTGTGTTACCCAACGGCTCGGAATTGGTCTTGTTAATATTTTAAGTTTTACGCATTCTATGCTTATAACTACTGAAAAATCAGATTTTTAAAAACAAAATTTGATCCAATTTTTCCCCCCCAAGTACAAAAATTTCATGATTAATCTTTTTATAGAATTAAAATAAACTTTTACTTTACTTCTGTACTATTTATATAGGTTCCTAAATGTTATATTCATTAAAAATTTCATATAGTAAGAGCATTTGAAATGATAATCAATTTCTGGTACGTATTAATAGACAGATGCATTAATTCAAGTATATATCAACAAAATAATACAGTCAAACCCCTTTATAGCGAACCCGGTACATAAACTCACGGATATAACGAATGAAAATTTTGGTCCCGCCGTTTTCCTATTGTAAGTGACTTAATTAGTATTGTGTCAGTTTAATGTAATCGATTTTAGTCGATTTATTTCCTTAATGATCATTTTTAGTAGATTTTATCATTTTTTAAATACATCATTATTGAAAACACTTTGCAACTAATGAGTTATAGATTTTTCTTAACGGTTCGGATATAGCGAACCACCGGATAAAGCGAACAAAACGTTTGATCCCTTGAAGTTCGTTATAACGGGGTTCGGCT
The DNA here is from genome assembly GCA_907164885.2 of Dolomedes plantarius. Classification (NCBI taxonomy): domain Eukaryota; kingdom Metazoa; phylum Arthropoda; class Arachnida; order Araneae; family Dolomedidae; genus Dolomedes; species Dolomedes plantarius. The sequence continues at coordinate 12,952,201 of OU015498.1, read as the reverse complement.
GTAAAACAAATGTATGATGAATTCCATATGGAGTAAATCTTTTAGAACTAAAGGGGAAAAAAATTCAGTAATATTTTACTTTCCAAAAATGCTTTCTTCCGTTAAAAGGTACCTGAAAAATCCTAATGTAAGAAAGTAAAATTTCCAAAAATTTGTTTATAGCATTACGAAATAAAGTCACACGCAAGATTATTTCATTTAGAAAATTCTCTGATTTAGTTCCCTCTACAATTAACGATCATTGCTTCTTTTCATTACATCATTTCGCGTTTCCTAAGGTTTCGCAAGTAGATTTACAGCGGGGCAGCGGGGAAAACTAGTATTAATCTAATTTTTGTCAAATTCAAGCAAAGCTTTGACATTATGATTAGAGGTACGTAAATTTCGCAAAAAGAGGAAAATTACAATACATAAAATTTTGCATTTATTCGCAGAATAAGCATATTTTAGACTTGATAGCTGTGCTAACACGTAATTATTACCCCGATAGTCTTTCCAAGCACATAATTGATAGTTTTAGATTTCATGAATAGTTTGTTCTGTTGCAACTAATAAGTAAATCAACATAATAAGTTAAATTAGAGTAAATTACTACTAGAAATAAAATAAATAAATAATATTAATAACTAAAGTAAAAATAAAATAATAAATTACTCTTAGTAATAATAATAAAAAGCTAATATATTAAGGTTTAATTGTCCTAAAACACTCTCCACAGTAGGACAGCTTCTGTGTTTCCAATTGCTCCTTGGTTGCAAGTTTTGTGACGTCAGTCATCTTGCGGTTACCTATTCTTAACTTCCACTCTGTCTGGCGCCAGGCTTGGTGTTCTATGGTTGAGTGGATGTATTTTCAATTCTACAGTTTCTCATGGATTGTACGGTGTCTAAGTATGTTTATTGTATAGATAATATTTATCAGAAACAATCCATTGGTTTTTAGACAGTATCGACACCGCTGATGAAGACATGCTGTCAAAAACCTCTTTCAATCTTATCTTTTCATGTTTTTAGTTCCTGGCTGCAAGTAGTTTTAGTGCTCATACTGGTTTTTCTCTTTCAACTTTATCTTATATATATATATATATATATATATATATATATATATATATATATATATATATATATATATATATATATATAAGTACATATATTTTAATAAATGTGAAATTCAAGAATTTCACATTTATTAAAAAAAAATCACATTTTTACTGAATTGGTTCAGTAAGTATTAAAATTCTTATTTAAAAGCTAACATTGTAGTAGTCTCCATATTCTCTTCTTTAAGTCTTTAGCAATAAGCAAATTTCGAGAGTGAGATCTCTCAGTTAGAGACCGTGGATGGTCTTAGATAAGCAATTATGTTAATAAATTATTACTATTATTACCTAATTTCGCTTAAAAAGCCGTTTATCACCGATTTTTCGCCGAAAAGTAGTAAAAGAAAATAATTTTCGCAATATACTACCTCATATCAGCAAATTTCGCATTTATTCGCATCTATTTCGTAAATACGAAAATTACGTATCTATATATTTAAGTTGCTAAGCCGACTTTTTGGGCAGTCCCTGAGAGAAATCCACTGCATCAATTTACTTCATTTTGGTCGTAAACGAAAGATTGTAATCTGTAGATTTGTCAAATTTGGATATTGTAACTGCAATTTTTATTAATGAGCTATAATTTACAATTAAAATTTGATTTCTGCGCATGCTCAGTGACATGTTTCAATGCCGAGGGGTCTCTCTAGATCTCTCTCTGCCATTTTTATTTTTATGATAGTTATGTTTGTGAAATATAAGATTAAACCTGATGGAAATTGTTTATTTCGCGCTGTTTAATTAGCGATAATTTACAATAAAAAATTTGCTTTCTGCAAACTGAAGAACTTTCTGCTCAGTGAAGAAACTTTCTGCTCAGTGACATTTTTAAATCTGGCTTTAGATACTCACCAAGCACGAGCCCGCGTAAACACATTAATTTGTTTCTACGCATTATTATGATTTTGGTAATGATGTGTTGAGTATAATTTGTGTATTAGTACATTTATTTACTATCTAGCCGTCATTTTTTGACGGGTACCAGCTAGTCCCTATTTATGATCCAATATTATGTTGTTACTGGGTAACGAAAATATTGGATCATAAATAGGGATACGTAAATACGAAAATTACGTATCCCTATTTATGATCCAATATTATGTTGTTACTGGGTAAATTAACGAAAGAACCTAAATCTGAAGGACATAGAGAACCTTGGCTCGAAATCAAAACATACCAAGGAAAATCCGTAGAAAGACTGAGATTTGCTTGTTCCAGAAAATCTCCATTAACTCCTAACTCTATTATATTCGAAAGCCCAATTTAATTTGTTTTTTCCTAAAAATATGCGCACGGTTTTAAAATTCAATCTGGGCTGCAGTACAGAGCTTATTCTTCGAAGCAGTGTCTTCAAAAAAAAGAAAATGGTAATGTTAAAAGGGTAATGGATTTTTGTTTATTTTTCATATATTCAGCAGGCATGCACGAGGAAGTTCTGTGTAGCAGTATATCCTCGACTTCATCATTCAATTTCTGAAAAAAACCATACATTTCTTTGAAATATTGAGTCTCGGAATTCTCATACCACTCACGTCCGGCTTTGGCACCTAGAGCATTGTTGAGTACGTACCCGCAGACATAATTGCCCTGTCATTGTTTGACGAGTTAAGGCTTTGGCGCCTGGGGGCCTTCACATATGCATGCAAATAATGCAAGAGCGGGAGGGGGGGGGGGGGGAAGCCGCCAAAAAGTCTTAAAGGCAGCGGCAAAATGTGATTTAATCCTCATGACAGTAATTAGCCCTAAAGTGAATGCGGCACCTTTGTGATTCGTGTAATAGCTTTGAATAGCGATCGAGCCACCGCCACGCGAAAAGGACCCAAACGCTCGCCTGGGGTGTGATTGATTTCTACATTTTAAATTCGAATCTCTGAGATCCATTGGACGACTGGCCTTGAGTCCGGAAAAAATGCTACCTCGGAGTATGAACGTGCGTTCTTTTTGCACAGCGAATGCTCGATATTTGCGCTGCCAGATTCATCCGGGGGTATTTACTCCAAGGGTGAGTCCTGGTTCCTTTCTGCGTGGGCCAGCAGATCCGTGGCTAAATTCGGGAGCGCTGCTAAGCCCGTGTCCTCGGGTTTGGTTTTAGCGGTAATTTATAGCGGCAAATAATTAAAAAATATGTAAGGAAGAGGGGAAACAAAAAAAAAAGCTGTTCGACAGAGAGTCTCAGCACGATTCTGTAAATGAGGGGAAAATATCAACCATGGTGGTCTCTCTTTCTCTTACCAAAATGTGGAACATAAAAAAAAAAATACATCAACTCGCTTTATAATGATCCGGTAAAGAGTGATCGAACGATATAATGCCGTAAGATGATTATAATATCAAACTGAAAATTCTCAGCAAAGCAAGTGATCGATCAGAAAGTTTTTGATCGATAGCATTAGAGATCGATATAAGAATAAGTTCACATTTTTTTAGCTATCGAAGCCTAATGAAATATTAAGATAATAACACTTAGAACTAACGGAAGAGAAGAGTTCTGAAGAGAATGAAGAGTTTCTTATTTAAATTTCATTCGAAGAAGTGTACACAGTTAGTCATCTATATTGTATGGATGGTACACAAATTTGAATACCAATGTATAAGATGCTTTGATTTGCTTCATGTTTAATCATGATTAATCATTGTTGAAACAGGGAGTATAAAGTAATGTAATGTCGAAAAAAAATTTCAGGTAGTCTCTTCTAACGAAACTACCGCGGGTTATTAACGTAGGATTACCTATCGTTGTTTACCTCTTTTGTATGTATATATATGTATGTGTTATGTAAATATGTATCTATATATATGTACGCATATATATGTCAAAATTTTGACTCATTTTGGTACTTTTCTATTTAACTGTTTACTGCTTGTCCAAGCGATACAGACTAGGTTTGGCGTGCGGCCAAAATTATAACTCGCGAGGTACGGACGGACAGTTTTAGCGTCTGAAATTTTCCTTTCCGGAGGCCCGTTATGGAGGAAAGTAATCCTACATTAAAATGCGAACGAGGTACTCTTGGCTTTTAAAATTTGCAGGAATAAAATACCAAATTTTGAATAAAATATATATTTTGACCAAAAATGGCATTTAAAGTTAACTTATGTAGCCATTAGTTTTTTTTTCAATGAACTTACATAAAAATTTCATGGTGGGTTTGGGAAGGTAATCCCAATTCTTATAATTCTGACCAGTATTGTAGATTTCTAAACCTATACCTTCTTTTCCCTGAATTAAATGATAAAAAAAAGAGTGAATACTGACTAAAACTGTGTGTAGTATTGAAGATTTCTAAACCTACACCTTCTTTTCCCTGAATTAAATGATAAAAAAGAGTGAATACTGACTAAAACTGTGTGTAGTATTGAAGATTTATAAACCTATACCTTCTTTTCCCTGAATTAAATGATAAAAAAGAGTGAATACTGACTAAAACTGTGTGTAGTATTGAAGATTTCTAAACCTATACCTTCTTTACCCTGAATTAAATGATAAAAGAAGAGTGAATACTGACTAAAACTGTGTGTAGTATTGAAGATTTCTAAACCTATACCTTCTTTTCCCTGAATTAAATGATAAAAGAGTGAATACTGACTAAAACTGTGTGTAGTATTGAAGATTTCTAAACCTATACCTTCTTTACCCTGAATTAAATGATAAAAAAGAGTGAATACTGACTAAAACTGTGTGTAGTATTGAAGATTTATAAACCTATACCTTCTTTTCCCTGAATTAAATAATAAAAAAGAGTGAATACTGACTAAAACTGTGTGTAGTATTGAAGATTTCTAAACCTATACCTTCTTTTCCATGAATTAAATGATAAAAGAAGAGTGAATACTGACTAAAACTGTGTGTAGTATTGAAGATTTCTAAACCTATACCTTCTTTTCCTTGAATTAAATGATAAAAAAAGAGTTAATACTGACTAAAACTGTGTGTAGTATTGAAGATTTCTAAACCTATACCTTCTTTTCCCTGAATTAAATAATAAAAAAAGAGTTAATACTGACTAAAACTGTGTGTAGTATTGAAGATTTCTAAACCTATACCTTCTTTTCCATGAATTAAATGATAAAAGAAGAGTGAATACTGATTAAAACTGTGTGTGGGTGTGTTTGCTGAAACGGATTTTGAGGTTCAGGGAAGTTAACCTACTGAGATTTCAAAGTAAAGATTACAGATGGATTTATTCTCTCCAGAGATCTTTGAGAAACTGCTCAGGATATCATTTGACAATCCATTTCTCAGTTTAGTTTTAAGTCTACTTTACTATTAAAATAACCGTTTGCCCGAAACACTAGCTATTCTTTCGAATTTTTCAATGATTATCAAAGTAAATAATTTTTTGTTTACATTTCTTCATGGTTTATTGTATTCGCTTTTATTAAACTGATTATAGACGGCCTGAAAGCATAATTCAAACAAAGCTTGGTATAAGTTCATCCCCCAAACATCCAGTCAAAGATCGCTGGTTCGTGACGGTGAAGGAAAAATAAGATGAGACATTTATGGCGCATCTTCATGAAATTTATGTGACAAAATGATGACAGAAGTCGAATCTCCTCTACCGCAATTCCATCTTATAAATAGAAGCCTGAAGGTAAACCAGAAAATTTTTTTTTTTTAATCTTTAAGAATGTGTAACAACAGTATGATTTGAATTTTCCAGTTTCTGAACGATGACTCTCCAAAATGAAGGGAGATTCAACCGATAATGCAGGATCACGATGCAGACTTTTGCGGCCGGGACAGAGTGTGGGGCAAGCGAGTGAGTCCTTTACCTTCTACAGGCACACCCGGGTTCAAGTCTCAGGCCGTAAGAATGTCTTAGGATGTAAGAATTTTTCACGTGAGCGAAAGAAACATGATAGCGATCAGTCCAATTCTTTACAACTGTGTTAGAAAATAAAATATGAAGTAATATTGTGATATATATTGTAACAAACAGCTCAAGTTCTGTGTGAATTTACTCAAACTAAATAATATTTTAGAAATAGGTTACGACCATTCTGCTACACATTCTCGCATTTATATTTTTTTCTTTACTTAAAATACAACTGACTACCTCAGAATTAAAATTCGAAGTCTATTGCTTTCCGGACAGATTATAAACAACACTTTATAGAATTTTATCTTATATGATTGTAAAGCTATTTTGATATATATATATATATATATATATATATATATATATATATATATATATATACGAGGCATTTTCAGAAAGTAAAGATACCTCACCGATAGCAGCAAAGGAAAAGTTTCTGTGAGCCCGTTGGCAACACGGACTGTAACCTTGAACATTTCGCTTTCTCCTCGACGTCATTTATTTATTTTTACGGTGAGTCTTGTTTGTGCAGCACGTCTTTATATTGTCTGCGTCGATTCAGAATCCCACCAAATGTGGGATACAGGATCCCCGTCAAAGAAACCGTGGCTTCTGTTTTCTGAGACAGACAGGGCATTCTTCTGGTTGACTTCATGCCTCCCGGCACCACAATTCCCGGCCGCATGACAACGCTCGTCCTCACACAGCGCTTCAAACCAAAGCACTATATCTATTTCGAATGGAAAATTTTAGATCTTCCGCCATACAGCCCGGACTACCCAGGGACTTCTACTTATTCCTTTACCCGAAAGCACATCTTGCAGGGCAAAACTTTCACGACGATGATGAGATCAAAATTGAAGTTGAAATATGGTTCCGACAACAGGCGGCAAAGTTCTATGACTGTGGAATACAAAAGCTTGTACCCAGGCTTAACAAATGCTTTGACAATGGCGGCAATTATGTCGAAAAATAACCAATTGCTAACTGGTACATGCCTTAAGTACATTTAATCAATTAAAAATTTTTCGAGTGAGTATGCGGCATTGTATCTTTACTTTTCGAAAATGCCTCGTGTGTGTGTATATATAGGAGTAACCATAGTAAGTCAGTAACTGAGTATCCAATATCTCCATGGTTGCAAGTTTTGTGACGTCAGTCATCTTGCGGTTACTTGTTCTTAACTTCCACTCTGTCTAGCGCCAGGCCTGGTGTTCTATGGTTAAGTACTTTTATTCAATTTTTATTCAATTCTTCTGTTTTTCATGGATTGTACGATGTCTGAGTGTGTTTATTGTATAGATCATACTCATCGGAAACAATCCATTGGTTTTTAGACAGCATTGACACCGCTGATGAAGAGATGCTGTCTAAAACCTCTTTTGTACTTTACTTTTCATGTTATTTGTTCCTGGCAGCAAGTAGCTTTAGGGCTATTACTGGTTTTCTCTATCATTTCTTTCTTTATATATATATATATATATATATATATATACATATATATATATACATATATATATATATATATATATATATATATATATTGTTAAATAGTTCAAGCTCTGTTTCATCAACTAAATAATATTTAGGAAATATGTATATGACTCCCACGCTAATTCTCGCATTTATCATTTTCTTTTCGTAAAATTCAACTACCTCAGAATGAGAATCGTAAAACTGCTATTTTCCGTAGAGATGTATTGACAACACTTTACAGCAACAATATATTACATGTAGTTATTGTTTTGTAAAAAAGCATAGGCTCTATGCAATTTTACTCCGAAGGGAGAATATTTTGGTGAAGTATAGAATTTCTACTCTGCTGCACCTTTCACATTTATGAATTTTTATTTGCCGCAAAATGGAACTATTAGCTACTTAGAGCGGAACTCGAAATCTGCAGCTATCTGGAAAGGTGTGCTGACAAATTTACAACCGACTAAAATGATATTACGTAAAATTATTTTATGTGCATGTGTTTTGACAAATAGCACATGTTCTGTGTAAGTTTACTCCGCTAGATAATATTTTGGAAATACGTAACGGCTAATCTGCCGCACAAAGTCGCATTTATCATTTTATCTTGAGTTGAAATGCAAGTGGCTTCCTTAGAAACACTATTCAAAACCATCTAATTTTCAAATAGATATGTTCGCAATGCCTTACACCCCCATAAAATGAAATTGTATAAAGTTATTTGCGTCACATTTTATTAAATAGTATATGTCCTGTATGATTTTACTCAGACTGGAAAATATTTTGAAAATGTGTCATGACGACTTTGATTATTCTGATGACATTTATGAATTTTCTTCTTAGCATAACATACCTTTGGAACCTGCTGTTCTCCGGAAATATTTGTTCATAAAAATACCACTAACTCATGCAATGACCTTCACTAATGAGTCTCACGAATAATTTTATTTTAATTTCATCAACGTAAGGGATATATCCATACCTCTCTCGGCCGAAAGGCTAGGGCGCTGGCTGTCGATACCAAAGTGTGTGGGTTCGAGTCCCACTGTTGCCATGGACGTTTGTAGCCGTTCGGAATCGGCTTTAAGGTTTAGGTTCCGGTCTAATTAGCCCTCGTGTAGCAAAAAATTGACCGTAGCGCTCCAAACCAAACCAAACCTTGTAAGGTATACATAAGATTCGATTCACAAGAATCGAACTTTTGAGTGAATGAATTAAAGAAGCTGCTTGAGATATGCTAATTTCGGCATACGCGCTTGGTATAAATACCAAGCAGCTTGATTAAAGGTTGAAAAAGGGTTGTTAAAGTTGATAGATAAGCGAGAGGGAGCTACGAGGTGAACAGTTCCAGGTGCTATCCTGCGCTAGTGCTTATGGGGACCAAAGTTTACGTGGCAGTACTGCTGGTTTGACTCTCTGCTGGTTTGTGAGTATGGCAAAGTGTATTTCTATTGAATGCATATATATATATATATATATATATATATATATATATATATATATATATATATATATTCCGTACAAGTAGTACGTATGCTTATTGCTGTAAAAGCAAATTCTATATGTGCAACGAATTCAATAAACATTGTATCATGTATAAACTGTGTTTGTATCAAATTCATTTAGAGTGCCACTTCAAATTATATACACCCAAGTGCGGGTAGAAGTGAGTAAAAACTCTATAACCTCTCTCATTTCTAAGTTTTATTTTCATTGTGGGCGTATCAGCAAGACAGATGGCCCCAAAACACACCAATGATATCGCTCGGAATTTAACCCACGTCATTAAACTGCTTTTCATAGGAAGACATCATCAAGTCTTCCCCAAAAACAAAATACCTGGAATTTTGAGTGTGATATTTCCAACTCCCAAAAAGCGCATGTAGTAAAAAAAGCTCTTAAAATTATAGGTAAAATACTGGGAATTTGGGCATGATATTTAACCTCTAATTTTATGATAAAAATCGTAAAATGTTTGGAACAGTCAGACCTTGAAACATATCCTTAATTCGCTAAAAAAAATATTGCATTGGCTAAAGATGGACTATAGCACGTGCGATTTTAAAGATTGACGAAAGAATTTTAGAGTTTAACAGAAGACCGGGGATCTCATTCCCCTAGGATTTAAAAAATACAAACAATAGAAAAAAATACTAAATTATACGAATGTTAAAAGTAATTAAAAAATGTTAGTACTTTTCAGTTAACTATTACCTGATAGACCGGTCAAATTAGCACACGTGTAACAACAACAAAAAAAAAAAAAAACCTTAGCGCTCTCAACCAACCCTAGATCTTAGATGCTCCTTTTTGGGAAAAATTGTAAGTACGGCAAAACCTCGTTTATCCAGCCCTCGTTTATCCGAATAATCCGGATCAATTTTGTAGAAATTATTTTTAAAATTTTCACATTAGATAATAATTTTTAACTATGATAGCAAGAACGTAATTACAAGTACGCAAAATATTCGCGTTTTAGTTTGATTCAGTGTATTGTTCCTGCATAGAATAACAATAAATTACGGTAATAAAATGCTTTTTGTTGAGTTTAAGAAAGCTTTACTAGACTTACCATTTCTTTGTAAAGATATGATGTGAAAAGTTATTTTTATATTTTTAATGGCTTGTAAACAATACTATGAAATTTTGTTACAAAAAATAGTTTTTTACCGTAATAAACGGTAAGTCTGCTTAGTTAAGGATTTTGTTTTGCTTATTACCCATATTACCCGAATTATCCGGATTTTCTATTATCCGGATTGCCTATGGTCCCGGTTAGTCCGAATAAACGAAGTTTTACTGTTTACAGTGGAATCTCGATCCATCCTTCCCCGAATCGTCGTTTTTCCTTATGTGTCGTTCATTTCACCCAGTCCCGACGATCATATAGCTTTGTTATGTTCCCGCATTTATCGTTCAGTTCAGTCGGTCCCTTGAAATAACGATAGATCAAGATTCCACTGTATATACCTGTGGCTTGTTTCTAAAAGGGCCACTGTCAAAACTGTTAATTTCGAGAAAAAGGCATTCAACAATATTGAACATTTTGCTGAATGTTATATCTTTCTTATACTTCGTGTCACATTATTACTATTTTTTTGGTTGCTCATTGTTAGTGTAAAAAACATTTTTATCATTTAAAAAATTTTCACCTGTTACTGTTTTATATAAAACTAGGGGCTTCGACCCTAGGCTCGCTACGCTCGCTCCTCTGTTAGGGCTAATAGCGAGATACATAGGGGTGATTCTCGGGCAATGTAAAAGCTTCCATCCATTTACTGTTGTCACCCTTATGCAAAGGGCTTTTCATCACTGTTGAATTATCAGCTTTAAAAATTCAATTAAAAATCGAAATTTTAAGACAGAGACTTG
>OU015498.1:12881431-12936431 GCA_907164885.2 Dolomedes plantarius | reverse complement strand
ATTTTTTAAAATCTTAACCATTGTTTTTTTCATTGTTATGTGATTGCACGCATGATATCACCAGAACAGTTGACTAGAATACCATGAAGTTTTATACACGTTCAATATAAACATGCATCATTAAAATAATGAGCAATTATGTCATTCCTACCATGAAAATTGGAATTACAATAAAATTTATCAAAAAAATTTCTGAAATAAAAATAAGTAAAAAATTTTTTTTTCTATAAAGAACTAAGAATTTTGATTTCAACGTTCGTCATTTTAAAGATTTATTATGCAACTTAATTTTAAAATTAAAAAAATATGTATATTCATCAATATACGGTCACAAGTCTGCGCGCAATGACATAACATTGTAAAAAAAACAGTGGTTGAAATTTTTAAAAAATTGAAAATTTATCTTCAACCTAGAAAAAAATTAAGAGTCATATTTATAAAGAAGAAAGTATGTTTAACTCACAGTAAAATTTTCATATTCCTGAATAAAATATTTTCATAACTACTGATGATTTAAGGCATCAGTACATAATTGGTTGAAAATTTTGTACAAACGTTTGTGAGTAATTTACGTTTGATTTACGTTTTGTGAATAATTTGCAACCATGGAGGTAGTGGATTCTCAGTTACAGACTTACTTCGGTTACCGTATTTTAGGACTATTATACCCTTAATAATTTAGTTTTTTATTATTATTACTAAGAGTTATTTTTATTATTATTTTTATTTTTACTTATGATTTTTATTTTACTTTTATTTTTAGTAGTTATTTTTTCTATTTTATCTTATTGTTATGTTTAAGATATTTAATACAACAGAACAAACTATTCATTAAAACAAAAACAACCAATTATGTTTTTGGATAGACTTTCGGGGAAATTATTCCGTGTTAGCACAGCTTTCAAGTCTAAATATGCTTAATCCTATTGTCTTTAGAACATAGCCTATTTATACGAACTAACTGATTTACAATAATGTTATTAAAAACAAGTAGGGATATCTTTTTCGAGTCTCTTAGCGTTTATAAAAAGGTACCTGACCCCTTAAGCTGATCTTTCTCAAATGCTGCATTTTTGAGTTGTGTCACTTTTCTTGCCCGGGGGCGATATATTAAAGCAAATCTTATCTGTAGGTGATAGGTTTGGTTTGGTTTGGAGCGCTACGGTCAACTGTTTGCTACACGAGGGCCAATTTGACCGGGACCTACTGCTTAAAGCCGATTCTGAACGGCTACAAACGTCCAGGCCAAGAGATATATACTCGAACACACAGACTTTGATACCGAATGCCAGCGCCCTAGCCATTCGGCCATCGTCCGGCTGTAGGTGATTTTAACTTCAGATAATGGCGTTATATAGCTTCGTTTGGTATTTCGCTCATAATTCTCCCAGAGTTTCTCCCGACAATAGTTGCGATAAATCACCTGCTCAAAATTGAATTGAAATCTAACTTCTTAATAATAACTTCTTAAAATAAACAGCTGTTTTGCAGCATTGCTACTTCATTGACAGTCGATATAGATACGATGCTAGTAAATTTTCAAATGGAACGCATCGAGTTGCATTCTGATATCCAACTTAAAGAGAAACTCAATCAAATTTCTTTGTTGGACCTTTGTAAATCATACCTACCCAGAGATAAATATCTCTCACTTCATGGTCATCGTTGTTTGGAAGCATGCACATCTGTGAACAACTATTTTCGCGCGTAAAACAGACTAAGAGTAAAATTAGAACCAAAATGTCGGATGAAAATCTTCAGAGTTCCCTGAGGAATAGCAGCCACTTCAATTGACCCAGACATTTATGCATTAGTCTCTCAAACTCAATGCCAAATATCACATCACATTTATGACTCCTACAGTTATCTTTATAATTATAAAATACAATTTATGATGAATTAAATATGTTAACTATAGATTATACTTTTTTAATATTCAACTATTTTTAATTATATATATATAATAGCCGTTGTCTCTGTATAACACTTCCGGGCTGTACTCATCTTTCAATTGAAGCCCTCAGTAAACAAACGGCCGGTTAGGCTTAATTTCAATTTCAGATGTGGATCAGAATTTTTTCTTACCTAAAAACTAATATCGTCTCCATCAAATCACGTTTGTTCAGCCTATTTTCTATAAAACATCCAGAACTAAAAAAATTGGATGCTTTTAGCTCTATATATTTAACAGTTTTTAAAAATCTGTTTACTTTTGCGATGAATTCTGAAAGTAAACAAACTTGAATGTGAATGAATCAAGTAGCTCAATTATTCATATCGCGTAGTGAGCTGTAAATACTGGATGGCAGTCTACTACTCCAATCGCATGAAAAACTAAATAAATAAAAAATAATGAAAGGGTTTGCTTTTACAAGGTGTGGATTAAATGCAATATTGTTAGATAATTCGGGATATTTTTAACTTTCATATACTTTTTCCATTATGACGTCATTATTAGTATTATGACGTCAAAATGACGGGTTGGATGGCAGTCTACTACCCCAATCGCATGAAAAACTAAATAAATAAAAAATAATGAAAGGGTTTGCTTTTATAAGGTGTGGATTAAATGCAATATTGTTAGATAATTCGGGATATTTTTAACTTTCATATACTTTTCCCATTATGACGTCATTATTAGTATTATGACGTCAAAATGACGGGTTACCTTCTAGTGTTAGGTATATTTTTGTGTGGCCCCAAACAACTAGTCTTCTCTCAATGGGGCTCAAGGAAGCTAAAAGGTTGGACACCCCTGGTCTAGTGGTCAGGCAACTGGGTTCAAAGTCCAGATGTTAGTGGTTTGGTCCCTTACTCTCGACAGACTATCGCAGCAAAAAATTTTGGTACGCTGGAGTCGATAAACAGTATAACAACTCAAGGTAGTTGTTATTCCTCCACATATTTGACTGCTCAGTAAATCTTCTGATAAAACAAAGTCGGGGGCACGAACTATGCAATTTATATCACTAAGGGTGACGTCATACATCCCACTCAGCAAATATAAAAATAGTTGAGACGGCACTTACTAGCGTTTCGCCTAGTCAGAGAAGTCATGGATGCGAAATAAGAAATCGACTTCATAATTTTAATGATTATATTTCCTTGAGAGACATAAATGAGATCTGATAAGAGTACAAATGACGTGCTTCCCCAATATATCATAATTTAAGTGTCACCCTATACATTGTGTGTCATTGTGTGGCATAAGCGTAGGTTACTATCCAGGAAACGATGACAACTGAAATTCGTTTTCCTTTCATAATTTTTTGTTTCAATGCGCTTATAATGGTAAACTTCTCAGAAAGTCAATACTTTAATTGCACTTAATCTTTATTTATTGCTCACTTCCCTCAAGGGCATCGAATTTCTTTTATTCAAAGTTTTTACCATTTGCGATGAAAGTTTTCGAGATGTGCCGAAGTTCTGAATGCATATTGTACTTTTATTCACTTAAAGAAATCAGTATTTTTTTGAAAATTTTACCAATTGTCATCGTGGACATTTTCATGCTTCTCTGATTTAGATAAAAACATACAACCATGGTCCTTCAGAAGTACATGAAGTATATCATGTGGATTCTATTCCAAAATTGTTTGTAATCACTGAAGTTTCCGAACTAATAAACTTACAATACCTCATCGTTTTTAGTCAGCTTTGGGTTTCACTGATTTTTTTTTTACAGTAACACAAGAAATTAACAAAATATTGCTAGATGAGAACGTTTAACAACTGAGATATTCAACAAGCATTTTTTAATAGTATTTGTGTTTTCATTTGGTTAGGCTGTAATGGGGGGTGGCGCTATAGTAATGTTACAATGACGTAACTTTAAGGATAGAATTGGCTGCTGTTTCGCCATAACCGTCACTTACGGAATTGGGGTGTGTACGCATTTTTTATTTTGCATTAGGATTTTGTGTGCTTGCATGTAAGTTGCGTTGAGCCCATACTGTAAGTTGTGTTTGTCTTTTCAATTTCTTTTTGACTTATTGCTTACTTGGGGGACTCGGGGCCTTGGGATGTCTTTTGGGCTTACCTGCATCCTATTCAGAAAGTTCCCCTTGAGGTAATTGATATGGTTAGGCTCCCTGATGAAGAGACCTGTCGGTTACCTCTGTTGTTTTATGGTTCAGTTCCGGCACTTATACAGAATCTTGCCGTTGATGCGTGGATGCCCAGAGTGCTTGATTTCTGTTTGTTTCTTGTCTATATTTGTATTATTTTTATCTATCTCTGTTGGATTATTTATTAACGTTTAACAACTGAGAGATTCAACAAGCATTTTTTAAATATTTTTTTTATCGAAAAGCAAAAAATGAATAAATAAAATGCAGTAAATGACGCTAAATGTATTTAGCGTTTTGTGACGCATTTTTTTATATGCGAGTTTGCATATTGTAGGCAAAAATCGAGGCAAAAATTATTGGAATGAAATAAATTTGTAGAATTGCCGTAATTTGATTGCCAAAAACCTAATAAAATACAATAAAAATAGAAATAAAAGAATAGAATTAATTTTAAAGTTTACACTACCAACTGAAAGAGTATAAAGAAGCGTACTCACAGGAAATCGAATCCTGAATGCCATATCATTCAGGGAATCTCACCATGAACAATTATTCGCGTCTTACTTTTGTACTGTTTAGTAAGCTCTTGGATATCAGACTCTTCGGCACTAGACAAAGTCATCATTTTGATCAAATTCGTACTAGGGAGGTTAGTTTATATTTAAAAGGGGAGAGTCATCACTTTTAAACCTTCAAAAAAATCGAACGTTACTTTTTTGCATTCTTAGAATATTTGAACATTTCTGAATCATTTAAAATAAACCGCGTTAAAATTTTTCAACTAGAACATTAAAAACTATGACATGAAAGAAGCAGTTCCAATGGAAACATTAAGGCTGCTATGTACTAAGAAAAAAAATCGTATTTCCCTTTTCCTCTTCTTGCAGACTCTTGTAGTGGGAGGAGTCCAGTTGACAGTTCGAGAATTCCACCCCCTTTACGATTGACATTTTGAGGGATTGTAATGGCTCTCTCTCTATGGGGGGGTGTTAAGCGCTGCCCCCAAATTGTTTATTTAAAATATATTTTTGTCAACTATTTACAGGTACATAAATGTTGATAATCCAATAAAATTGGTATTGTCAGATAGCCCGAACTTTTCTGCAAAGCGCTACGGGATTCATTTTATAAATTTCGTCCACCGAAGGAATTTATGAGCGTTTAAAACACACTATACCAGATTTTTCCCCGAATAATTTAAATTTAAAAATATTAATTGCATTTTAAAAAAAACGAAAAATGTACACAAATGTAAAATTTTTTTTCTCTCTGACGGAGTACAATTTTTTAAAAAAAATCTTTGAATCCAAGTCGGCAATCCGTGGACAAATTTTCTCCATAGGTTAACATTCAGGTGAGCTAATTCAAAGGGTAAGCAATCGTTAGTACATAGCACCTTAAGAGTGTGAGAACTTTAAAAGCCTTTTTATCGTAATTATCATTTTCATGCTTGCGCAAACTGTATAAAGGAAACTACTGCAGATATTGCTTTCATATTATCAAGATAGGTGTATAAATACGCACCTAATTTTTTCTTAAAAAATTATTTTACAATTTTTATTTTAGAGCATTTGACTTGTAATTTTAAGGGGCTTTTCTTTTTTTTTATCTCATTGCCCTGGATTAAATATTTTTGGGTGCTATAGAGTTTAAATAGGTGTAGAAATATACCTAATGTTTTAACATCACAGAAATGCTAAAATTATTATTGAAACTTAGTAAGTTTTGTTGTAAGTCTGCGCGCAATGATTCGGTATGAATTTAAAATTTTCAGAAAATACACTCTTACTTCTTACTGCATAAATTTCTTATTTACTTGCAATAAAATTAATTCACGGAACATAATCTATAAAGTTTAGAGAACTAATACAGGAATTTTCGTACATGATGCACAATAACAAAAAATTTATAGAGGTTCGAATACACAGCAAAAATTCTGTCTTTTTAACTTGCGTAAAGTTGATGACTCCCATTAAACCTTTTTTAATCTATCGTATTTTATAGAAATATATTTCTTGAAATTCATAGAGGTCATTGCGGCGGAAAATTTTAAACTATATGCCTCTCCCCCCATCATAAACTCGAATAATTAAATGAGAATATAAAAAAAAAGTTAAATAAATTTCGATTGAAAGATTATTTTTTCTTTGAATTATATTCATATATATATATATATATATATATATATATATATATACTCATATATATATATATATATATATATATATATATATATATATATATATACTCATATATATATATATATATATATATATATATATATATATATATTCATATATTCATATATTCATATATATATATATGCCAGGTAATAAAGTAAAGAGAAAGGTAATCGAATTCGCATGTAGCCAAAAAAGGAAATTTATGATCGATGTTTACGTAAAAGGGTTGTAAATATGCAGCGAAGATTTTTCGTTGCTCGTGGTTTTGCGAGACTAGAAATCAAGATAGATGATGATTGAGGTTGGCTATTTAAGTCACCTCTAAGACGTGAAATCGTCTATAAGTAGGTCTCTATCACTCACCTCTATCAGTAGGTCAAACTGTAATTCTGAGACGTACGCTGAACGTATAAAATCTTTAATAAAGCTGATATCTATTACAGGCGGTCATGAAAGAAGCCAGGAATTTCTTCGAAAGGGGTTATACTGTTCCCAACAATAATGCGCAGTATTTCCACCTGTGTTTTGCGCAGGGACAGACGAATACATATGCAGTACATCATTGCAACCAGGTTGGAGGGATTGAGAATAACTCCAATGTAACTATATTAACGACAATTTATAAAGCACTGTCTTTATGTAAATCCCCTTCTCGCGCAAAAAAAATAATATTTAATTATATAGATTACAACAATTTCCAAAGCGATAGAATTAAATAAAGAACGGCATTAATGCATGTATAGTGTCGGCCAAAATAAAGTTGACATTTTGAAATAGTTGTCTAAAGTCGCTACAATTGTATATTTATCCAAATGAGCTTCGTTTACCTTGATTGTACGATACTTTAACTACACTTTATATGTAATTTAATGCTTAGAGTTTCTTAGCAATACTACCTGACATGTTATATGATCTCTACTCAAAAACTATTTTCTTGCTATTATTGTTGTGGCCGACTCAAATGTACGTTAAAACGTATTGTTTTTTCTGCAAAAAAAAAAAAATAATTAATGATTAATGTTATAGCAAGTTTTTATCCTTATGTGAATACAAAAATATTTTATATTGTAACTTTTTATGTCAAATAATAAATAAATATATGGACTTAATTTTTTCGTTGTTTTTATTTTTCTATATAATGCACCAAATTGTTAAAACTTTTTCTAACTATAATAATTTATAAAAGTCGCATTTATAGGTTCATCAACTTATGCGGCCTCCTTTATTTCTACCTAATTTACATGTGGCCTCTAATGGTAAAATGATTCCCCACCTCTGTGATATACCATTCAGATGTATATGACTAGTTGTCATGAGAGAAGTCAAGTTTCTGTGAAATTGGATTAAGTATTCCTGATAATGGATCGAGATATTACCGAGGGTAGTACTTTGTACCTACTTTTTTATACAGTGTGTTGTTCTTCGCCCTTATCCTCCGGGAGGAATACAAAGTACAGCCCTCATATATTAGAATATAGGTTCTTTGAATAGTAAGTAAACACTTCTACAGTATATGCCGCCGACCTGGTATAGTACTAGTTAGCGGCATGAGTTTCCTCGCAGAGGGCTTGAGTTCAAATCCCGAATAAGGCTTGGTTGTCTCAGTGTTGTCCCATAATAGGCATCAATGGTGGGCCAGCAATACTTCGCGGTGATTAAAAAACGGCGAATAGCGTCCTTTTCACGTACGTTCTTTCGCGAGTGCTTGGAGCGTACGGGATTGCGCGCACGCTCCAAGCACTCACGAAAGAGCGTACGTGTAAAGGGAGTTAATAGCGCCCTTTACACGTACGTTCTTTGAGTGCTTGGAGCGTACGGGATTACGCGCGGGAAAACTTGCAGTACGCTCCAAAGCAACTTTCCCTTCCTCTCCGACACCTTCACACGTGCACTCAATCGCGCGGGATCGTGGTTTCACGAGGGAAAGAGCGTACGTGTAAAGGGCGCTAATGTCTTACCACAAGTGCCTCCGTATTAGAAAAAAAAAGTTTCTATAGCACTACTAATTAAATACAAAGCACAACTCCTTACCTCTGCTTGAAAAAGTAAATACAAAGTACAACATACATTAAAACAATATTACAAAATTGTACTGAGCTATGAAAGAAAATTTCTCTACATAATGTAATCCATTCTTAAATTTTAGTTAATGTGTTTTATGTTTATTTGATAACGAAGTTCTCAGCTTTTACGTATGTCTTATATCTATTTGTTTCAGTAACAGGCTCGAAATTTTGAAACAAGAAGTGACTTACCAGGATGCAGGTATAATTTTTAAGCTTTCTATTGAGGTCTTAAGAATCGAAATAAATTTGGAAAATTACTAAAGCAATTTCACAGGCCGTTACAACTTTGACTTCATTTTGTAAAATGATGTTATGTGTTCTTTCATTTCCCAAGATCACGTAATTTAATAATGTACATTAAACCATTGTTACTTTTAATAAAACTAGTCCAGGAAAGGAAGATTCGAGTGCTTCAACATACTTATATGGACTTAGAGATAAATTGATTATAATGAAATCTCCACTCATTGTCAGATAGCTTTGTTGGTTATAGCGTCCAATCTGCATGTATGTATATCAGTGGTTCGAGTCTCGAAAAGTGTCAAATCCTCAGAGTCGCTCGATGACTTTGATGAAGCATGATGGTTGTAAAGCCAGAATATAATGATAATATAATAAATATAGAACACAATAAATTTGAGAAAAGTTGAAAAGTGTTTTTAAGGGAAAATATTCGGCCAGTTCTTGTGCAACTCCATAAAAACGGGAAAAAATAGCACTCTGAAGAAAATGATTCAAAGTTTTCTTCAGATTGTCAGGGTAGTTAACTATTAAAATAGCTTAACTATACAAAGCATATTTCTGCGAGTTGGAAGTTCCATGATTCGAATATCATAAGAGGATGATTTTCTGGCTCCAAGCAGGATTTTATAGACTTCATATAAAAAGCGCGTTTTATGTAGTAATATATTAAACTATTATGAAAATCTGACATACACACGCTGTCTCGATTACAGCACTTAAGCTGCTTGAACATTCGACTTATAAAATCTTCAGTCATTAAATGAGGAATTTAGGGCCAACCTGATGATTTTAAAATCATAAGGAGTCTAAAATCTCTAGGATAACTCTGCAGCCGCTGGTCAATTCGTACAGAAAAGTTATATATATATATATATATATATATATATATATATATATATACAGGTAACCCTCCTATAACACGGTAGATAGGTTCCTAGAAAATGCCGTGTTGTGTGAAACCGTGTTATATGAGACCCAGAGACAGTCCAAAAAATTGGGGTTACGTTCTAAAAACTTAATGTCTTAAAAACAAACATTTTTTTAAAATTCCATATAAGCAACTTAATTTATATTAAAAATATAAATGTATGTATAACACAAAACGAAAAGAAAGAAAAAATATTATTTTCATTTCATGCGACCTTAATTTAATAAATTTGTTCCTCATCACTGCTCGGTACAATCAAAAGACAACGATTTTTCTATTGAACGATATCACTTTCACTTTCAGAACCTTTTTCTCCATTTAGATTTTTTTCCACCTTCTATCCTCTTTAAAAAAAATCTGCAATTTTGGTTTATTTGCTGGTTCTTACAAGGTCATTGTAGATTCACGGTATGGAGATAGACAATTTTTCAGTTCAGTTTTGAATTTTCGGCTTCTTTCGGCGGAAGGGTCTGCATTCGGGAAAAATGATTCAAGATTTTCAGCTAAGCTTAGGCCCTCTTGTAATTTTATAGAGTTATAAATGAATAAATTATAATTTGTTGCTACATTTTCATGTAAAGCCACTATAGTTCATTATTCCATTCCGTCATTATTTTAAGGTAATTCAGTTTTTAAATGTGTTAAACAAAAAGCGTGTTATCTAGTGCTGTAGAAGTACAGTGTCGTACAAAGGTTTTCGTAATTTTTTTTGTCATGTTAGAGCGAAACCGTATTACAGGCTGCAGTGTTATACGAGGGTTCCCGCAATTTATCCTATCGTGTTAGAGCAAAACCGTGTTGTAAGACGCCGTTCTGTAGGAGGGCTACCTGTATATATATATATATATATATATATACACAGTCAAACCTCCATATATCGAACTTCCCCATATCGAAATATTCTATACATCGAACTCTTAGCAAATCTCCATGTTCATTACATAGAAAAACTGTTTCTATATATCGAAAAAATCTCTATATATCGAAATTTTTTTTCACGACTTATTGGGAGATTTTATTCCACTTTAGAATAAAATCTCCCAATTTTTGGCGTTTGAAACAATACGTCGTGGACTTCAATTCGCGGAAAATGTCCCTGATGAAGTTTTTAGTGGACTGAATAAATACGAACATTTCTTTGAACTTTCTGCAAAACTGGCTGTTCAGCAAGATATTCGTAGTTTATTTTTTTAAAGAATGTAACTGTGATCACTGCAACCACTGTCTGGATTATTGTTTTTTTTTAAAAGGTATGTAGTACTCAATAAATCTTTCATATTAATTCATTTTTTAGTTATCAACTTTCATTTAATGGGATTCGCATATAAATTAGAAATGGAGTTTCGTATACGAAAATTAGCTTTAATTTTTTTTTTTAGGAGAATTATGATAAAACTAAGCTCAATTCTATGTATCGAAATTTCTATATATCGAATTTTTTTCCGGCAATTTGCTACTTCGATATATGGAGGTTCGACTGTATATATATATATATATATATATATATATATATATATATTAGACAAAGTTGTAAGTGAAAAACCATACTGAATGGTAACATTTCTTTAAAAAAATTGAATATATCCACATTTCCAGATAAATCAAGTAAAATTTATTTCTTGGGGGCGTTTTCATAATGAATGGTTGCAATATCGCAGAATTTTTTCCAACACGATGTCGAGTGTCCGTTCCTATTTTCAATTCATATTTCCCCTTCCATTCTCGCATAATGCATGGCTCAAGACGACAACCAGTCCACGATAGCATCAGTGGCAGAAACAATCCTCCAATCACATCCCTAATCCTGGCAGGCCGTTTCGTTTTGATTAATGTCCGCGCTTTATAAATCCATTCTTTAAAAAAAAAGTGTATACCGAAACCACATAATAACTTTATCGCATTCGTCTGACTCCTCCCGCCTTATTACGGGGAGCCTTAACAACTCAATACTCGAAACTGCTGCCGATTATTTATGTCTCCAAGCACTTAGTTCCACGCGGATCGCTTCTGCGTTTAATTTATTGGTTTATTATGTAACTTCATCTTTTGGGCTGCTGGGGGGACCCCGTTAGTGCTTATTATGGCCAGCAGCTATGGCACTACGTGAGTGTCCATGCCA
The DNA here is from genome assembly GCA_907164885.2 of Dolomedes plantarius. NCBI lineage: Eukaryota > Metazoa > Arthropoda > Arachnida > Araneae > Dolomedidae > Dolomedes > Dolomedes plantarius. The sequence continues at coordinate 12,924,822 of OU015498.1, read as the reverse complement.
ATGGGCTACTTGCCATGGGAATCACGTGTGGGCCCAGCGTTGCGTGTGACGTCAGTGACAAAAGAAAATGGCGCAGATGCAGTGGGTATATAGATTGAGGTTTTGGGTGAGGCAGGGAGGAAGGGGGAGAGAGAGAGAGAGGGGCGCTGGCGTCTTGAGGGGTGGCGCGATGGAGCGCAGGTTTCGCTGCGTATCGGAATTTATGTTGATCAACAGTGGCGGAGATGAAATCGCCGCGGGTCGCTACAGAGGGAGGACATGTCCAGCCATTTAAAACAAATGCCAAGGAAATAAATGTCTTCCATGTTTGGATTTCAAGACATTGTTACTTGACGCATGTGCGCTTCTTATTTTGGGGGGTTAAATATGAACAAACAAGTATTCAATCAAAAGCTCGCGGGTATATTCACACACACCCTAAATTTTTATCTGTACAGAGGCTGTTCACATTAAACAACGTACCTTTGCAATAGTCGAAGATGTCCGTTTTTTCCTTGGATACTTGTTTGGAATTTTTGTCCCACTTGAGGCTCCAATTTGACGTTTTTTTCCTTTCATGTTGACGATATTACCTATCGACGCTTTAGATATCTCAAAACCATGACTCTCACATCGTTTTTGGATAACGGAGTACATTTGGATAACGGATTGCATATTTCTCTTCGGAAAGAGCATAAATGTAGCCTTTGAACCACTGCTTTGTTAAAAACGCCATTTTGAATAAAAACAAAACTTTCAAGCCGCAGACGATAATTTTGACTTTTAAAAACATAGTACAATTGCAATTATTTCTTTTGCAGCAAACGATTTTTTATTACCGCTTACCAAAATCGTCTAAAAAATGTGCGAACAGCCTCTGTATATACATACACTAGCTGAATACCCGCGGAGTACATTCAAATTAAATACAACGGTCAATGTATGAAATTAATTTGTATGTTTAATATCCATAAAACATACCAATTTGAATTAAATTCTTAAAAACACTTCCCATCTCAATTTGTCTAGGTGTTAAATTTTATCTTTTAACGTATTTTAATATTTTTATCGTGATATAAATTTTATAACTCTCGTGCTATAAATTTTTCGTGATATAAATTTTATAACCCTCAGATTATTATTTCAATGCAAACTTTAAAGAATGTTACAAAAAAACAGCTTAAAAATTTAATTTAAAAAAAATCTAAGATTTTTTTTAAAATCTTTCTTAATGCACCCCTACACTATAAGAAGAATCGCCATGCAAAATTTCAGCCCTTTAGGTTCAGCGGTTTGGTCTGTGCATTATCTGTCAGTCAGTCAGTCAGTTACGGAACTGTTTTATATACTGTGGAATCTCGATCTATCGTTTTTCAAGGGACCGATTGAAATGAACGATAAATGCGGGAAAACGATAGATGCGGAAACATAACAAAGCAATATGATCGTTGGGACTGGATAAAATGAACGACACATACGGAAAAACGATGGATCCGAAAACGATAGATCGATATTCCACTGTATATAATATATCCATTACATCAAGTCCTTAAATTATAACCTGAAAGGAAAAATTAGCTCATATTTACATGGTTGGAGCTAGATTCAGCCTGAAAGGAATAAAAATTAGATTTAAATGCAGTCGGCCAAAACTTGTTAATACATCGTTTATTTGAGCGAAAATGCATCGTTCATTCCAGAAGAACGGCTCGGAATAATATCACCTTTCAACATTAAACGCTAGAGGGCGAGGTAGACATGTGACTATTATTTGTAGGGTCAGCAGATTTAGGGGCTCAGGAAGCTAACCCACTCCTGAATTCGGACATATACACATGTAAAAATGCAAAGGCATGCGATTCACAGGAAGTTCTGGGGCTAAGGGTTTTAAAGCGATAAATTAATATTACTGGGGTTTGGATTTAGGAAAGAGAGTTTAAATGCTAGAATGGAGGGCATAATATTTAAGACATTACTCTCTCTCTCTCTCTCTCTCACACACACACACACACACACACACGTGTGTGTGTGTGTGTGTGTGTGTGTGTGTGTGTATGCCTGTATGTATATATCTCAGCATGTAGGCAAATATTTATATATAATGAACAAATGGAGGGTATATAACATTAGTAAAATATCAAGAATAAAGAAAATTTACGCGTGATATAAAGCTCTATTAAAATTGCTCTCAAAAGTAAGAGCGAAATTCAGCTCAATAATGCAAGAATATTTAGTCAAATGAAGATAGTACTAATATAGTGTCAAAGGGTTGAAGAGTAAAACAAATGTAGTGTAAGAGCGAAATTCAGTTCAATAATGCAAAAATATATAGTCAAATGAAGATGGTACTAATATAGTGTCAAAGGGTTGAAGAGTAAAACAAATGTAGTGTAAGAGCGAAATTCAGTTCAATAATGCAAAAAATATATAGTCAAATGAAGATGGTACTAATATAGTGTCAAAGGGTTGAAGAGTAAAACAAATGTAGTGTAAGAGCGAAATTCAGTGTAATAATGCAAAAATATATAGTCAAATGAAGATGGTACTAATATAGTGTCAAAGGGTTGAAGAGTAAAACAAATGTAGTGTAAGAGCGAAATTCAGTTCAATAATGCAAAAATATATAGTCAAATGAAGATGGTACTAATATAGTGTGAAAGGGCTGAAGAGTAAAACAAATGTAGTGTAAGAGCGAAATTCAGTTCAATAATGCAAGAATATATAGTCAAATGAAGATGGTACTAATATAGTGTCAAAGGGTTGAAGAGTAAAACAAATGTAGTGCAAGCGCGAAATTCAGTTCAATAATGTAAGAATATATAGTCAAATGAAGATGGTACTAATATAGTGTCAAAGGGCTGAAGAGTAAAGACAAATTTTGAGCAACCTTTTCAGTTTTCAGTTTTTGTTTCTATCTTTCATCAGGCTATAATTTTTTACTTAGTGTACTAAAAACTATAAAAAATAACTCCACATAAAAAACTCATAAAATTCAGTTTTTTGTTTTGTTTTTTTAACCAACATACTGAGAAAAATTGATTATCTCAAAGATTTCTCAGGTGTTGAGCGTCTTTATTTGTTTATATCAAACAGAATACTATACTGAAAAAAAAACTCCTTTTCCTCTATGAAATACACCCTTAACGCGTTTACTAACGCTAGTGAAGGAAAATGAATGCTTACCGATTTTTCCTGTTTCTGGTTTCTATCGGTTTGAATTCTAACTTTATCCTCAATTATCAATATATCTCCTTGTGTTGTATAGTGATGTAATGCTAGTCTACCGCCTCAAGTATTTTAAACTAATTTCCTATTGATTCTCAGTCATTTTATTTTCGAATAATTTTCCACTACAGTTGATTTCTTTTATTTTTTTATATAAAGAATAAAAGGAAAAAGCAGTGTTAACAACCGTAAGCAGTTTTAACAACAGTTATAATAATCTCAGGCAACCGTTACAAGCCTTCGAGAGTTTTGTTCGAGACAAAAGGGAAATTAAAACTATAAGCACATCTAGTGGTGTAGTTTTCAAAAGTTATCTAACTAAACTATTTTTAACTTTTTTTTTTACATTTTTTAAAATATTAGATTTGTGTCAGTTTTATATCTTATCCCAGTTTTGTTCCCGTTGTACATCTTGGAAATCAAACTATTCAGAAACTAACTATATTTTGTTCGTAACGGGGCATTTTTGGCATCCGAGTAAATGTCATTGATCAGCCTAATCAAATTTAAAGAAACTAACCTTGCTTCGATGACCTTATTACTTTCTCAAAGAAAAAAAGGAAAATGAATCGGAACATTTTTTGCATGTGATTTTTAGATCTCTTTCATAATTTTAGAGCACTTAAATGTTACTGATATTTACGGATAATTACAATCGTTTTTTGGTATAGCTACTCCTTAAACTACACTGAGTTCACTTGGAGATCACTCTTGTCGTATGGTTTTCACATCTGAGTAGTCATTGTTGTAAGGTACTATACTTCAAAGGTGTTAGTATCCCAACAACAAATGCAGTTCCAATTTCTAAAGCCTAACTCGAGCAAAATGATCGTACAAAGGATACTGCATGAGTCTTTTGAAATGTACAGCAATTAAGAAGCCAGTTAATGGTCTTTCTCCTTCATTTTTATCAAATTTCATCGTTTCTATGCAAGATTCCCAAGCTATTCATTCCTTCCTGAATTATTTCCAGATCTGCAAATTATCTAATTACTCCACGAAGAATCTAATTGCTCTCTGGTAGCGGAATCTTCATTCGAATTGCTATATACTGTCAAAATACATTTGTTCCCCTTTACGCTTTAGCCAGGCCTAGACTTAGAGACCCAGGGCCCCTAGGCACTTGAAATTTGCCCCCCCCCCATCTCGAAGCTATTTTGAAAACTTAGCCAATTAAATGCACTAGTACAGAACATATAATTTTTAATCGACTTTAATGAACATCAGAATAATACAGTCTATGTTACTATAGTTACGTTATTCTATAAAATTTACAGAATCATACTACGAACTTTCTTCTGTGCAAAAGAACGATAAAACTTTTAAATTTTTGATAAAGCTTTTTGATAAGGCAAGCCAGGCTTTTGAGCTAATGTAAAGCCACCGGGCCCCTAGGCTGGCTGGGCCCCTAGTTCGGGGCCTTGTAGGCCTAGGCAGAAATCCGGCACTGGCTTTAGCGCATATCCATGCTTACCTGAACAATATTCAGGCTACGAAATCTTCCTACTTTGTTCCAAGTCGACTCGGACCCTATTTATCGTTAGCCCCCTGAAATGGGTATCAACAGAAGCTTCACTAAGACATCCATTTAGTGTCAAAATAAAGAGATTTTACCAGTTCTCACTTATCCGTGGAAGGAGTTAATAGAAAATACAAAGAATACAGGGAAAACACATAGCTCTGCAACTTCCTTTTGAAATTAAAGGCAAATGATAGTTTGTGTTTCTTCTATTAATGGTTACAAATTTAATAGTTTCTCTTCGTTTAAAAGTGTTTTCTTACTCATTAATTTCCTTTCACGCTTAAGGCTGCTATGTACTAACCCCATTGGATTCGCTCACCTCAATGTTAACCTATGGAGAAAATTTGTGTACGGATTGCAGACTTGGATTCAAAGATTTAAAAAAAAAAAATTGTACTACGTCATAGAGAAAGAAATTTTACATTTGTGTACAGTTTTCGTTTTTCTAAAAAAAATGCGATTAATATTTTAAAATTTAAATTATTCGGAGAAAAATCTGGTATAGTGTGTTTTAAACGCTCATAAATTCCTTCGGGGGACGAAATTTATAAAATGAATCCTGTAGCGCTTTGCAGAAAAGTTCAAGCTATCTGACAATGCCAATTTTATTTGATTATCAGCATTTAAGTACCTGTAAATAGTTGACAAAAATATATTTTAAATAAAATATTTGGGGGCAGTGCTTAACCCCCTATAGAGAGAGAGCCATTACGATCCCAAAAAATGTCAATCCTAAGGGGGGGTGGAATTCTCGAACTGTCAGCTGGACTCCTCCCAACACAAGAGTCTGCAAGAAGAGGAAAAGGGAAATAAGATTTTTTTTTTCTTAGTATAAAGCAGCCTTAAAGCACCTGAGTAATATTCGTCCTATTGGATTCGCCGAGATCAGTGTTCAACACTGCAGAAATTTTTTTCCAGTCATTGTCGACTTGCATTTAAAGATTTATTTATTTACTAGCTGAATACCCGTGCTTCGCTACGGAGTACATTCAAATTAAATACAATGGTCAATGTATGCAATTAATGCCTATATATATATATTTATATATTTATAAAAAATCGTAACAGATATTTTTTATAGACAAAATAACGTAGAAGAAAATATTCAAATGAAATACAACCGTCAATGTATGAAGTTAATTGGTATGTTTAATATCCATGAAACATACTAATTTGAATTAAATTCTTTAAAAAATTCCATCTCAATGAGTCTAGTGGTTAAATTTTATCCTTTTCCGTATTTCAATATTTGTTTTTGTCAAATTTATATCGTTGTTATGCACGGGACGCAAAATTAATTTAAAATATCCCAAAAAGAAAAAATACCACGTGATCAGCAATTAATAAATTAAATTCTAAAAAAAAATCTTTAAAAATTCACAAATATCAGAAAAGGAAGGTAAAGATTCGAAAAAGATTTCATTTTGAAGGAACTTTTATGATCTTTCTCGTGATATAAGTTTTATAACCCTCAGATTATTATTTTAAATGCAAACTTTAAAGAATGTTACAAAAACAGCTTAAAAATTTAATTTTAAAAAATCTAAGAAGAAGTTTTCAAAAATCTTTCTTAGTGCACCCCTACACTATAAGAAGAATCGCCATGTAAAATTTCAGCCCTTTAGGTCCAGCGGTTTGGTCTTTACGTTATCTGTCTGTCAGTCAGTCAGTCAGTTATGGAACTGTTTTATATATATAGATTTTTTAATTCTGTGCTCAGATGGTAAAATGTTATAAGAAACTTTTCTTTAAAAAAAAATTGAGTTTTTCACATTCCGGATTCTTGTTCTCCGATATTTTTTTCTGTTTACTGTAAATAATAGCCAACTATTTTTTCTGAAACAATGGTACCACGTTTGCTCGTGTAAAACAAATGACTGATTTTTCATGACATCTTGAATCTTAGAATTGCTGTCACGTAAATTTCTTATGACATTTTGCCATCTGAGCACAGAATTGTACATCTGAGGCACAGAATTGTAATGAGTGTATAATTGTATTAGGATTTTGTGTGCTTGCATGTAAGGTGCGTTGAGCCCATACTGTAAGTTGTGTTTGTCTTTTCATTTTCTTCTTGACTTATTGCTTCTTTGGGGGACTCGGGATGTCTTTTGGGCTTACCTGCATCCTATTCAGAAAGTTCCCCTTGAGGTAACTGACATGGTTAGGCTCCCTGACGAAGAGACCTGTCGGTTACCTCTGTTGTTTTATGGTTCAGTTCCGGCACTTATACAGAATCTTGCCGTTGGTGCGTGGATGCCCAGAGTGCTTGATTTCTGTTTGTTTCTTGTCTATATTTGTATTATTTTTATCTATCTCTGTTGGATTATTTATTTGTTTTTTTTTCATTTTGGGGATATGAAGCTTCTGCGCTATCCTCTATTGAAAATGTTTACTTTGCAGGATATGTTTTATGTTAAAGTGATTTAGCGGTCTATGCTTGTTTTTTAATTTTTTTTAATTTTTGTTTATTTCTATTGTTTATTTTTTACAGAATTGTACTCCTTAATAGAGATAGAAATTTTCTACTCTGCTATCTTATTCATTTTAAAAATTTCGTCCCCCAAAGGATATTATTTGCGTTTAAAACATAGTACATCACTTTCCCTCCTATTCCCCCAAATAATTCCAATTTTAAAACTTATTTAGGAATTCTAAGTGTCCTCAATGTAGTAAAAATAATATTAATTATTCTCATTTTGTATGTACGTATGAAAATTGAAAAAAAAAATTACTTTGAAAGTTATTTTTGTCTCCTTAAGGTTGTTGGGTGGTAGACATATTGCATTCGCTCAGCTAAATGTTTATCTGTGGAAAAAATGTTTCCAATGATTATCGACATGGATTGAATCTTAAAAATTTACTCCGTTAATAGAGAAAGAAATTTTGGACTCTGGTATCTTTTTGATTCTTTAAAAGAAGCGCAAATAATTTTCTTCGAATTATTCGTGGAGAAAATGCAGTATACTGAGTTTTAAAAACACGTCATTTCCCTTGGTGGATGGCATTTATAAAATGATAAAGATAGAGCAAAAACTTTCTTTCTATATTATGGAGTACAATTTTAAAAAAATCATTTTTTTAAAATCAATTTAAAAATAGCGTCATCTACCTTGGCGAATGGCATTTAGAAAATGACAAAGATAGAGCAAAAACTTTCTATATTATGGAGTACAATTTTTTTTTAAAATCGTTATTTTAAAAAAATCAATTTAAAAACAGCGTCATTTCAATCGGCGAATGGCATTTATAAAATGACAAAGATAGCAAAAACTTTCTTTTTATATTATGGAGTACAATTTTTAAAAAAATCGTTATTTAAAAAAATTCAATTTAAAAATAACGTCATTTCCCTTGGTGGAATGGCATTTATAAAATGACAAAGGTAGAGGAAAAACTTTATTACGTAGAACAATTTTTTAAAAAATCGTTATTTTTAAAAAAATCAATTTATAAATAACGTCATTTCAGTTGGTTGATGGCATTTATAGAATGACAAAGATCGAGCAAAAACTTTCTATATTATGGAGTACAATTTTTTAAAAAAATCGTTATTTTAAAAAAAATCAATTTAAAAACAGCGTCATTTCAATTGGCGAATGGCATTTATAAAATGACAAAGGTAGAGGAAAAACTTTATTACGTAGAACAATTTTTTAAAAAATCGTTATTTTTAAAAAAAATCAATTTATAAATAACGTCATTTCAGTTGGTTGATGGCATTTATAGAATGACAAAGATCGAGCAAAAACTTTCTATATTATGGAGTACAATTTTTTTTAAAAAATCGTTATTTTAAAAAAAATCAATTTAAAAACAGCGTCATTTCAATTGGCGAATGGCATTTATAAAATGACAAAGATATCAAAAACTTTCTTTCTATATTATGGAGTACAATTTTTAAAAAATCGTTATTTAAAAAAAATCAATTTAAAAATAACGTCATTTCCCTTGGTGGAATGGAATTTATAAAATGACAAAGGTAGAGCAAAAACTTTTATTACGGAGAACAATTTTTAACAAAATCGTTATTTTTAAAAAAATCAATTTATAAATAACGTCATTTCCCTTGGTGGATGGCATTTATAGAATGACAAAGATAGAGCAAAAATTTTCTTTCTGTATTACGGAGTACAATTTTAAAAAAATCAATTTAAAAATAACGTAATTTCCCTTGGCGAATGGCATTTAGAAAATGACAAAGATAGAGCAAAAACTTTCTATATTATGGAGTACAATTTTTTTTAAAAATCGTTATTTTTAAAAAATCAATTTAAAAACAGCGTCATTTCAATTGGTGAATGGCATTTATAAAATGACAAAGATAGCAAAAACTTTCTTTCTATATTATGGAGTACAATTTAAAAAAAAATCGTTATTTTAAAAAAAAACAATTTAAAAATAACGTAATTTCCCTTGGTGGATGGCATTTATAAAATTACAAAGGTAGAGCAAAAACTTTCTTTATTACGTAGAACAATTTTTAGAAAAAATCGTTATTAAAAAAAAAATCAATTTATAAATAACGTCATTTCCCTTGGTGGATGGCATTTATAGAATGACAAAGATAGAGCAAAAAATTTCTTTCTATATTACGGAATACAATTTAAAAAATTGCTATTTTTAAAAAATCAATTTATTTCTCTTGGTGGATGACATTTATAAAATGACAAAGATAGAGCAAAAACTTTCTATATTTTGGAGTACAATTAAAAAAAAATCATTATTTAAAAAAAAAATCAATTTAAAAATAATGCCATTTCTCTTGGTGGATGGCATTTATAAAATGACAAAAATAGAGCAAAAACTGTCTTTCTATATTACGGAGTACAATTTAAAAAATTTGCGGTTTACTGAATAAAGTCGATTATTGTCGACTTTCTTCTTTTAAAATAAGAAAGTCGACAATCATTGGAGAAAAAAAATTCTCCATTGATTAACATTGATCTAAGCGAATACAGCATGGCTTATGTCTGCTACCGAACAGCCTTAATTCTTGAAGTAGATATTTTTTAACAGCATTAAAAAGGTTTAGCATCAAAAACATTTGCTCGATATTTACCCAAGTAAAAGCGGTGTTCATTACCAAGGCAACCCAATCCCGAATCTCCAAACATAAAGAGTAATCTTTCAATCACGTTGAGTTATGGTTTGTTAGTCTAAAAACCGCACTTGTAACAAATGCACCACCAACGATAAAGCTGTCTTTTTCATCAATGATGTATTACAAGGCATAGTGAGCATGCCAGCCGGACCCGAACGGATTGTTTGCCTGTGCTGAATGCCGTCAGTGTAGAGAATGCTTATTGGGGATGAATAATTCAGCTACTGTGGGTTGATCATCAGTGTTAAGTGAACAGACTTAATTCGTATAGGTAACTGATCCAATAGGCTATATAATAAAAAAAAAACTGAATTTTGCTGAAATATTTCAGGGACAGATACAAAATTAGGGGAATCAGAAATTAAAATAGGGGAGATATTCCTTACTGGTGGGAAAAGTGACAAAAACGACCCCAGGAAGATAGTCCGTATGGCGACAATGGACCATGAAAAACTTTTTTTTATTTATTAACCAATTGCTATGAAATTTTGTATACTTATACAGTGTTGTTTAGAGAGGAAAATGCTAAATTAAAGAAAAAAATTAGAATGTAATTAATTAAAATATTAATTAAAATCAGTTTGTTAATTACTCTATTTCAAAATGCTCCATGCGCATTAATTTTTGTCACAGATATCTAATTTTCTCTCTTAAGCTAGCTTTATATAGTTATAATAAAAGTTAGCAGCGTTATTTTATTTACAGTCATATTTATAAAAACTAGAAAAGAAATCGATAAAAATAGGTCATTTGATGCAAAATTTTATCAAAATTTTTTTTTTGATTGAAAAAATTTTAAGTTGTTTTAAAGAAGTATAATGAATTGATTACTAAGTTTTATTCTAACATGTATAAATAATCATTTTATGAAATTTTATGAAAATTCAAGAAAAATTATGACGCATGGAACATTTTGAACTTACCGAAACGACATGAAAACTTGTTTTGAGAAAATAGCATTTAAAGTTTTAATTTGACTAACATTTCCATTGTTTACGTTTCAAACAAATACTTATAACTCGGTCAATAATGATCGGATCAACACACTTTTTTTTTAATTTAAAGCTGATGAGTTGCAGAATCATTTTCTGAAAGAAAAAAAAAACATCGTTTTGGGGACATATTTTTGTCAATCTGAAGGTCCATTGTAGCCTTAACATCTATTTTTTTTTCTTGCTCTTGGTATAGTAGATGTGATTTAAGGCGACAATGGACCTTCAGATGGACAAAAATGTCCCCAAAACGATTTTTTTTCCTTCAGAAAATGATTCTGCAACTCATCAGCTTTAAATTAAAAAAAATTATGTTGATCCGATCATTATTAACCTAGTTATATGTATTTTTTTCAACCGTAAACAATGAAAATGTTAGTCAAATTAAAACTTCAAATGCCATTTTCTCAAAACAAGTTTTCATGTCGTTTCGGTAAGTTCAAAATGTTCCATGCGTCATAATTTTTCTTGAATTTTCATAAAATTTCATAAAATGATTACTTATATATGTTAGAATGAAACTTAGTAATCAATTCATTATACTACTTTAAAACAACTTAAAATTTTTTCAATCAAAAAAAATTTTGATAAAATTTTGCATCATAATGAACTATTTTTATCGATTTCTTTTCTAGTTTTTATAAATATGACTGTAAATCAAATACTGCCACTAACTTTCATTATTTCTATATAAAGCTAGCTTAAGTGGACTCACGACTCTTAAGTCGAGGAAATGAGGCATATTTTCATACTTTGTAACTATTTCAATTTACTCCCAATTTTTACAAATTTTATGTACATGGTAAATTGATATATTTATTTTAATAAACAAATTTTCAACTCTCAAAATAATTTCAAATATTTTTTTTAAATGCTTTAGATATACCTTGTTTTTTAAGCATTTTTATTGTATACTAGGCTTGCGCGCAGAACTATGAAATTAATTTTACACTTAAACGTATAATTCCTGTTTTATATCTAAAATAAATAATTCAAAATACAATTGAACATAAAACATTCAACATTAAAATATTTTTTCAATTTTTTTTAAAACTGCTCAAAATATACATAAAATTTCCTTAAATTTTTGCATTAATTTGCCCCTGAAAAAATAACAAAATGTGCAGCGATTGCAATAACTCTAGTTCAGACGCAATAAAATAACATGATTATCCAGTGATAAAAATTTCATAGAATTTTGTTTCGTAGTTTTTGAGATATCAGTTGCGGAATGATGCAAAATTGAATTTTGAGAAAAATGAGTTTAAAATTTTTCTTACCTAGGAATTTTTCAAATTCCTTGTTTAGAGAGAAAATTAGATATCTGAGACAAAAATTAATGCGCATGGAGCATTTTTAAATAGAGTAATTAACAAACTGATTTTAATATCTTAATTAATTACATTCCTTTTTTTTTAATTAAACTTTCCATCTCTAAACAACACTGTATAAGTATACAAAATTTCATAGCAATTGGTTAATAAATAAATAAAAAAGTTTTTCATGGACCATTGTCGCCTTAACCCCCTAACCTTCACAATGCTGCGCCACGTAGTCAATATATAACTTAATATTACAGCATGGATTCTCTCTGCTAGAAAAATGGGGATTTTCAGTTCCGTATTTTACTTTTTTGTACATTTGGATGGTATCAAAGAAACAAACATAAATAGAGCATAAAATAAGCATAAAGTTAATTGAGCCACTCGTTGGCTGGTTGGGTCAAATTTTGCTACACAAGGGATAATTAGACGCGACTCATAGCTTTTAAATAAGTCTGGGTTTGGAGACACACGTTACCTTTTATCGTGGTGAACGGTTCTTAGTGCCTGACCATCAGAAAGATTGGTTTGGTTTGGAGCGCTACGGTCAAGTTTTTGCTATTAGACAAGGGCTAAACTACACCGGGACCTACAGTTTAAAGCCTATTCCGAACGGCTACAAACATCCATGCCAACAGTGGGACTCGAACCCACAGGATCTGAACCGAATGCCAGACCCCAGGCCATTCGGCCATCCCCTGGCTGACCATCAGAAAGAACGGCAGGAGATCCTTAGGAAACATAATATTCAAGAATGAAAAGACAGAATAAATGACAGAATATTCCAGAATGACAGAAGGGATTTAGCATATTTGGGAGAGAAATAATAAATAAATAAATGGAAAAAATGTGCAGACCAATAGGACTGATGTCACTAGCTTAAACAGAGGAGAACAGGATTCAAAATAGGTGAGTTCCTCACATCGCCAGGATAGCTTAGTAGGCAAAATATCGGAACTCAGGGTAAGAAACTCGAGTTCATTTATTGGTTATATATATACACTAGTTATCAAAAATTAAGGAAAAATCAGAAAAAGAGGGATAACACGTTCAAAACTAGGCCAATCTGTTTAAAATTTGAATATGTTGTTAAGTAAAAGGTGCTGAACAATACTACATTATGCAAAATAGTGGCGCTGCAGTCGGAATACGTCATTTGCGGGGAGCATAAAAGTGCATGTTTCAGAGCAAGGCGGCAATTATATCTGCGAGGCTGAGATTAGACATCTCGCATAGCCAAATTGTAACAATGACCTCCAGGCATCATTTGACCGAAGAACTGCGATAGCGAGCTATTCGGAGACTACGGGCAGGACAAAGTCAGACAGAAGTGGCCAGATGGCTAAATGTGGGTCCGTCTGTGGTTCATAGACTTTGGCAACAATTTCTAACCGCGGATTCGGCATCCAGGAGGTCCAGCCAAGGACGGCCATACGCTACTACGAGTGCCGAAGACCGATATTTGTTATTATGCACACGAAGGAATAGAACCGCAACTCCATCTGAACTCATCCTCCCTCGCTGCAAGCTCCAGAAGATTGGTATCAACGTCAACCGTGTGTAGAAGGCTTCACGAAGGTGGTCTTTTTGCGAGGCGACCATCCATTTGCGTCCCGCTCACTTCACGCCATAAGCGGGAACATTTGCAGTGGGCACGTCGACATGTCCACTAGACGCGTGATCAATGGAGGGCTGTTCTGTTAACAGATGAGTCCAGGTTTAGCCTCCAAAGCGATAGTAGGCGTATTTTGATTTGGAGAGAACCCGGAACTCGTTTTCATCCATCACACATCCGTGAAAGATATGCATACGGATCACGCAGTGTCTGTGTTTGGGGTGGTATCTCTTTGGGTGGACGCACAGACCTCCATGTCTTACCCCGTGGAAATATGAAGGTTCACACCTACAGAGATGACATCCTTGATGCTTATGTGCGCCCTTATGCCGGGGAAATAGGTGATGCTTTCGTCCTACAGGACGATAACGCGAGACCGCACAGGGCTCGCATCGTGGATGCTTATCTTGAGCAGAAAACAATTCAGCGCATGGAGTGGTCAGCTCATTCACCGGACCTGAATCCTATCGAGCATGTTTGGGACGCTTTAGGACGATGTATAGCTGCTCTCCTCCTAGGACCCTAGCCATGCCTTCAAGTGCGTTGCAAGAGCAATGGCTCTCACTTCCTACCGAACTCCTAGACCGCATAATTGACAGCATCAAACATCCCTGTATGTGCTGTATTGCTTCTCAGGGGGATCATACGCCATATTAAAGGTTCTTTTCCTATACCAAACTGACCCCTCCGATTCGTTCATTGTATACATATGCTAGTTTCTATAACATCATAATTGTCTGGCGATTTCTTTTTATGCTGTTTTATACCTACCTATGTGTTGTATAATGTGTATAAGTTTCATTAAATTCTACGCGTAACTTTTTGAGTAATCGCTATTTTTGGGACTTTTCCTTAATTTTTGATAACCAGTGTATATATATATATATATATATATATATATATATATATATATATATATATATATAAATAATGGACAATTGCATTATATATTTATGAATAGCATAATATTAATTTCAATCACTTATTTTTAATCAAGTGATGCGATAGCAAACATCGGTCTTGAAATATTTTTTTCAAGCTTAGTAAACAGAGGAAAAAAATATCTGTAATCGTATTCTTTGAGGTAAGATTTAGAAAAATGTAAGGGGTCTGACGATTTTCAAAAGGTGGTATTAACTATACATACATCTAAGAGCCACTGGATTCAGGACTAATTACAAAAACCGAAAAGTGATTCTGTAATAATGTGCATCCCTCTATTTCAAAACATTTTTTTTCTTTCCCATGGTGAAAGTAAGATGCAGAACTTTTATTAATTTGTCTTTTCCTGTTTCTGCCTCAAGGTCAGATCGGCCACAAAACTAAAAAAAAATGTTTATGGTCTGTCTCGGTAGATCAAATCTATCGACCGTAATTTATAGCGCATAAAGTTTAGCGAATTTGGTCACGTTCAAATACCATAAGCCCTCGATTGACGAGAAACTAAAGAAGGATAGAGGACCACTGGAGTGTCAGCTAGCAGGTGTGAAGTCATGTATCATATCTTTATGTTTCCGGTGTGTGTGCTCTGCATTCTTTGCCCCACATTATACATTCACTGTTTCAAGAACTATGATTTACTAAGAACGTACAAAGGAGAATTATTTGTTTTTTATGCAGTGGACTGTAATAAAACCTCCTCGAGGCAAAGGCCTGTCTAAAATGGAAAATAACCGAGTCCTTTACATCCTTTGCAAAATGGGAGACATTTTGGAGTCAAAATCTTTTTTATTCTAGGTACCTCCCTTCTACTGGCCTTCAACAACTTTATCTATATATATAAAACAGTTCCGTAACTGACTCATTCATTCATTCATTCATTCATTCACTGACTGACTGACATACAACGCACAGACCAAACCGCTGGACCTAAAGGGCTGAAATTTTGCATGGCGATTCTTCTAATAGTGTAGGGGTGCACTAAGAAAGATTTTTCAAAAATTCTTCTTAGATTTTTTAAAATTAAATTTTTAAGCTGTTTTTTAAACTTTTTTTACGTTTGCATTTAAAATAATACATTGCGGATTATAAAATTTATATCACGAGAAAGATCATAAAAATTCCTTCAAAATGAAATCTTTTTCGAACCTTTACCTTGATTTTCTGATTTTTGGTGAATTTTTAAAGATTAATTTCTAGAATTTTATTTATTAAATGTTGATCACGTGATTTCTTTTTCTGGTACGTTAAATAAATTTATCGTCACGTGCATAACAACTAAATAGACAAAAATGATATTCTTTTTCTTTCTAATGCAGCAGACGATTGGATATTATCCAAAAATAATAAATATCCCTTACGATTTTTTATAAATATATATATATATATATATATATATATATATATATATATATTGGCATTAATTGCATACATTGACCGTTGTATTTAATTTGAATGTACTCCGTAGCGAAGCGCGGGTTTTCAGCTAGTATATCTATATATATAAAACAGTTCCGTAACTGACTCATTCATTCACTGACTGACTGACATACAACGCACAGACCAAACCGCTGGACCTAAAGGGCTGAAATTTTGCATGGTGATTCTTCTAATAGTGTAGGGGTGCACTAAGAAAGATTTTTCAAAAATTCTTCTTAGATTTTTTAAATTAAATTTTTAAGCTGTTTTTTAAACTTTTTTTACGTTTGCATTTAAAATAATACATTGAGGGTTATAAAATTTATATCACGAGAAAGATTATAAAAATTCCTTCAAAATGAAATTTTTTTCGAATTTTTACCTCCCTTTCCTGATTTTTGGTGAATTTTTAAAGATTAATTTTTAGAATTTAATTTATTAAATGCCGATCACGTGATTTCTTTTTCTGGTACTTTCAATAAATTTATCGTCACTTGCGTAACAACTAAATAGACAAAAAAAATATTTTTTTCCTCTTTCTAATGCAGCAGACGATTGGATATTATCCAAAAAAAAATGCATATCCCTTACGATTTTTTTATAAATATATATATATAGATAGATATATATTTTTCATCAATTGTATACATTGATCATCGCATTTATTATAAATATATATATTTATTTTTTGGCATAAATTGCATACGTTGACCGTTGTATTTAATTTGAATGTACTCCGTAGCGAAACGCGGGTTTTCAGCTAGTTCATTATAAAACTAAAAGTTAATTCTACAACCGATGAGTTATTACTTCAAGTTGCAAGAGTAAGTAGCAACTGTAGTCCACAATCTGAAACGAAAAAGCGTTCATGATTTTTCTGAAGTAAGGCTACCTAAGCTGACTCTTCCAAGTTTCAGTGGTAATATTGAAGAGTGGTTAACCTTTAGTGATTTATTTAAAGTTGCAGCTTATAAAATGATAAATTGTCCAGTGCTCAAAAATTGCAATGTCTTACGTGTTCCTTAAAAGGTGATAAAAATTTTGATGTTGCTTGGGAGTTACTTTCCCAACGATATTCGCACAAGAGAGGCATTGTGGCAGCATTATCAAGGAAAATCTTATATTTGTCAGTATTGCAAACTGTGAATCCTACTCAACTGTTGAACTTTGTGGACACAGTGAAGGAATGTGTTCGATCATTCCAGAATTTAGGGTTGGAGGTAAATCAATTTAGTGACACTATTTTAATGGTTGTTATACAGTTCAAATTAGACCCAGCATCAAGGGGATGGTGGGAACGTTCTCTGCAGGAAGATGCTGATCCTAGACTTGATGAACTATTAGAGTTCTTAAGATCACATTCTAGGACGTACCAGACTAGTAAATCTCAAATGATCAAAAAGGGTTCTGTGCCAAAACTTACCTCTTTAGTTTCAGAAATTAACCGTTCATGTGCAATGGACAACACCCTTTATATGAGTGTACTATATTTCTAAATGCAAGTGTGCAAAAACATGTTAATGTTGGGAAAAATAACGGATTGTGATTTAATTGCTTGAATGGTAATCATCGTGTACGTTCTTGCAAGAGTACTGAAAAATGTAAAGACTGCAATAAACCGCATCATACGTTACTACATTTTGTGAAGGGTAATAGTGCCAATACTTCAAAAGGGTTTTTCCGTTCATATTAAGGAATTCGTACCAACATAATAAGAAAAACAAAATACTAATCTAAGTTAATTTAGGTTAAGTTGGAAACATTTCCTTCTCGTGTATTTATAGAGGGAACGCAACAATCTAATTAGCAAAACTATAATAGCACATTTTATTCTATTTTCTTTTTCTCTATGCATAGTATAAAGGTTCAAACTTCAACAATGCGAATTTCTACCCCGTATCGCTTGACAGGCATAATACTCTACTTCAAAATCAATTGTTTAAAAACTCTTGGCTATTGATCTATCCTCGTCCCTTAGAAAATTAATGCATTTGACTCTGAAAATAACAATATTCTCCGTTAGTTTTACCATGTAAAACTGCCGTTACAATAGAGCCGTGTGATTAAACTATGTCGACTCAATGACTTGATTTCTAATTGAGGTCATCCAGCTGTTAAAAATTCCGTCTGAGAGTTCGCAAATTATTCACCAGAGAGCACAATGAAAATGTCCCTCATTTTCTGCGACCGTAGTTTCTATGACTAAGAAGTGCTGTTTACATTTTGGCTGTGGAGCGCATCCCCCATTTTCGCGTTAGACGGTTTTAGTCGATTGATTCCAAATAGATAATCATTTTTATAGGGAGTATCAATACAAAGCATTTCCTTGCTTACTCTCCGTAGCAGCGGATTATTTCATTAAGATTTTTTTCTGTTGTTACTGAAAGCGTTTCTGTGTTAGAACATAAATATGGTTTCTTTCGAAAATTATTCATGAACAGTTAAGCTAGTACATGGCAGATAGTTAGGTGTTGTCTCTCGAGGGAACAATTCACATCCCTATATATCTAACACAGAATTGTTTACCGTATATTTTTCTTCCTTGTTTAGAAAGAGGAGATGAGTGCATAATTTACGAATAAAAAACGATGTTGTAATTTTGTAAATAACGATATGAAATTCTAATCTTTTTCACACAAAATGCTCAAACTTCCCAAAGGAATAAAACACTAGAAAATTAAAAAACATAACATGTGTTATTACTAGAGCGCCTTATAATGTTGCACAGTCTTCAAATAAATATTTATTTTATTCAAATAAATGCATTTCTTCCTTGCCTTGAAAGAGGAAAGGAATATATAATTACCAATGAAAAATGCTGTTATCTTTTTGTAAATAATGATACGGAATTTTAATCTTCACATACAATGAAATATATGCTTCCCAAAGGAAAAAAAATCCTTGGAAAATTAGACAACATGTGTTATTACTAAAAGTTCCTTGTTAAAAGGAACCATGTAATGTTAAATTACACGGTTCCGCAAATGAATATATTTTTAATTCAAATAAATATATTTCTTCCTTTTCTAGAAAGAGGGAAGGATTATATAATTACTAATGAAAAATGCTGTTACCTTTTGTAAATAATGATATGAAGTTCTAATCTTTTCCATACAATGAAATATTTGCTTCCTACAGGAATAAAATCCTGGAATATTAGAAAACATGTTATAATTAGAACTTCTTTTAATATTACACGGTCCACAAATAAATATATTTTTAATTCAGATAAATATAATTCTTCCTTGCCTAGAAAGAAGAAAGGAAGGTATAAATAAAAAAAATTTTAAATGCTGTTTAAAAAAAAATTATATGAAAATCTAATATTTTCAGGTAAGAGAATAAAAACCTAGAAAATTATAAAACGCATATAATAACCAGAGATTCTTTTCCAATTACACGACCTTCGAATAAATATTTCTTTTTCAAATCACGGCATTCAAGTGCTAAATTTTAATGATGCATACTTTCAAATTTCCAGGACAGAAAACACAGATGAAATTATTTAGATCGCACTCTGGTTAGCCTATACTTTTATGGTGAATGCAAATCTTAAAGAGTAAATAAAAAGAGTAAAACGTGAATGAATTTTGACTGGTTTTGGAAGTAGTGAAGTGATCCTTTTCGATTCAATGCGTAAAAATTATTTACACAAAGAATCTTAGTGATTTAATCCAGTGATACGCAAACATTTTTCGACCGCAGTCCACTTTTTTTTTAAATAAAAAATCACTCGACCCAAATGAAAATTTTTTGATAGTAGCAAAATTTAAAAAAAATTGAAAATAAAGCAGGTATGAAAATTTTACGTAAAGACTTCTTAAGATCATAAGTATCACCACCATCATCGTTAGCATGACAGCAGAGTGTGCCAACATGGCCTTCCTTGGAACCAAAGGCGGCTCCAAAGGGGAGGGGGGCAGTAGCCTAAAATTATATAATTGTAGACCTAATACTAAATGAGTTTAAATTTAAAATGTGAGGATGTTTATTTCTTTTATATATATATACTTGCTGAAAACCCGCGCTTCGCTACGGAGTACATTCAAATTAAATACAACGGTCAATGTATGCAATTAATGCAAAAAAATAATCATATATATTTGTAATAAATGCGACGATCAATGTATACAGATGATGTAAAAATTATATATATTTATAAAAAAATTGTAAGGGATATTTATTTTTTTTGGATAATATCCAATCGTCTGCTGCATTAGAAAGAAAGAATTTTTTTTTTGTCTATTTAGTTGTTATGCACGTGACGATAAATTTATTGAAAGTACCACAAAAAGAAATCACGTGATCAGCATTTAATAAATTAAATTCTAAAAATGAATCTTTAAAAATTCACCAAAAATCAGAAAATAGAGGTAAAGGTTCGAAAAAGATTTCATTTTAAAGGAATTTTTGTGATCTTTCTCGTGATAGTTATGTCAGTCAGTCAGTCAGTGAATGAGTCAGTTACGGAACTGTTTTATATATATATATATATATATATATATATATATATATATATATTACATGCTGCTTCTCATGAGAATTGCGAAATGTTATAATTTTATACCGTCGTCTTTCAAGCATGCAGATGGCGAGTTCTGACATCACTTGTCAGTAGTAACTCTTAAAGAATATTGATTTATTTTCCGTGTTATGATACGCTGTTTAAATGTGTCTGGCGCACCCAGAAAACAAAAATCATTCTTATATTACATTCTTTTTTTTTTATGGAATCATTCAGTATTCTAAAAGCACTTTAGCACATAATTTATAAACATCATTATAAAAATATTAATGAGTTTTACCTATAAGCTTAGCATCTATTGTTATAAGAAATACGCAGTTGCAGTTAGTCGAAAATATGTTTGCATTTAGACGTTATAAACTTACCCATTACGATCACATAACAAACCCATTCATTTAAAAAAAAAAAAAAAAAAATCCGTGCGCAGCGAAATAATTAACCGGAAACGCCTCCTAAATTAAAACGGGGAGAAACTTTTGGCCATATTTATCGGCGATTAAACGTCAGCACCACTATCAGCAGAGCAATAAAATCCATGATGGACGAGATAGGTCCTTTGAAAGCCCAAACGTAAAACTCTGGCACGCACCGTTTCAATTATTCGCCAGCGGTGGTGTCATTCGCTAAGACTGCGTATTTGTATTCAGGGCTGAAATTATTTCCTCTGCATTGTTATTAAAGCTGTCTTTTTAATGCCAAGTCATCTGCACTAACTCAGGGAATTTAGGATTTGTTGGGGGTTACCAGAAGTCGCTTTTTGTTGGAGTAATACTCCCTTGTGGCGCCAAAATTTTTTTAAGTTCCGCTTCATACAGTTATAAAGACTTTCACATTCATTACATGCTTAGAATTTCCATGGACTTAAACCTATGAGCTTCGGAGTGTGTTTTTCGATTATAGTGTGATTTCTGCTCCTGCTAAAGACATTCCATATTTAAAAGAAAAAATATTTCAGGTAGCCTCTTCTAACGAAACTACCACGGGTTATTAACGTAGGACTACTTATCGTCTCTTACCTCTTTTTTTTTTTTTTTTTTTTTTTTTTTTCTTGTTTGGCGCATTTTGGTACTTTTCTGTTTAAGGCTGCTATGTACTAACCCCATTGGATTCGCTCACCTCAATGTTAACCTATGGAGAAAATGTGTCCACGGATTGCCGACTTGCATTAAAAGATTTTTTTTTAAATTGTACTCCGTCATAGAGAAAGAAATTTTACATTTTTAGTTTTTTTTTAAAAAAATGCAATTAATATTTTAAAATTTAAATTATTCGGGAAAAAATCTGGTATAGTGTGTTTTAAACGCTCATAAATTCCTTCGGTGGACGAAATTTATAAAATGAATCCCGTAGCGCTTTGCAAAAAAGTTCGGGCTATCTGACAATACCAATTTTATTTGATTATCGGCATTTATGTACCTGTAAATAGTTGACAAAAATATATTTTAAATAAAATATTTGGGGGCAGCGCTTAAACCCCCCCCTACAGAGAGAGAGCCATTACAATCCCTCAAAATGTCAATCCTAAGGGGGGTGGAATTCTCGAACTGTCAACTGGACTAGACCCACTACGAGAGTCTGCAAGAAGAGGAAAAGAGAAATACGATTTTTTTTTAGTACATAGCAGCCTTAAGTTCCGCTTCATACAGTTATAAAGACTTTCACATTCATTACATGCTTAGAATTTCCATGGATTTAAACTTATGAGCTTCGGAGTCTGTTTTTCGATTATAGTGTGATTTGTGTTCGTGCTCCTGCTAAAGACATTCCATATTTAAAAGAAAATATTTCAGGTAGTCTCTTCTAACGAAACTACCACGGGTTATTAAACGTAGAACTACTTATCATTGCTTACCTCTTTACTTTTTTTCTTTTTTTTTTTGGCGCATTTTGGTACTTTTCTGTTTAACTGTTTACTGCTACTGCGTTTGGCGTGCTGCAAAAATCATAACTCGCGACGGACTCTGAAATTTGTCTTACCGAAGGACCGTTATTGAGGAACGTAATCCTGCATTAAAATTCTTAGACTTATCGTTACGGGAGTAAATATTGATGGTGATAAAGGTATAATCTATATATATAAAACAGTTCCGTAACTGACTCACTGACTGACTGACTGACATACAGCGCACAGACCAAACCGCTGGACCTAAAGGGCTGAAATTTTGCATGGCGATTCTTCTTATAGTGTAGGGATGCACTAAGAAATATTTTTGAAAAATTCTTCTGAGACTTTTTAAAATTAATTTTTTAAGCTGTTTTAGTAACTTTTTTTAAGTTTGCATTTAAAATAATAAATTGGGCGTTATAAAATTTATACCACGAGAAAGATCATAAAAATTCGTTTAAAATGAGATCTTTCTCAAATCTTTACCTCCATTTTCTGATTTTTGGTGAATTTTTTAAGATTCATTTTTAGAATTTAATTTATTAAATGCTGATCGCGTGATTTCTCTTTCTGGTACTTTAAATAAATTTATAGTCACGTGCATAACAACTAAATAGACAAAAAAAAAATTTCCTTGCTAATGCGGCAGACGATTGGAAATTATCCAAAAAAATATTAAAATACAGTGAAAGATATGTCCATCAAACTGTACTATATTAACTGTACTATATTCTTTAGTATATTCTATTAGATTTAATTTGAATATTTTCTTCTACATTATTTTGTCTATAAAAACATCCGTTACAATATTTTTAAATATATTTTTTCTTTTTTTTTTTACATCAATTGCATACATTGACGTTGTATTTATTATAAATATATTTAAACATATTTTTGGTATTAATTGCATGCATTGACGGTTGCATTTAATTTGAATGTACTCCATAGCGAAGTACGGGTTTTCAGCTAGTAATTAAATATATCCTACG
Source organism: Dolomedes plantarius (assembly GCA_907164885.2). NCBI lineage: Eukaryota > Metazoa > Arthropoda > Arachnida > Araneae > Dolomedidae > Dolomedes > Dolomedes plantarius. Next base: position 12,901,306 of record OU015498.1, on the reverse strand, counting down.
AAATCAACACCAAAAAACCTTCCACGTTAAAATAGCTGCTATTAAATGTGCAAACAGAGGTTAGAGTATCATACTATTAGGTATTATCTTTAAGCGTAAGAAATGTGTAGAAGTGATATAAGGTAAAAATATGCCATAGAAAATTAATGAGCAATATTCCAACTAAAATTTTAAAGTATATTTTATCTTATTTTACTTTTCACTGATTTTGAGGACCCTTTTTTCTGTTATAAAGCAGAGATGAAGCAATTTTATGAGTTATGTATAGGTAAGATGAATATAACAAATTGCTAATGTAAAAATTCCAATATTTATTATATTTATCTTTAAGAAGATAACATAGGTTAAGAACTGTTTCATCAGAATTTTGCAACACTAAACTTACCTTGAAATGTTATTACTGCTAGGTAAAACTTCAGACTTCGTAGAAATATACCAAATACTTTTATAACAGGACAATTCTCAATTGTCATATCGCACCTCTACTAGAAAAGTGTTGCATCTCAAAATAGCCATATTTTCAGGAAGAGCTATTTCATTTCTTCTTTAGCTCTTCCTAAAAATATAGATATTTTGAAAACATTCTTCTTCAGAGGTCCTCTGCTAGAAAAGTGGTACATTTCAAAATAGCCATATTTTCAGGAAGAGTTATTTCATTTCTTCTTTAGCTCTTCCTGAAAATATAGATATTTTGAAAACATTCTTCTTCAGAGGTCCTCTGCTAGAAAAGTGGTGCATTTCAAAATAGCCATATTTTCAGGAAGAGTTATTTCATTTCTTCTTTAGCTCTTCCTGAAAATATAGATATTTTGAAAACATTCTTCTTCAGAGGTCCTCAGCTAGAAAAGTGGTGCATTTCAAAATAGCCATATTTTCAGGAAGAGTTATTTCATTTCTTCTTTAGCTCTTCCTGAAAATATGGATATTTTGAAAGCACTCTTCTAGCAGAGGTCCTCTGCTAGGAAAGTGGTACATTTCAAAATAGCCATATTTTCAGGAAGAGCTATTTTATTTCTTCTTTAGCTCTTCCTGAAAATATGGGTATTTTGAGATATAACACTCTTCTAGTAGAGGTGCGACATTATTAGTTTTATATTAGTTAATTAAGAATTACAAATTAAATTGAAATAAAATTTTAATGAGAGATAAACTACAGTCAATAACTGAATTTAAGTAAAATGTAAAATCAGTAGAGGAAATATGCCATAGCCATCAGTAATGGATAAAATATAATTAACGTATTATACGCAGTTTCTTGTGCGAGATTTTTCTTTTATAAATATTGTGAATTACCTGAATCAGGTATAAGGTTTGAAATTCTTATTTCATTATATTATTGAAAGTGATTACTGACTTATTTATTCATTCCCGACTAAAAATATTTCTATAGTTCAGGTGGGTATGAAACTGTCAGTAATTTTCAAGTTTTTCTTCACGTCTAAAGATATTTTGGTGCGAATTATTTTCAGGAACTAAACTCAGTTTTGGGTATTTAACTGTCATCCATTTGTACATACAATCCGCGTAAAAACGTCCACATATGGATCTTTTCGGCGGATCATCCAAAAAATTGCAGGATATCTTAATAAAATTTGAGAGAAAAGTAGGTTATTTCATTCGAATAGCCCCTAGAGGCCTTCCTGCGCTGAAAAAAGGCAATGCTAAGTTTAAGGGAACGGTGGACTTTTATTTGAGCAAATCTCGTCATTGTAATACTGATTGCGTTATTGTAAAAAATATATATATTTCTGTAGATTATTAGTACCAAAATAATTTTTTTCAAGTAAAAAATCATTTATGAAGCTTCTACAAAGTAATTTATAATGGGTAAGTGTAGTAATAAATTTTAAATCTGTTTATCTCGAAACAGATTTTTCACGGTTTTTAGATTTCTTAAATGCTCCATGCTACTTAATTTTTCTTCAAAATTCATGAAACTGATAAGGAAGAATCCTGATGCTGTTTACAAAAAAACTGGGTATGCATTTTGCAATTTGACTTTATTAAGGTAATTAAATTTTATTTATATCTTTTCAAAAGGCAAAATTTTGATGAAAATCGGAATGGAATTCAGAAAAAAATCTCTCAAAAATTAACTATTCGAGGGATTAAATAATTGATACCCATATTTGTTTGTTATACAGTTTAAAGAGATTAAAATGCAAAATCGAGGAAATATCTCAAAAATTAAGTAGCAAGGAGCATTTTAAAATTTTATTTATACATTTCAAATTTTTTAAAAAATCTTAAAATTATAATGAGATTGAAAATTTCTTTTAAAGTATTCTATTTATTTATAGTGAAATGTGTATATGTACAAAATTTCGTATCTCTATGATGAAAAGTAAAATTTAATGTCCACCGTTCCCTTAACAAACATATCAAATCAAGATTCTCAATATATGAACCATCCTTTAGTAAATTTTGCTGAAAACGTTGTATTACATAGATCAGAGTTGCTTAAAGCTCGCCTCGGGAATAACAGAAACTGCTAAAATTATTCTTGCTTCCAAATGTGTAAGTGATTCAACACTGGCTCAGAAAACTCAGATTCTTTCTTGCAAACTGAATGGCATCTATCACTTTGGTCTGTACAACAGGCTGGATTTCTTTTGATGCCACAAGGCAACGTGCCTGCAACTGCATAGAGCTATTCTTGCCTCTAGATCAGCAAATATTCCCTGCTTACTTGGTAAAATTAGATTTATAAAATTCATAATTTCGATGTCTTTGACTTCGGTATCTGCAACAAGGTTTCCATCAGTTCTGAAAGCAAATTCACCAACTCGCGTGACTTTTTTTTTTTCATTATATATATAATAGCCGTTGTCTCTGTATAACACTTCTGGGCTGTACTCATCTTTCAATTGAAGCCCTCAGTAAACAAACGACCGGTTAGGCCTAATTTCAATTTCAGATGTGGATCAGAACTTTTCCTTACCTAAAAACTAATATCTTCTCCATCAAATAACGTTTGATCAGCCTATTTTTCTATAAAACATTCAGAACTAAAATAAATTGGATGCTTTTAGCTGTATATTTAACAGTTTTTAAAAATCTGTTTACTTTTGCGATGAATTCTGAAAGTAAACAAACTTGAATGTGAATGAATCAAGTAGCTCAAGTATTCATATCGCGTAGTGAGCTGTAAAAAACTGGATGGCAGTCTACTACTCCGATCGCATGAAAAACTAAATAAATAAAAAATAATGAAAGGGTTTGCTTTTACAAGGTGTGGATTAAATGCAATATTGTTAGATAATGCGGGATATTTTTCAACTTTGATACTTTTTCCATTATGATGTCATTATTAGTATTATGACGTCAAAATGACGGGTTGGATGGCAGTCTACTACTCTAATTGCAGGAAAAACTAAATAAATAAAAAATATTGAAAGGGTTTGCTTTTACAAGGTGTGGATTAAATGCAATATTGTTAGATAATTCGGGATATTTTTTAACTTTCATAAACATTTTCCATTATGACATCATTATTAGTATTATGACGTCAAAATGACGGGTTACCTTCTAGTTTGTGTATAATATTCTCGAGTTCATTTTTCAACGGAAATCCGATAAATCTTTCAGACTACGTAATTTGCACAGTGCTGTAGTGGAAAGCAGTTTTGGTAAACGATTTTCATGGGGAAAACCCGGTCGTTCTTGCAGATAAACCATTGTTTCTTTTACAGGGAAATCATCGATTACATGAAATACTCCATACGATATTGTTGCGAGTGCTTTGTTGCCATATCTCGAGAAGTTAATATGTTTTATTACGTTTAAAGAGCGCCAACACAACAACTTTGTTTTGTCTTTTTAAACACAGATAAAACTTAGTAACAGACACTTGGTAAACACAGATTTTTGATGTGATCTATCGAATAGAAGAAATTCTGCTGAAGGCACTTCTCCAGATTGCTATGGATGCTGGTAGTTTAATAAGGCAGTTTCGTGTAAAGTCACTTTTATATTCATAAGAAGAAAAAAAAAAAAAGAGTTAGAAATTGGGTGTCATGTGTTTTTTTGCACGCGAAGCTGTGGTATGCATTTCAGTGGCGTAGCGAGCATAACTGGCGCCCGGGGCACGATACCTTTGTGGCGCCCCCCCCCTGAAAAACATATAGTAATATAATATATAGACCCTATATTGGCGCCCCCGATAAACATATAATAGCATAATATATAGACCTTATACTGGTACTCTCCCCCGAAAAGCATATAGTAACATAATATATAGACCTTATGTTGGTGCCCTCCCCTAAAAACATATAGTAATATAATATATAGACCTTATATTGGCGCCCCCCACAAAATAATATAGTAATATAATATATATACCTTATATTGGCGCCCTCCCCTGAAAAACATATAGTAATATAATATATAGACCTTATATTGGCATCCACCTCGAAAACATATAGTAATATAATATATAGATCTTACATTGGAGCCTCTCTGCGAGTGGCGCCCGGGGCATGATAGACCCCCTTGCCCCCCCCCCCCCTTTGCTACGCCACTGATGCATTTCTATATGAGTTTTAGTAATCTGTGATTAAACTACAAACCTTTTGACTTTGGTTTCTACACGAGTTTAGATGTGACGTTCTGCGTGTAAGAAAACTTAGAACGCACATTTAAAAAACATAGCAAAAAATAATTGAAATCACCGAATAAATTATATTTGATGGGAAAAAAAAACGGAAAACTTAAAAAAAAAAAAGTGGGAGAAATTGCTGGGGGAATTTTTTTTCTTTAGTCATGAGCCTTAGTCTGGGGGTATACAAATATTTCGAAATGCGAAAATAACGTCATTGTAATGAAGCGCTTTCAATAAAAAAAATTAAAATTCATATTTTTAAGAGAAAATAAAACTTTGAAAGCTTTGATTCATTACGTTTTGTGTTAAAATGTCGGAGACGTCTTTAATGCTGATGTAATAGGGCAAAGCGTTATAGGGCAAAGCGTTATAGGGCAAAGCGATATAGGGCAAAGCGTTTGTCGGCAACGGTAGCAAATTTACAAAAGTTTTATGGGCCTAGAGTGTGTGGGGTTTTGATAGTGAATAGAGCAGCTTTGATAATAATTAAAATATGATAAGATAAAGTGTACAAAATGTAATAAATTGTAAATAAATTAAGTTTAATTTAGATTTAAATCAACTCTCTGTTTTAATGTTTTTCAGTATTTTTAGTTTACTTGTTCGTCATTGCTAATCACGCCCTGAACTACGGGTTATTAATAAATAATTTCAGTCGAACTTCCATATATCGAAGTAGCAAAATGCCGGAAAAAAATTCGATATATAGAAATTTCGATATAAAGAATTGATCTTAGTTTTATCATAATTCTCCTAAAACATTAAAATTAAAGCTAATTTCCGTATACGAAACTCCATTTCCAATTTATATACGAATTACATTAAATGAAAGTTAATAACTAAAAGATTAATTAATGTGAAAGATTTATTGAGTACTATATACCTTAAAAAATAATAATCCAGACAGTGGTTACAGTGATCACATTTACATTCTTTAAAAATAAACTACAAATATCTTGCTGAACAGCCAGTTTTGCGGAAAGTTCATCAAAGAAATGCTCGCATTTATTCAGTCCATTAAAACTTCATGAGCTGTCCACGAAGTATTGTTTCAAACGCCAAAAATTGGGAGATTTTATTCTAAAGTGGAATAAAATCTCCTAATATGTCGAGAAAAAAATTTCGATATATAGAGATTTTTTCGATATATAGAAACAGTTTTTCTATGTAATGAACATGGAGATTTGCTAAGAGTTCGATATATAGAAAATTTCTATATAGGGAAGTTCGACTGTATAACACAACGCACCCCAATTACCCCTTGTCTTCAGATAGATAATCTTTTGTACTACCACCAAATAATCATGCCCAATAAATAAAATGGACGAGCAATACGACAGTGATCTTGACGTATACTCTTAATCGACAATAATTATCAGTAGCAGAGTTTACAAATTACGTCATTATGACGTCATTTTCGGGCGGAGAATTTTTCTTATGCTCCGAGACTAAGATATCTCAGTTTGGAAAAAAAAAAAAATTCTGTGTTTGAAGTAAGGAACACTAATCCCATTTACTTTAGATTCTGGCACTGACTGAAACATAAAATATTTGTTGCAAAGTCCCTTTGTCTTTCATTTGCGTTATCTGCCCCAAATGTACGCCAAGCACACGACACAAAACGTCCAACTTGAAGACCAACTTCGGTAAAGAGCCCATTTAAGATCCGAATTCAGAGTTTTCCCCGGATTCAGTGAGGCAAACTTTTGCGAAAAACGATAATTTTACTTTTTCCTCTGGCCAACTAACGAGAGGGAAGGCGAGAGGGTGGGGGAGACGTTTCAGGGCTTTCGGGTTATTAATCCTTCGGCGACAATGTTGTGGGGAGTTGTTATTGGGGGATTAGGGACTTTTAAAAATTCGAAAAGTCGCCGACGAACTCTCTGGTGTCGTGTCGGCGGAGCTATTTTGCAACGAGGAAAGAAGAAAAAAAAAATTGCAGGTGGGAGGAGAGCTGTGTATCTCAGATTTTCGAGGGAGCGAATGAATATTGACATAGCAGTTGAGAAAGTTTGTTCGTAGGATCGAATTGGGTTTCAATGTTTTAGTATAAACCAGAGGAATATTGATTTGAAGTTCCTAGATTATACACCGTAAATACTGCCTGGCAGGGTTGTATGCAGATATAGAGGCTTTCAAATTTCTATAATATGTATATACACTCATGGACAAAAAAATTAGCGCACCAAGAAATAATTGCAGGATCGTAACGAAACTTGCAATGAAGGTACATGTCGGGGAGATATGCAAATGATTAGAAAAGCAGCGTGATTGCGCATTACGTATAGCCGGTAGAGGGCGTTGAACATCGTACTCTGTGGAGTATAAAACAGGTAACCAAAGCTTGTTTGAGTGTGCAGAGTCATTTACAAAGGAAGAGCTGAGATAGACATGCCATTACGCCGTGTTCAAAGACAATATAAGCAGTTGTCGCAGTTTGAGAGGGGGAGAATCGTCGGGATGATGGAAGCTGGGTGGTCAGCTAGGCGAGTAGCTCGTCAATTAGGCCGCTCTGATTGTGTTGTGAGGAGGTGTTGGGACCAGTGGACCCGAGAGATGTCATGTACACGAAGACCAGGCTCAGGACGCCCTCGACAGACCTGTCGTCGAGAAGACCGCCACATCGTAAGAAATGCACGCGTACAGCCAACTGCTTCATCGGCCGCCATCCAGGCACAGGTAGCACCTTCACTAGGGGCCTCTGTGTCTTCTCGAACCATACGAAGGCGCCTGGCTGAAGGACAGTTGGTATCGCGGCGCCCATTACGTGTGCTGCCCTTGACGCCCACCCATCGACGCCTACGTTTGGAGTTTTGCCGCGCACGAGGAAACTGGACTGCAGCGGAATGGAACCAGGTCGTCTTTAGCGACGAATCCAGATTCAATCTCGGCAGTGATGACAATCGTGTTCGTGTGTGGAGATCCCGTGGTGAACGCTTCAATCCTGCCTTTACTGTACAGCGACACATCGCTCCCACAGCTGGTGTGATGGTATGGGGTGCCATTGCCTACAATACACTGTCACCCCTAGTATTGTTCCGTGGCACCATGACAGCCCAGCGGTATGTTCATGAAATCCTGCAACCACATGTGTTGCCACTCATACAACGGCTACCAGGAGCCATTTTTCAACAAGACAATGCTCGGCCTCATACGGCAAGGGTGTCACAAGACTGTCTCCGCACTGTTACTACCCTTCCTTGGCCTGCCCGATCCCCAGATTTGTCTCCAATCGAGCATATCTGGGATCATTTGGGACGACGAGTTGGACATCCCACGAGTTTGAACGAACTAGAGGCAAGGTTACAGCAAATACGGAACGAAATGTCTCAAGACATCATACAGAACTTGTATGACTCAATGCCCGATCGTATCGCATCGTGCATTCGCGCTAGAGGGGGGGTCCAACGGAGTATTAACTCCTCCGTTCTTTTGCCTTTTTCTCTGAAATAAATTATCCTTTTTCTTTGATTTTCTTATCATTTACTTATATCAAAGTAGTCATTACGTATGTAAAATTTCGTTTCATTTTGACGACTGCTTCTTGGTGCGCAAATTTTTTTGTCCATGAGTGTATATACACACACACAGTCATCGATTTCTAGAAACAGAGGTGCTGGAACTGTAACCGGGGTGTGTGGGGGGGGTATTCCAAATTGTGTATGTATATATATATATATATACACACACACACAGTGCTCGATTTATAGAAATAGAGGTGCCGGAACTGTAACCGGGGTGTGCGGGGGGTATTCCAAATTGTGTGTATATATATATATATATATATATATATATATATATATATATATATATATATATATATATATATATATATATATATATACACACACACACAGTGCTCGATTTATAGAAATAGAGGTGCCGGAACTGTAACCGGGGTGTGCGGGGGGTATTCCAAATTGTGTATATATATATATATATATATATATATATATATATATATATATATATATATATATATATATATACACACACACACACAGTGCTCGATTTATAGAAATAGAGGTGCCGGAACTGTAACCGGGGTGTGTGGGGGTATTCCAAATCATATATATATATATGGTTATAGAGTGAAATTTCTCCAGCCTACCACACTTTGTTCAGGACCGAATCAAAACTCCATAGAGCTAATGTTATGAAGGAAACCTTTTTTCGACGGTGACCCGTGAAAGCGGCCATTCTTTTTCGGAACCATTTCTGGCCATCATAGGAGTTGCGCGCGCGCGCGCACGCACACACACACACACACACACACACACACACACATTCAGTGGAGTAATACGAAGGTATAAAAATGTTATTTACCAGCTATAATAAAGAGTATAATTAAAGATAGTGTATAGTTTTAATTACATTTTCATACTTTTTCTTTCAGAGAGGGGCATGTGAAGTTGAAGATTTGCTCGCTATAACTCGAAGCAATAAGTAAAAGCGTCTAATATACTCTCTGTTGTAAAGGATCTTTCTACAATATTAAAATAATGTACTCTTTATATGTTTATAATAAGCGATATACGAACTAATTCTTTTGTAATAGGTCATTTAGATTCCGACCAGATATAAGCTTCTCATTAATAACTGTTATTTATGTAAGTTTGTGTGAGTTTTAGAATAAGTGCATTAAAAGGATGTGCAGGAGAATATCTAGTGTTAGATGGTTAATGTGGTAGGGCATATGGTTACAGCAACTTTTCCGCAAAAATGTCCTCGATTAAAAAAAAATTTCATGAGCATTCTCCGTGAATCAATTCGTTGTGATAAAAATTAAAACTAGTGTAATTACAAGATAAAAAAGAACTTTTTATACGCCACGTTTTTAAATTTTCTGTTGAATCATATAAACTTGACAAGTATTAATATGTACTTTTGAAAAATTTTTTTGATGAATTATCCCATCAACTTGAAAGAAAATGATCAAATGCGTAATAATTTTAAGACATTTTAAGACATTTTCAATTTTAAGACATTTTCAAACAACAAAATTAACTGAAAATGAATTCAATACTGCTTAAAGGTGGCTAAAAGTATTAAAATAATGCAATGTCATCGTGTTCTGAGCTTTTCTAAAATTTTAAAATGTCTAGCTAGTCCGGAAGTTAGTCAAAAATCGATTGCAAGATTTGTACTGGACAAACACACAAACAAGAAAGCGAGTTAATAAAATCATGGTTAAATGAATTCAATTCTGTTTAAAGATGGCTAAAAGTATTAAAAGAATGCATTGTAATCGTGTTCTGAGCTTTTCTAAAAGTTTCAAATGTCGAGCTAGTCGGGTAGTTAGTTAAAAATCGATTGCAAGGTTTGTACTGGACAAACACACAAACAAACAAGAAAGCGAGTTAATAAAAACATGGTAATGAAGTAATACGGAATTTTTTTAATCCTTTAACCTTTTCCTTACGGGGTGGGATAGCATGTATCCCAAGAATACGGATCCAAGAATATATATATATAATATATATATATATATATATATATATATATATATATAATATATATATATATATATATATATATATATATATATATATATATATATATATATATATATATATATAATATATATAACCCCCTTAATGGTCGTTCTAAAGATGGAATTGGAAAAATGGGCCCCGTAAGCTAAAGGTTAATAATGCAAGGAAATTTTAAAATCTTCACATATTAATTATCGATTGATATCTCCTCTTTCAGGGTTTCATGAAATCACCTTGCAATTTGTATACCTCCCCCTAACCGGCAAGCCGTTCGTGATCCCGAAAGCAGCGTGAGTGACAGGAGCAAGCAAACGGCGGGCCCAAACTAATCTTCATGCTCTTCCCGATTGGCGACTCGTAATCCTCGTTATTATTCGGAAGTGTCAGCCTGACACGTGCTCGCCAATTGTCATCGAAATTGGCTCGTGAAAAGGACTGCAACACCGAAAGCGCCACTCGAAACTTTAAATAGAGTGCCAGGGGGGGAAAAAAAAAGCCAACTTTCGATCACTGGCTTTAGAGTTGTTACCAAAAAAAAATTGGGAGGGAGCTAGTGATTTTTTTTTTTTTTTCATGTGGTAAGGAAGGAACAATTTTTGAATAAAAATTCTTGCTTACTGGATTAAAAAGGTATAGGAAAAGAGGAGAGTAGTTTTTGACTTCAAGTTTCAGTTACAAACAAAACCATGGGGGAAATTTTCGCCCGTGGCAAAGCTGCAATTTCGTAATGTAAACACTTTATTGAGAAGTTTTCGATTTTAATCCTAAATAATCGAATTCTCGACTATTACATCCAAATTCTGATAAATAAATAATCCAACAGAGATAGATAAAAATAATACGAATATAGACAAGAAACAATAAGCTTATTGCTTCCTTGGGGGACTCGGGGCCTTGGGATGTCTTTTGGGCTTACCTGCATCCTATTCAGAAAGTTCCCCCTTGAGGTAACTGATATGGTTAGGCTCCCTGATGAAGAGACCTGTCGGTTACCTGAGTTGTTTTATGTTTCAGTTCCGGCACTTATACAGAATCTTGCCGTTGGTGCGTGGATGCCCAGAGTGCTTGATTTCTGTTTGTTTCTTGTCTATATTCGTATTATTTTTATCTATCTCTGTTGGATTATTTATTTGTTTTTTTTTTCATTATGGGGATATGAAGCTTCTGCGCTATCCTCTATTGAAAATGTTTTCTTTGCAGGATATGTTTTATGTTATAGTGATTTAGCAGTCTATGCTTGAATTTTAATTTTTGTTTATTTCTATTGTTTACATTTTACATCCAAATTCTGAATAATACATCCTAGTGTGTATTCTGTTATTAATAATATTCTAAAACTATAAAGAGTTAGAAAATAATTCACAAACTACAGCTTAATTTGAAAACATTTTCATGTCCAGTTAGTAATTCACAAACTGCAGCTTAATTTGAAAACATTTTCATGTCCAGTTAGTAATTCACAAACTACAGCTTAATTTGAAAACATTTTCATGTCCAGTTAGTAATTCACAAACTACAGCTTAATTTGAAAACATTTTCATGTCCAGTTAGTATTTCACAAACTTCAGCTTAATTTGAAAACATTTTCATGTCCAGTCAGTAATTCACAAACTACAGCTTAATTTGAAAACATTTTCATGTCCAGTCAGTAATTCACAAACTACAGCTTAATTTGAAAACATTTTCATGTCCAGTTAGTAATTCACAAACTACAGCTTAATTTGAAAACATTTTCATGTCCAGTTAGTAATTCACAAACTGCAGCTTAATTTGAAAACATTTTCATGTCCAGTTAGTAATTCACAAACTACAGCTTAATTTGAAAACATTTTCATGTCCAGTTAGTAATTCACAAACTACAGCTTAATTTGAAAACATTTTCATGTCCAGTTAGTAATTCACAAACTACAGCTTAATTTGAAAACATTTTCATGCCCAGTCAGTAATTCACAAACTACAGCTTAATTTGAAAAAAATTTCATGTCCAGTTGGTTATACTGGGAGATAGTCATTAGGATGACAAAAAGTAAAAAATATGTGAGAAATGGAATTCAAGAAATCGAAATTCACCGGGCTAGTTCAGTTGATAGTACACCGACTACAAAGTTTGGAGAAAAATGTTCGGATTGTTGTCTTAGTTTATGACCATAACAGGTTAATTATGATTTATTATTTTTTTTTCAAATTAAAGCACCGTGAAAGCATCAAGTTGTTCTGTTAACTGAAAACGTTAATTCTTAAAATTAAAGGCATTACTGATCTTTTATCTGAAATATATTTAATCCATTATCATGTTCTATTAACTAAGATGAAAAATATTTTCTGATGCATAGTTACACATACATTGCACATTCTTCATATGCTTCTATGCATATTTTCGTTAGCCATTGCGCAATTTGATAATTCAAAGTTTAAATGATGTATATATATATATATAATCTGGATAAATTCCATCTTTATATATATACATCATTTAAACTTTATACCTCTCCCAAACGGAATGAAAAAACTAATAAAATGGAGATAATTGCCAGTTTAATATCATCCAATTATTACAGTTATGATTATAAAATTTATACGTGAATACAGTGTTTTTTTTCGCTGATTTTAATATGCTTTCTATACACTTGGAATGCAGAAGAATTAACATAATCCCAAGTTAAAACAGCGTCAATGAACATGTTTCGTGTAAGCTAGTTTAAACACTTCTATGGATGTTCCCTCCATTACAGGAGGAGAAATTTCTCCTAGGGCCTCCTCATTCCCCAAACATACAAGGTAAACAAGTCATTATCACATTAAAGGTCTGTTCACATAAAAAACGTCAGCGTTAAAGATTCCAATGACGTCAGTTGGCTAAATGGGTCAATGATTGATATATGACTGGTGAAAAATTTTTACGCTGACGAATTTTATGTGAACTGGCCCTAATAATTTTGAAAGGAAAATTGTGACTTAAACAAGGAAAGTTTCAAGAAAAAGTAGGCCTAAGTACATTTAGCACTTAGTACATGTATTCTTTGTAGAAAAATAACAAAACTCTTAACCAAAAAAATTGATGAAAATAGTTTTCAATACGTAGTTTTGTTATTTGATTATTATTTTTAGTTAATACCACCAGTCTAATCACACAGCCACGTGAAATACAAATAGTTCTTCCTGTAAAGCTCTAGCCAGGGACATAAGTAACTAATTACGGAAAACACATATCTTTATTAAGTATTAAACTGCGATCTGCTTTAAACACTACCAGATGTACAAAGCTATACGCTTCTACTGCAATCGTCCAAAATCTGGCTCAAGTATTTTCAGGCTGTCTGTTCGAAGAGTAATCTACAATTGTCTGGCGTATGTACTTCTTTCGATAAATATATCAAACTTTCTAAATCATTAAAGCACGCGAAATGCCATTAAAAGTGGTTTTTTTAGATCCGGAAAACTTGTTCGAACTCAACATTAGCATCTTAAGAACTTTGAAAGTGATAGAACAGAATTCATAAGAATTAAGGTTGTGGATTTGCAGCCATATTGAATTCAATCAGCTCAGTGTAAACTTATGGAGAAAATTTTTACAGTGGTTGTCGACTTGGATTTAAATATTTTTAAAAAATTATATTCTCTAGTAGAGAAAGAAATTTTTGTCTGTATTCGATTCTTTAAAATTAACACAAAATGTTTTTAAATTTGAACTTTTCATTGGGAAAAAAATGGGGTTTACTGAGTTTTAAACGCAAATCGTTTTCTTTGGGGGACAAAATTTTTAAATTGATTTAGATAGCAGAGGTAAAAAAAAATCTTTGTTTAATATAACAATCTTTAAATCCAAGTCGATAATCACTGGAAAAATTTTCTCTATGGGTTAACACTGAGTTGAGCGAATCCAATAATGTCACTGTCCAGCAATCTTAGGTAGCAAAACGTTAACAGCAACTCTGCTGAATGAGTTATAATGCAGAATGAGATATGTTCAAGTGAAAAGTTTTGATGAACTGTAATATCACATGCGTATGTCTTACCAGGATTTTAGTAAATATGAGATGTTTTGTCACGTATACGTTATTGCGATAACGAAATTTGCTCCATCCTATATATAATAGCCGTTGTCTCTGTATGACACTTCCGGGCTGTACTCATCTTTCAATTGAAGCCCTCAGTAAACAAACCGCCGGTTAGGCTTAATTTCAATTTCAGATGTGGATCAGAATTTTTTCTTACCTAAAAACAAATATCTTCTCCATCAAATCACGTTTGTTCAGCCTATTTTTCTATAAAGCATTCAGAACTAAAAAAAAGTTGGATGTTTTTAGCTGTATATTTAACAGTTTTTAAAAATCTGTTTACTTTTGCGATGAATTCTGAAAGTAAGCAAACTTGAATGTCAATGAATCGCTTAGTGAACTGTAAAAAAATGGATGGCAGTCTACTACTCCAATCACATGAAAAACTAAATAAATAAAAAATAATGATAGGGTTTGCTTTTACAAGGTGTGGATTAAATGCAATATTTTAGATAATTCGGGATATTTTTTTAACTTTCATATACTTTTTCCATTATGACGTCAAAATGACGGGTTACCTACTAGTTTATAAATAGTTATCAATTACAAAAGCTCTTGATATTATTATAATCATTAATGCTATGAGATGAAGTGGCTAAAACTGGATTAATCACAAAAAAAATAAATAAAAGAAATAAATAAATGAATAAATTATCAGCGATGTTAGTTAAGAAAGTAACGTTACATATGCCGTGTTCAAAACGAAAAACAAATGATTATAAGCAGGTGAACTGTTTTGAAAAGCTCTGCTGCCTTAAAAGGGCAAGAATATATATATACCAATTATTTTGTAAGGATTTTGTATATTCCCAAGATTCCATACACCCAGAAAGTTTCACGCATGCGCGAGAGACAATCAAAATAATTACATCGGTATAAAAAGTATCTTTGAAAGATATTTAGCTAAGAAATGTGGAAAGGTTTTTAGTTAAAGAAATGTCACTTAATTTTGTTTTCATTTCTGACACATTCCCGGATGGTTTATTGTGGTATGAAGGTAAGTTATCATCGAGCTATGCTGCTGAAGTAAAACTTAAATACAATACCCATACCTGTAAAATATGATTACAGTTTAAATAAACGAGTTTGGGCAAATTGCATTCAAAATTTTCACATAAATCTCACGTGAAAAGCATAACAGATTTTATTTTATATTCCACTGAAGATTAAAGGTGCGGCCATTAATTTCCAGGATTGATCTAATAACTCCAGGAAATATTACATGGAATACATTCCCATTTAATATGTTTCGAAGCAACTCCCACCTGCCGTAATGCACTTCTGTGCTCGTCTGTATAAGTTTCAGAAATAACTTTTAAATGTCCTCTTTCGGAATGCTCTTTAATGTGGACGTCACCGTTTTCTCGATGGCTTCGACATCCTCAAATCTTGTTCCCTTCGGCAAATTGGCCCAGCATGAGGTCGTGGAGATGCAGCATCCTCCATACTCTCCGAACTTAGCACCGTCAGATTTTTTTCTTGTTTCCAAAACTGAAAGATTGGCCGAAGGGAACAAGATTTGAGGATGTCGAAGCCATCAAGAAAATGGTGACGTCCATATTAAAGAGCATTCCGAAAGAGGACTTTTAAAAGTTATTTCCGAAACTTACACAGCCGAGCACAGAAGTGCATAACGGCAGGTGGGAGTTACTTCGAAACATATTAAATGGGCATGTATTTCATGTAATATTTTCTAGAGTTATTAGATCAGTCCTGGAAATTAATGGCAGCACCTTGTGCTTCTCTTCAGTGGTAAATAAAATAAAATCTGTTATGCTTTTCACGTGAGATTTATGTGAAAATTTTGAATGCAATTTGCCCAAACTCATTTATCTAAACTGGAATCATATTTTACAGGTATGGCTATTGTATTTAAGTTTTACTTCAACAGCATAGCTCGATGATAACTTACCTTCATACCACAATAAACCATCCGGGAATGTGTCAGCAATGAAAACAAAATTAAGTGACATTTCTTTAACTAAAAATCTTTCAAAGACACTTTTCATACCGATGTGATTATTTTGATTGTCTCTAGCGCATGCGTGAAACCTTCTGGGTGTATGAAATCTTGGGAATATACAAAATCCCAACAAAATAATTGGTATATATATATATATATATATTCTTGCCCTTTTAAGGCAACAGAGCTTTGCCAAACAGTTCACCGGCATCTTGTGTATAAAGACTAACGTTAGTTTTGCATTTTACAGATCTTATGACTAATGTAAAGTCTCTGTCACATCAAAATCAGTTGTTGAAAATAAAATTTTAATGATCCGGAAGAAAGGAATTTTAAGTATAAATTTTGCAATATAGGCTACTCTCAGACTATAGGAGATTTTAATAAATATCAATTCCCCTTATAACATTACTTTAGCAAGCTTTATTAAAAACAATCGCAGTAAAAATAATATTGAAAAATATTTAGATTCAGCTAATAACGTCTAAAAACAGGATTACGCGCAAGGATGATAGTTCCAGCCAATTTAATACTGATATACAATAAGCTCCATCAGGAATTTTTCCCGAAGTCCCCATATGATACCAACTTTGGAAATACCCATAAAAGGTAAATGGAGGGGAAGATAATCGCCGCATCTGGCAACCCCGTTGCCGTCCTCTTGTAAGCAGCCTTGTTTGACAGGCCTTCGAAGCTTTTATCCATTGACTTCAACTTCTAATACCCCCTCAGAATGGGATTCAGCTCGTTTTATGCAAATCCGGCACGAACTGGGGAACCGCAAAGTGGGAAGTTACTTATCCGACTTGTTGCCGGAAAAATGATCCGCGCCACAGGGTATTAGCGATCCGCCAGACTCGATAAAATAAGAATTAATTAGCCAGATACACCGGCTATATATTAAATGCACCGCCGTTTTAAATGCTCCCCCCCCCCTTCTCATTCCAGGAACGGATGTATTAACCACAATTTCTCTCTCTCTCTCTCTGCTTTGTCCTTTTTCCTCTTTTTTATTTTTTTCCTTTTCCTCTATCTTCTTCTGAAACTGAAACTTGATGTGTCACCAAGGAACTCTCATTTAATAATGACTTGCCTTCGTTAATACCGAAAGAGGTGCCGTCTAAGCGCAGAGACACATATCCGAATTTGAATTTGGGGTCGATAGGCAGGGACTTATGTGCGCTTACCGCAGCGGAATTACGCTTTATTACCGCAGCGTTTGCGGATGGTTTTAATTACGCAACATGACACCAATTAAGTGAAATTGTTCCCCCTAACTTTAATGCCATGCCGTCACACGAGGGTATTATCCTTGTTATTGTAAAGATTAAGTCTTAAGCAAGTTCCAGAAAAAGTTTAATGAGGATGCAATACTTACATGTAAAGGTTGATATTGCAAGCAGAGAGAGAGAAAAGAGCCAACGAAGAAAACTATTATACTCGTGGAAATTTGAAATTGCAGTTTGCAGGCTAAAGTACTCTTTAGAAAGGAAGGGGGGGGGATATATATATATATTTTTCCTTTTGTCTTTCGCAATATTCAGTTGTGCTACTTATCCGATTCTTTGGTAATACCGCGCGGAGTTCGGAAATTATTAATAGTTTCGGATTATAATTCGGAGTGATATTTTAGGACGAACTTGTCAGACAGAGAGATAATGTGCGCGTTAAATTAAGAATAATTAGTCCATGTTAGTTTCTGGGGACGAATTCAGGCATGTAGGGTAATAACATTTATTGAACCAGAACAGGGAGAAATATATCTGCGCTGTGATTTCCCGAATCAGGCCAGAAATGTCGCCAAAAAATTCTCATTTTATATAATTGGTACAAAGCTCCGAAAATCGAGGCTTGACGTTATAAATAATTTAATAAATAAACAAACCATTTTCTGTGGATAGACAAATATTGCACAGAAAATGCCTGTATAAGTTTACAGGTTAAAAGAAATAAGAGATGGTGAAATCTATATACAGTCGAACCTCCATATATCGAAGTAGCAAATTGCCGGAAAAAAATTCGATATATAGAAATTTCGATATATAGAATTGCGCTTAGTTTTATCATAATTCTCCTAAAAAAAATTAAAGATAATTTTCGTATACGAAACTCCATTTCTAATTTATATGCGAATCCCATTAAATGAAAGTTAATAACTAAAAAATGAATTACTATGAAAGATTTATTGAGTACTAAATACCTTTAAAAAACAATAATCCAGACAGTGGTTACAGTGATCACAGTTACATTTTTTATTTATTCAGTCCACTTAAAACTTAATCAGGAACATTTTCCGCGAATTGAAGTCCATGACATATTGTTTCAAATGCCAAAAATTGAGAGATTTTGTACTAAAGTGGAATAAAATCTCCCAATTTGTCTTGAAAAAATTTCGATATATAGAGATTTTTTCGATATATAGAAACAATTTTTCTATGTAATGAACACGGAGATTTGCTAAGAGTTCGATATATAGAAAATTTCGATATGTGGAAGTTCGATATATGGAGGTTCAACTGCATTTAAGTTGCTAAGCCGACTTTTTGGGCAGTCCGTGAGAGAAAACTACTGCACCAATTTACTTCATTTTGGTCTTAAACGAAAGATTGCAATCTGTAGATTTGTCAAATTTGGATTTTTGTAACTGCAATTTTTATTAATGAGCTATAATTTACAGTTCAAAATTTGATTTCTGCGCATGCACAGTGGCACGTCTCAATCTGGCTTTAGAAACTCAATGTTTCTGCGCATGCTCAGTGACATGTATCAATGCCGAGGAGTCTAGCTAGATCTCTCTCTGCCATTTTTATTTTTATGATAATTATGTTTGTGAAATATAAGATTAAACCTGATGGAAATTGTTTATTTCGAGCTGTTTAATGAGCGATAATTTAAAATTAAAAATTTGCTTTCTGCGCATGCTCAGTGACATTTTTAAATCTGGCTTTAGATACTCAATAAGCACGAGGCCGCTTAAACATTAATTCGTTTCTGCGCATTATTATGATTTTCAACATTTGGCAATGATGTGTTGAGTATAATTTGTGTATTAGTACATTTATTTACTATCTAGCCGTCATGTTTTGACGGGTACCAACTTTATAATAAATCATTGTAAATGTCGTGTGTTAAACGTCGCCAAAGCATTGTTTGTATTCTTCCTCTATTAAAGTCACTAAGCCATTGCTGTATTACTTGTTTTGCCAGAAATTTTGGCAGATGGATTGGAAAAGGCAGATGCATAAACATTTGAAAATGAAAACTCTTGCACCCTTCTGCTAATTACTAAAAAAATAAAGTGACTCAATTTTTCCCATTTCTCGAGGACTTGCATTATTTTTTATAAACCGACTTAGGCTTTTTTTTTTTTTTTTTTTTTTTTGTAAAATGTTTCTTTCACTAGTTGAATCTAAGCCCTGTAATGTTTTATCTTCGCTTAACACAAGATAGCGTTAAAAAATAACCAAAATAATTTTCCCCATTTGAATTTATTTTGTGAGCGCTGAAAATGTTTAAATATCGTAAAAATTTATGTCATAAACACCTGTTAACCCACTTTACTATACATATTTTAAGGGTAATGTAACGAAAAGGAAAAGAAAATATTACTAAAGTGTAATTACAACCTTCGAAATTTGGGGGCGTGACCGTAGTCATGCCCTTACAGTTCGATAACTGTGATCATTTTCAGAATAGAAGATTTCAAATGAAACATAATCGAATTTAAAGGAAATGCAGTGGAATATGCATTTCCAAATG
>OU015498.1:12861431-12876431 GCA_907164885.2 Dolomedes plantarius | reverse complement strand
AGGCTAACAATCCATATGTGCAGGAATTATTTGTAAAAAAAAATTTTTAAAAAAATTTGTAAATGTGTTTTTTCAGCAGTAAAACTGCCTCACGTTGAAAACAACATTTAGGTTTATTACAAGGTAAACAAATTGATGTTCCCACGCTATAAATAATTAAGATCATGCTATGAATAATTATTGAAACTAACATTTATTAATAAATGACCTTTACTACAAATAATGACTATAGATAACAATTTATATTTTATAAACTAAGATGAACTCTGGTTAGTTATGCTTCATGGTATCTTATAAGTTACATAATGCATCTTATTCGGTGCATAAGCTCGGAAATGAATGTATTCACACATAGTTTATAAACTGTGAGGTACATACGTTGTCAGCATTGTTCTCAATAAATGGACGAAAATAATAAGATCTAGCATAAAAGGAAGCATCTTATAGCATATGTAGTACATCTTATAAGGTACATAAACCCAGAAATGAATGTATGCACACATAAAATGCATTCATATGCATGCATATGTAGGCAGGTGTGTATATAAATATGAGGTTATCTTATTATTGCAAACATAATACAACTGCAAGTTTATTTCTAAAGATTTCCATCTTCATGAGCTTGAACAATATATAGATATTTTAACAATATAAAATAATTAATCTGTTAAAATAAAGTAAATGAAACGGCATTTAAAAATCCAATTTCAGCTGTTTTAATGGACCAAGCATGCAAAATGCTTAATACTCTCAGAATCAGATAACCAGTAATTAGTAGATTTCTTTGTGTACCATTTCCAATTTTGACTGTAACATTGTATGAATTTTAACCAAAACTTTTACAGTTCGAGAATAAATGAGTAGTCTAAATAAACTTTAAAAAAGACGTTTGGGAAGATACATTTAAAATTTCCAAGTGAAGAACTAGTGTTTTGTGTTATAGGGAATAAAAGAAAAAATTATAATATATTTTAAGAAAAGTAAAACTGCACAGAGAAGGAAAAAGACAGTGTTGAAGCTAAACACAAACCTGAAAGTATATTGTTTTAATTTTGGATCTGCAAAACCTGTAGAGGGTGTGCATTGCATTATGATCATTTTCAACTTAATTATAAAGCTGTTTTCTCTGTTGTTGATACCTGATCAGAAACAGAATGGGAAAAATATATTTTTTATAGAAATATATTTTGGATAGAAATATATTTTTTATAGAATTATATAGAAATATATTTGGGAAAAATATATTTTTTATAGAATGGGAAAATATATTTTTTAATCGAATTTCATGGCAAAATTCGATTAAAACATTGTCCTAGTATTCATCATAATCTGATTTGTTACATTTATTGTGTTTTTACCTTATATGCTATGCTTATGTTTTTAGTATTACACTCTCTTGCAGGAGCCAAATTTACAGCTTCTATTAAGACAAAGTTTTGAAGAAAAGGTATATATATATATATATATATATATATATATATATCTGTACCTCGGAGGTATAGAACACTATGTCACAATGTTTGAATTTCGCTGAACAGCTTAAAGAAATCCACTTACTGTTTTTACCTCGACTCAATGATAGGACATGGTGTCATTTTCAATGGGCAAGGTCTCATCTGTATAAACATTCGCGTAACAGCTTTTCTATACTGAAAATAGTGCAAAAAAACGAAGGAATAAAGTTAAACAGTCTACTTTTAAGAAATGGACCTCCGATATATATATATATATATATATATATATATATATATATATATATATATATATATATATATATATATATATAAAAGTTAAAACGAAATAAATACAATGTAGCAGAAATTCTCAAATTTACCTTAGGGTCATGTCACTAATTTTAATTCTTAAACAATGAAACTAAACAATTTTGATACAAATGTCATGTATTTAGATTTTAACAGAAGTGGTCGGAACTCAGAAAAATATACATAGCAAATTTATGAATTAAAAAGATAAAAATTGCGCACTGAGCCTTTTTTTAATTCATAGAGTAAGATAAAGACTACTATTTCAGCTGAAAATTCTTGAATAACTACGAAGTCGGATTCGTTGATAATACCAGAGTTGAATGGCACAGATTCCTAGGTAACTCTGATCCGGAAGATGGCCGAATGGCTAGGGCGTTGGCTTTCGGTACCTGGGGCGTTGGCTTTCGGAGTCTGTGGGTTTGAATCCCACTCTGGGCATGGATGTATGTAGCCATTCGGAACCGGCTTTAAGCAGTAGGTCCCGGTCTAATTAGCCCTCGTGTAGCAATAAATGACCGTAGCGCTCCAAATCCGACCACACCTAGGCAACTCTGTCTTTTGTAACTCTAACACTGATACTCTTCAAAAGAGTTGCATTCATAGATAGACGGTATTTGTAGAGCAGTGGCGTAGCGAGCAAAACTGGCGCCCGGGGCACGATACCTTTGTGGCGCCCCCCATGAAAAACATATAGTAATATAATATATAGACCCTATATTGGCGCCCTCGATAAACATATAATAACATAATATATAGACCTTATATTGGCACTCCCCCCCCCCCCCGAAAAGCATATAGTAACATAATATATAGACCTTATGTTGGTGCCCTCCCCTAAAAACATATAGTAATATAATATATAGACCTTATATTGGCATCCACCTCGAAAACATATAGTAATATAATATATGGATCTTACATTGGCGCCCCTCTGCGAGTGGCGCCCGGGGCATGATAGACCCCCTTGCCCCCCCTTTGCTACGCCACTGTTCTAGAATGTATCACCCTAGAGCGCCTCTTTTGCGAAAAACCGAAAAACTGAAACAATAACACCCAGGAAGTGATTTTTAAACAGACGCTTGAATTTATGAACTGTTGTAGCAGTTCCGAGAGATCAGAAATAACCTTTCCGAACACGAATAACAACATTTTCAAATCACAAGCAAAAATTTTAGGAATAAGGTAAGCAGAATCTTCGATCTTATTAAACCATTACTATGAAATTTATCTTAGCTTTAAAAGGAACAGTTTCCTCGTGTTAGTAAAAATAATGTTAGTTGATTAAAATATCAACGTGGCATGCTGTTGAGATGCCTCATGGTGTTTGAACGTACAACATCAAATGTGTTAGAGAAAACCTTGGAACTAATTTAGATCAGCCCTTCAACGAGGCATGACGAATAAGGCAGGTAGGTTCGCGAAAGGGGTTCACGTGATGCAGATCTGACAGGAAGCAATCGGTTAATAATTGTCATCACTGCAGGGAGCTCTATGTCGTTTGCTTCCAGCAGGGCGACTGTAAAGACAGCCTGCAGAGAAGAGTTAGTGGTTGATGTGATTTCTCATCTAGCAATTAGGAACGCTTTATCGATAGCCACGAATTAGATGATTGTGTCCGCTGGAGGAACCATACCAGTCGATTGAAAAATGAAAGACAATAGCAGCGCGGCAAAGGGGGTTGGCACTTTCTAATGAAGATGATGATGAAGATGGATGAATTTGAACTGATAAGATAATGCTAACAGGATGCTAAACAGTAGGCATTTCTCACGTAAGTTAAATAGTGATTTAGGAGGTGATTTGTCTTAAGGGAAGTCGTCCTGTCTTGCTGCGAACGAGGTGTGACATGTGGCAGAAAGGGTTACGGGAAGATGTCGGGGATATTCGCAGATAACGTAATTTAGTACGGTTGTCTGCAGGCGGAAATTCAGAGAAGAAATATTGAAATATAAGACAGTGGTTGGTAAATCCACAACCTTAAACTAATATTTTACGCCCTTGAAATAGCCTTTGCTTTATGCACGACTTTATTTGCTATGCATATACGCTTTGTAGCATAAGAAGCTTAAACGTTTAATTTTAGCTCCTTATTTATATTGCAAAGTGTAACATAATAAAGTGATAATTCCTTGAGATGATAGAAACTTAAATTAAGAAAGTCTGTAAGTCAGTAGTGTTTTGTCTTCAGTACTAGAAACGGATTAAATAAAATGTTATTGAATATTTTGACCTTCAAGACAAATAAATCGCTTACAAATATGACTGATTTCGTAGGTAAACTATGATTGATTTTGAAAAAAAAAATCACACATTTGTCCGAAAGACGAACTAATCAAGCGCTAAGATTGAAAAATCTACACATATGCGAGTAGATGTGATTTCTTAATAACCCTCTCCTGTCCAAACTGCATTTGCATTTAACGATTTTATTATCTAATCCTGAGGCTCGAATAGCATATTAAAATAGTGTTCTCATCAACAGAAAATATGTCTTTATTTCCTCTGTAAAGATGGATCGCAATATTTCTATATTAAGATACGAAGCTCAACATTTTTGAAAATTTCGATAATTATGTCAGGAAGATCAATTTAATGATAATCTGGCTCTATTGTTTTCTAAAAATAATCTTGCTCAACAATAGCAATAACTCTAAGGGCCTGTTCACATAGGAGTCCGTTGCGGAGCGTTAAAGTATTGAAATATATTTAACCAATGACAAACCTCCAAAAGATTAGCAATGAAATTTTTAAGGCCTATGATTGGTTTATTTTCGTCTCAAAGTCATTTTTTCCTTAACGCAACGCAACGGACTCCTATGTGAACAGGCCCTAGGACAGACAATTTTAAATTTTTGTACAAGTTTAAAAAAAAAAAAATGTTACAGAGCTATTAAGTTGCTATTACTGTTGCTATTTAAAAAAACCTCAGTTATGTCAGACTTGTTTAAAAATAAAAACGATTGTGATGCAAACGGCATTTTCTCTCCTTTTTTGAACATCGTTTATCCTTTCTACTGGAAACGATCTTTTACTATCTTCCGTGCATATGCGTATATGCAATCAAACATAAGCATGCTTATTTAATTGAACAATTCTTTTTTACAATAACACTGAGGTATATTTCCGTCAGTAAAAAACCCTTTAATAAAATTCATAACGGTCTATTAATTTGACTGTCTTTATTTTTTGCCTGCCTTAATATTAAATATTCGTCTTTGACAGACTTATCTATTGATCACTTATCTAGTAAACATGTAAAGCAGTTTTAATACTTTTATCTACGAGCAAATTTCCAGTCTATCCCGAATTATAATTTGCGTTTATAAATATTATTTACCTTTCTTGCTGTTTCAAATTTTGCTAAGTTCAAGAAATAGAAAATATACTGATCCACAGTAAAACCTCGGTACGTAGTGATCCGTGTAACTCGTTCCTCCGAATAAATCGGCATAATTATCAATTTCCGTCTAACTCTCATTAACTACAAGTCAATCAAACTTATTGTTACGTGTCTCTAATTCAAGCGTTTCTCGTGATAACTCACACAGTGGACAATTTTGCAAACGACTGTAAGAGCTAAGGCGCTAAGGGAAAAAACACCGACAAGCGTCTCTTCTTATGGTGCATATACATTGGTGCAGCGTTCTCTGCCCGTGCCTTGGGGAATCCAGTGATTTATGTCACTCTGTACTCTGTACTATGCGTGGATCGCCTCCTCTGGCGGTCCATCAAAGAAAGGGTGAGGGGTCAGCGGGTCAAATGGTGTCGAGCGGGGTCGGGGGAGACACCACATCAAAGAAACCTTGCGGGCGGGAATGGGGGTGGTTCTAAATACCGTGTCTAATGTTACCGTGACTAATGTGATGACAGGAGTCGGGCAGAGAACTCTGCACCAATCTATATGCGCTATTAGGTAAGCTTCAAGTGATATAAAAGTTTAAAAGACACGGCATTTCATTTTATATCATATCATAACGAACTCTAAGATGAAAATGCCTGTGTGTGGAAGGGAGGGGGGTCTTTTAAGTTGGGTGGCTCCCAGAAATTGCCTTGCTTGAATTCCACGTCGACATCAGTTAATTGTACAGTCAACTATTAATTAGAGATAGTAGAAATCTCAGAGCAGAAAATTATTTATTTCAGCCGAGATTAGACTATGATATGACGTCATAACATGAATATGTAATGTTGATATTTAAAACTTGTTCAAAGCGGAAAATTTTCGGCAAATTTACTTTAGTCATTTACATAATTTATTAAATATTGTCGAATCCCGTTATAAAGAACTTCAAGGGACCAACGCTATAACCAGTGATGTGCTATATCCGAACCGTTAAGAAAAATGCCAGAGTTCACAAAATGTATAACTCATTAGTTTCTATGTGTATTGAATAATGATGTATTAAAAAATGATAAAATCTATTAAAAATGATCATTAATGAATTAAATTCACCAAAATCGATTACATTAAACTGACACAATACTAATTAAATGAACTAAAAGCCAAGACAAATGGAAATAAATTAATTTTACCTTTAATAGTTGCTCACTGTTTTGATACAGAAATAATCGGTAATCTTCTGCTGACGTGATGCCGATTTCAAAAACATTTTATGAATTTCTTTGTCCAATCATTCCAACACTCTTTCTTCCACTGTTTGTGTTGACAAAAACTTATTAATGACACACATCGCCGCTGTAGCATCTGAGATGGTGGGAATTTCGTCACTTATGTGCTCCTCTTCATCAGCATCAGAACCTTCGATTTCAGAATGATTCATTTTAGTTTCTTCCACAATATCTTCATCAGTCGGAATTTCACATGCAATGACTTCATCATCACATGTTTCGAAAAATTGCATGTCACAATCTGAGAATGTTGAAATTTTGTGCTTTTCTATCCATATAGCGATAGGTAAATCATCATCATCATCTTCAACATACGAAGTAGCGTCAACGTTCTTAAAAAGTTTAAAATTTAAAAAGAAATTCAGTAGTCGACTGAAAGAGGTTCGTTATAGCCAATTCTTAAGATTTCGGAGTTTGCTATAAAAGGATAAATTAGCATTAAATACAATAGGAAAACGGCGGGACCAAAATTTTCATTCGTTATATCCGTGAGTTCGTTATATACCGGATTCGCTATAACGCGATTTAAGTGTATCTATAAAATTGCATTTTTTTCATGATATCAGGTAAAATTTAAACCGTTTTTAGTTAAACTTCAATGGACATTATTAGAAATTGTTAGAGTAATGTGTATTGAGACCATTCATTCATTTCGTTATTTAAATACAGTCGAAAACCCATTATAGCGATCCCGGTATATAAAGAACTCACAAATATAACGAACGAAAATTTTGGTCAAGCCATTTTTCTATTGTACGTAATTTAATTAGTATTGAGTCAGTTTAATGTAATCGATTTTAGTCGACTTAATTCATTAATGATCATTTTTAATAGATTTTTATCATTTTTCAATACATCATTATTGAATACACATTGCCACTAATGAGTTATACATTTTGTGAATGAGTTATTCATTTTTCTTAACGGTTCGGATATTGCGAACCACCGGATAAAGCGAACTAAACTTTTGGTCCCTTGAAGTTCGTTATAACGGGGTTCGACCGTAGTTAAAATCTAAATCCCTTTTGTTTAGATTTTAGAAGATTTAACGAAATTCTTCGAAAATAAAAAAGGACAGAGACCTGAATAGTTGTTCTAAAAGTTCCAGCACATACTTACCATAGAAAGTGATTTTGGTTACAGTACAAAAATGATACCAGAAACATTTGCCGTAAAAGCAAGTTCCGATATTTATATTTCATTCAATATAGAATTAAAATTGCATTTATTTATTTATTTATTACATTTTTCCTTGCTGTACCATCATATTTCCAGTGAGTAACTTTGAATGTCTTCGGTTGCAACGTAATTTATGTGATTTATCTTTGAATACGCAATCGAAAAATTTTTTGAAGTTCAGGGAAAAAAAAAACCAGATAATATCTTTACATTTTCAAACTTACAAAAATAGGATGAAGAAAAAAAAAATCTATCACTTCACTTCTTACGTCTTGGACGTCTAAAATAAAATGTCCATTTAAAAATTTCTAGCTTATTACAGAGGGGACATAAAAGTTTGGTCAAAAATATCGAAATATCTTCTTTATTTCAAAACTTTATTAAAGATGTCATTTGAACCCAGTGTCATTACGTACGACCTCGCATGAAGCATGCAATTATTCATATAAAAGAAAAAAAAACTTAATTTCTCCCACCTTCTTCACAGAGGAAAAAGAAAAAATTAACCTGGAAGAAAATAAAAAGAAATATAAAGTCACTTAAGAATAAGAGAAGAAAAAAAAAAGTCCCTTAAGATGAAAATTTTTTTCCCTCCAAAATTCCGAAACAATTTTCTCAAATTTCGCGTATTTCTTCCTGCGATTTTAATCACGCAGTAAGTACTTAATGCACTGTTCCTCTGCACAATGCTGTGTCGCTTGTCGCAAGAGTCTGTGACGGGCGTATATTAAATATGAATCTAAAGAAAAGACTAATGATCCATCTGTAGGAAGCTAAGCGCTATATGAAGAGCCTACGGGATTCGTTCCGGATTTCAAGAGAGAGAGAGAGGGAAAAAAAAACACTTTTTCCCGAAGTGTAATGGAAATCGGAGAGATATTCTTTTTACCGGAAATTTTATACCGTTGCCTGTTTCCGATATCATCATTTGTATGGATATCGGAGGGGAAATGTGAAATTTATTCATTTTGCAGGGCTGTTCCGTAGTAAGTAGGGGGGGGGGACATAATGCAGGTGTCTTGATTTCAGATATTTTACGTTAATGTATAGATAAAGCATTCAGAGATAAATAACGGTTCGGGAAGCATTGCTATTACAGTTCCTTTCTTTGAAACGTCTTATATTATTATTGAGAGTAACAGAAAGGTAGATTACAGTTAACACCAACTGGAAATCAAAGTAGAGAAATAATTGTAAACTCCTCGGAGTTGAGAAAAATGTGGCCTTTAGACTAACTATACTCGGACATTAACCGGACATTTTTACCGGACATTTTATACCTTTGCCTGTTTCTGATATCATCATTTGTATGGATATCGGAGAGAAATGTCAAATTTATTCATTTTGCAGGGCTGTTCCGTAGTAAGTAGGGGGGGGGGCATAATGCAAGTGTCTTGATTTCAGATATTTTACGTTTATGTATAGATAAAGCATTCAGAGATAAATAACGGTTCGGGAAGCATTGCTATTACAGTTCCTTTCTTTGAAACGTCTTATATTATTATAGAGAGTAACAGAAAGGTAGATTACAGTTAACGCCAATTGGAAATCAAAGTAGAGAAATAATTGTAAACTCCTCGGAGTTGAGAAAAATGTGGTCTTTAGACTAACTATACTCGGACATAAACCGGACATTTTTACCGGAAATTTTATACCGTTGACTGTTTCCGATATCATCATTTGTATGGATATCGGAGAGAAATGTGAAATTTATTCATTTTGCAGGGCTGTTCCGTAGTAAGTAGGGGGGGGGGGGACATAATGCAGGTGTCTTGATTTCAGATATTTTACGTTAATGTATAGATAAAGCATTCAGAGATAAATAACGATTCGGGAAGCATTGCTATTACAGTTCCTTTCTTTGAAACGTCTTATATTATTATAGAGAGTAACAGAAAGGTAGATTACAGTTAACGCCAATTGGAAATCAAAGTAGAGAAATAATTGTAAACTCCTCGGAGTTGAGAAAAATGTGGTCTTTAGACTAACTATACTCGGACATAAACCGGACATTTTTACCGGAAATTTTATACCGTTGACTGTTTCCGATATCATCATTTGTATGGATATCGGAGGGGAAATGTGAAATTTATTCATTTTCCAGGGCTGTTCCGTAGTAAGTAGGGGGGGGGGGGGGACATAATGCAGGTGTCTTGATTTCAGATATTTTACGTTAATGTATAGATAAAGCATTCAGAGATAAATAACGATTCGGGAAGCATTGCTATTACAGTTCCTTTCTTTGAAACGTCTTATATTATTATAGAGAGTAACAGAAAGGTAGATTACAGTTAACGCCAATTGGAAATCAAAGTAGAGAAATAATTGTAAACTCCTCGGAGTTGAGAAAAATGTGGTCTTTAGACTAACTATACTCGGACATAAACCGGACATTTTTACCGGAAATTTTATACCGTTGACTGTTTCCGATATCATCATTTGTATGGATATCGGAGAGAAATGTCAAATTTATTCATTTTGCAGGGCTGTTCCGTAGTAAGTAGGGGGGGGGCATAATGCAAGTGTCTTGATTTCAGATATTTTACGTTAATGTATAGATAAAGCATTCAGAGATAAATAACGATTCGGGAAGCATTGCTATTACAGTTCCTTTCTTTGAAACGTCTTATATTATTATAGAGAGTAACAGAAAGGTAGATTACAGTTAACGCCAATTGGAAATCAAAGTAGAGAAATAATTGTAAACTCCTCGGAGTTAAGGAAAATGTGGTCTTTAGACTAACTATACTCGGACATAAACCGGACATTTTTACCGGAAATTTTATACCGTTGACTGTTTCCGATATCATCATTTGTATGGATATCGGAGAGAAATGTGAAATTTATTCATTTTGCAGGGCTGTTCCGTAGTAAGTAGGGGGGGGGGGGGACATAATGCAGGTGTCTTGATTTCAGATATTTTACGTTAATGTATAGATAAAGCATTCAGAGATAAATAACGATTCGGGAAGCATTGCTATTACAGTTCCTTTCTTGAAACGTCTTATATTATTATAGAGAGTAACAGAAAGGTAGATTACAGTTAACGCCAATTGGAAATCAAAGTAGAGAAATAATTGTAAACTCCTCGGAGTTGAGAAAAATGTGGTCTTTAGACTAACTATACTCGGACATAAACCGGACATTTTTACCGGAAATTTTATACCGTTGACTGTTTCCGATATCATCATTTGTATGGATATCGGAGGGGAAATGTGAAATTTATTCATTTTCCAGGGCTGTTCCGTAGTAAGTAGGGGGGGGGGGGGACATAATGCAGGTGTCTTGATTTCAGATATTTTACGTTAATGTATAGATAAAGCATTCAGAGATAAATAACGATTCGGGAAGCATTGCTATTACAGTTCCTTTCTTTGAAAACGTCTTATATTATTATAGAGAGTAACAGAAAGGTAGATTACAGTTAACGCCAATTGGAAATCAAAGTAGAGAAATAATTGTAAACTCCTCGGAGTTGAGAAAAATGTGGTCTTTAGACTAACTATACTCGGACATAAACCGGACATTTTTACCGGAAATTTTATACCGTTGACTGTTTCCGATATCATCATTTGTATGGATATCGGAGGGGAAATGTGAAATTTATTCATTTTCCAGGGCTGTTCCGTAGTAAGTAGGGGGGGGGGGGGGACATAATGCAGGTGTCTTGATTTCAGATATTTTACGTTAATGTATAGATAAAGCATTCAGAGATAAATAACGATTCGGGAAGCATTGCTATTACAGTTCCTTTCTTTGAAACGTCTTATATTATTATAGAGAGTAACAGAAAGGTAGATTACAGTTAACGCCAATTGGAAATCAAAGTAGAGAAATAATTGTAAACTCCTCGGAGTTGAGAAAAATGTGGTCTTTAGACTAACTATACTCGGACATAAACCGGACATTTTTACCGGAAATTTTATACCGTTGCCTGTTTCCGATATCATCATTTGTATGAATATCGGAGGGGAAATGTGAAATTTATTCATTTTGCAGGGCTGTTCCGTAGTAAGTAGAGGGGTTTGGGGGCATAATGCAGGTGTCTTGATTTCAGATATTTTACGTTAATGTATAGATAAAGCATTCAGAGATAAATAACGGTTCGGGAAGCATTGCTATTACAGTTCCTTTCTTTGAAACGTCTTAGATTATTGTAGAGAGTAACAGAAAGGTAGATTACAGTTAACACCAACTGGAAATCAAAGTAGAGAAATAATTGTAAACTCCTCGTTGTTAAGAAAAATGTGGCCTTTAGACTAACTATACTCGGACATTAACCGGACATTTTTACCGGAAATTTTATACCGTTGCCTGTTTCCGATATCATCATTTGTATGGATATCGGAGGGGAAATGTGAAATTTATTCATTTTGCAGGGCTGTTCCGTAGTAAGTAGGGGGGGGGGGCATAATGCAGGTGTCTTGATTTCAGATATTTTACGTTAATGTATAGATAAAGCATTCAGAGATAAATAACGGTTCGGGAAGCATTGCTATTACAGTTCCTTTGCTTTGAAACGTCTTATATTATTGTAGAGAGTAACAGAAAGGTAGATTACAGTTAACACCAATTGGAAATCAAAGTAGAGAAATAATTGTAAACTCCTCGGAGTTGAGAAAAATGTGGTCTTTAGACTAACTATACTCGGACATTAAAAAATATTTTTCTATACGTAGATTGTGTTTCTGAACTCGTTCAAATTATACTGTCTTCAAAAGGTGAGGTTATTATGTTGTTGTTGATTATGCCACTTGACCGACAGCAACGCCAGATCAAGTCTCGCGGGCTATGGGTGATGAAGGTGCGGCTACGGTTTTGACTGGCACCTCAAGGGTCGGAGTCCGACTTGGCCAAAGGACCAGTCTCGTCATTTTGAACCGAATTAAGTGACGAGACCGGAGCACTTGACCCAGCACCTCCAGAAGTAATTTTAAGCACTCGGAGGACATTTCAACTGCTACAGATTTTACGTGCACCAGACGCCATTAGTGTACACGGCAGTGGATTTGTCAGTGACGTGCATCGAGCCAGTGACTTTCAGATCACTAGCCCGCTGCTCTTTCTAACTGGGCCACTGGGCCCCTAGGTGAGATTATAACGTATGATAACCACATCAGTCTCACTAAATTCGAAAACTATGTGGTATCTCTAAGCTTGCACAACATTGTTAAATCTAATTTTTGCTGTTATACACGATAAGCTCCTTGCAAACATAGCCCCTTTGAATAGTGGAGATAACATGCATTTGAGATTTTTTATACGAAATTTTATCGATGGCGAAATTTATCGCCGTTGTAAATCAGTCCATAAAGCAATGAATTCAATCTGCCATGGACAGTAGATTAGACTACAGTTACTATAGTTAAATTGCACGCATAAATTGACAAATGAATGTGTTCCTTGTAATGGAAGGTATATATACTTTTTCGAAGCAACTCAAACTTTCCATGTGAGTTATTGTGGAATTAAGAAGCAGCTGTCTTTCTCAGAAAATTATCTGAAGATAATAAAATAAAAGGCAAAAATATTTAGTATTTTACTTTTTGAGTAACTTCTGTTATCAAAAACACAAGGCTCTAAAGTATTCATATATGTTTGAAGGTCTTTGTTGCTTTAAGAAGTTTTAATTTTATTTTTTTCACAAAATGCAATTTTGAAGACTAATTTAAGTTAATATCAAAATTTACATTTGGTTTAAATAATCTATTTTAGCACATTTCAAATGTTAAAATTGGCGAACTAAGAACCTTAAATCCCCGATGAAGCAAACAATGAAGAATAGAAAAATAAGGTACAATAAATAAAATGAAGGGAACTATTGCTTTAGAAAGAAATTTATCTAAACGAGAGAACGGTGATGGACACTGAAATAAAACTATTTCCTATTATTAATAACTTACAGCTTTTTATAATACAGTTTTATTTTCATAAATTTATGGTCCATAGTTAAAACTATTTATAAATTTATTTATTAAACATATTAGTTATGGTTGGTTTAAAAAAATATTGAAAAATTAAAAAGCTGAATTGTGATTAAAAAAAATTCTGATTTTATATCTAATCATACGTTGTCCAAATTTATTTATTTAAAAGACATGATTATTTATGATTGATTTAGATTTTGCACTTTTCTATGAATTTTGATATCCGTTGCGTCACTTTAATTATGCATATAACAATGTATATCTATATATCTAAATATTAAAGATTAAATGAAGCAGAGGAAATCGCAGAAAATTGTTCCTAATATATAGGGTAATTCAAAATGAATATAGCGATTACAAACAGCTACAACTATTTAATAGAAAAAACTTATCAATAAGAATTACACAGAATGTGAAAAGAAGTTCAAAATATTGTTTACATACTTTATAAATGCTCTATGCGACTCCCCTTGGACTAATACGCTTGCGTTGGTGGCTCCACATATTCTTCAGAATGTATGGCGTGAAATGGACTACCTCTTAGATGTTGACCGTGTGACCAGTGGGAGTCGCATAGAACATTTATAAAGTATGTAAACAAAATTTTGAACTTCCTTTTACATTCTGTGTAAATCTTATCAATAAATTATTTTCGATTAAATAGTACATCGCATAGAACATTTATTAAGTATGTAAACAAAATTTTGAACTTCCTTTTACATTCTGTGTAATTCTTATCAATAAATTATTTTCGATTAAATAGTACATCGCATAGAACATTTATAAAGTATGTAAACAAAATTTTGAACTTCCTTTTACATTCTGTGTAATTCTTATCAATAAATTATTTTCGATTAAATAGTACATCGCATAGAACATTTATTAAGTATGTAAACAAAATTTTGAACTTCCTTCTACATTCTGTGTAAATCTTATCAGTAAATTATTTTCGATTAAATAGTTATAGCCGTTTGTAATCGCTATATTCACTTTGAATCACCCTGTATATTGCTCCTATGAATCAAAAAATAAATGAAGCATTTCATCATAAGCTTTCAAACGAAGTAAGATAGAGTAATATATGTACAATATTTCTCCTGGCTCAAATTCCGCCATTTTGTCCAAATATATAATTTATGGCGCCAGGATAGACTTAAGCTTGCGCCAAACTTCACTAAAATTGGATTTAAGAATCCCGTACCATAATCACACTCATTACAGCGACATTCAAAGCATGCACAGCAAAAGGGGGACTTATCAAAACTCCCCATCTCTTACGAGTAAAAGCCGTATCATAATTCCGCCAAGTAATGCTCTTCCAGGCTTAACTCTTCAGCATATCCCTGGGAGCCTCGAGTTGACGGGTGTCACAATCATTTCATGCCTTTCTCTTTCATTTTACAATTTGCAGTTTTAAAACCCGGCAAAGAAAAATGAAATACCCGGGATCAGAGGGAAAATTCCGATCGCTTCTACGCCTGAAGAAACAACCGTTTAGT
>OU015498.1:12853931-12856431 GCA_907164885.2 Dolomedes plantarius | reverse complement strand
AGATTAGTTCCCAAGCATGCTTGGTCCTCATTTTATCGACCCAATCAAGGGATGAAAGGCTTAGTCGACCTTGCCCAATCGCAGGATTGAACCCTGGACCTGTGGCGTGGCAGCTTGACGCTTTTAGCCACTGTGCCACCGAGCTTGTATAAATTAAGTTCAACTCCTTATAAAACACACTTGGATCATCCTTTTTTTTTTCGCATTAGTCAACGCCCGCTGGTGAAGTGGCATCGGTCCACAGTGCTGAAAAGCAATTTCGGACTGTTGTGCCATGAGTTAGGGTCAGTCGTAGACATCAATTCCAGATCGCGTGAAACTCCGACAATCCCACAAAGGAACAACATTGTTGCATACTAATCATACAGCGACTGACGGTGGGACGCACTTCAAAATGATCCCAACAACTTCTAGGACCGTCAAAGGTGTATTTTATAAAGCTGGCGAATTTGAAAGTATAAAATAATCACTGGAGAAGTAGTAAAATCACGGGACCACCACCATTAGAAGTACATTCATATAAGTCGGTACCTTTCTAAAGCGCGTAATTAAATCAAAAAGGCAGCAATCTAATAAAATAGGAATTTAGTAAGACTTACAGTATATAATAATAAGATGATATAAAGTTAAAAAAACCTGTTTTACATTTGATAAAGCATATATGTCCATAACATGTTTAGTGAAAAAACGGCAGTTAGTAAAATAAAGGTGTATATCTAATGTTTTCAGTTAAAATCAATAATAAAGTGCAATTTATTATTGACCACTCCATAAATGTAATTTATTATTGACCACTCCATAATATGTCCATAACATGTTTAGCGAAAACACGGCTGTTAGTAAAATAAAGGTGTATATCTAATGTTTTCAGTTAAAATCAATCATAAAGTAATTTATTATTGACCACTCCATACGTGTAATTTATTAATGACCACTCCATAATAAAATGTAATTGACCACTTCATGAATGTAATTTATTATTGACCACTCCATAAGTGTAATTTATTATTGACCACTCCATAATAAAGTGTAATTGACCACTCCATGAATGTAATTTATTATTGACCACTCCATAAGTGTAATTTATTAATGACCACTCCATAATAAAATGTAATTGACCACTTCATGAATGTAATTTATTATTGACCACTCCATAAGTGTAATTTATTATTGACCACTCCATAATAAAGTGTAATTGACCACTCCATGAATGTAATTTATTATTGACCACTCCATAAGTATAATTTATTATTGACCACTCCATAATAAAGTGTAATTGACCACTCCATGAATGTAATTTATTATTGACCACTCCATAAGTGTAATTTATTAATGACCACTCCATAATAAAATGTAATTGACCACTTCATGAATGTAATTTATTATTGACCACTCCATAAGTGTAATTTATTATTGACCACTCCATAATAAAGTGTAATTGACCACTCCATAAATGTAATTTATTATTGACCACTCCATAAGTGTAATTTATTAATGACCACTCCATAATAAAATGTAATTGACCACTCCATGAATGTAATTTATTATTGACCACTCCATAAGTGTAATTTATTATTGACCACTCCATAATAAAGTGTAATTGACCACTCCATAAATGTAATTTATTATTGACCACTCCATAAATTGTAATTTATTATTGACCACTCCATAAATGGTAATTTATTATTGACCACTCCATAAGTGTAATTTATTATTGACCACTCCATAAGTGTAATTTATTATCGACCACTCCATAATAAAGTGTAATTTCTACATATGTTTAGCAAAAAATCAAAGACGATAGTGAAGTAAACGCATATACCTGATATTTACAGTCAAAACCCCCAAAAGAGACGTAAAACCCATTTCATCCCATATATTCCTCATAACTGACAATCCACTTCCATCCTTCTAACTAACGACCGCTACACATTCGTCCCTCTCTTTCCTCGGCTTCCCTCCCGAAATCAGTCCCTAATATTTTAAGTCAACATGTCTGAGGTTCGTAAACCGAGAGAGGGAGTCAGCAGCCAGCGCCCATTTGTCAGTGGCGTGCGCGGACGCCACTGAACAAACAGAGACCGAGTGTTGATGACATTATGACACGCTGCCGCGGTGATTAATGGCCGCAGATTACACTGGAGCCGCGGCCGAAAAGCAAACACCGGGGAAAACAGATGCGGTAACAGAAGTGACACGATTTGGCTCCGGAGGGGGGGAGTGCTGCTCGGACGTGTGAAGTTTGCTTGCAAGTGCGCACGTTGCTTGGGATTTTTCGGAGGAACGCTTGATTTTAAAGCACACAAAGCGGGCGACTCGACGCGAGCGTGTTATTCCTTTGTGGCGGTGCGCAGTGCCTGATACAACACCTATAGCGGAACAAAGGAAGGCCGTGTCAGTGTGAACTTTGTACAGCAAAACAAATCAATCGACTTGACGAATATATTTCATGTGGTTATGCCTTGCACATTCAACCGCGTCGTATACTGTATCAATTCAA
>OU015498.1:12806978-12853831 GCA_907164885.2 Dolomedes plantarius | reverse complement strand
TTCGACCCGCGCTGCTGCTCACATTTTTCCCACGCAGGATGGGGCGCCCTGCATGCAAGGAATTAAATGGTTTCAGAAAATAAACTGGAATCTCCATATGGCGCCGATCTCATAGTTTTAGTGTTCGGGTGGATAAATCCCGGCCTCCCCTGATTAGCATAACCTCCCCGGCAGTAACCAATTAATCATCTCTTTTCTCTGAGAATTCTTAGGAAAGGAGCTCCGCTGTCACTTGTGGGTGGGGTACAAATTGTGCACGGCATGCAAAGGCGTTATTTCGAAAAAAAAAAAAAATTACTCAGTTTTTTAAAAATTTTGGTTGGGGAATCTTGGTTTGAAAAAAAAAAAAAAAAAGTCCTTTGTGATAAGCGCATGGCATCCCCATTGTTTCACCTCTTTTATCCGGGAGCATAAAACAAGAAGGCTTTTGCAGGAAAATTTTTGCAACAATTCGACCGACTGACAACAATATTTTCCTTAATTTGGGGGTAAATAAAATATTTTCACTAAAAATTACAACGAAGTCATATTTAAGAAAATTCTCTCTGTACTTGCATTGTCGTAATAAGTCAAATACGAGTTAACCGTAAGGTCATTTAGAATTATTCTGTTATTTTTCCCATTCAAGAAAATAAAATTCAAGAAAATAAAATAACTTCGTATAAAATAAATTCAAGAAAATAAAATAACTTCGTATAAAATAAATTCAAGAAAATAAAATAACTTCGTATAAAATGAATTCAAGAAAATAAAAATAACTTCGTATAAAATAAAATTCAAGAAAATAAAATAACTTCGTATAAAATAAATTCAAGAAAATAAAATAACTTCGTATAAAATAAATTCAAGAAAATAAAATAACTTCGTATAAAATAAATTCAAGAAAATAAAATTACTTCGTAATCGCGGGTAATAATTTAACGCTATGTATGACATTTAAAAAAATTACATTATATTACAAGAATATATTATTTTAAGCTTGAAATAAACAAATTATTAACACTTTAAAAAAAATTATTTTGGTTTAAAGTATATAAAATTTTGAAGTGTAAAATATATTCACTGATAAAAATATTTTTATTAAATAGTATACACACACACACACACACACACACACACACACACACACATATATATATATATATATATATATATATATATATATATACACATAGATATATATATTCACAGTGCGTCAAATAAGTTTTAAGACTCGTCTCAGAGCGCAGGTTGTAATGTTGCTGTGAGTGTAAATGTGCATGTGTCATAATGTGCATCATCTTCTGGTACACTGTCAACAAGTTGAGCGCATTTCGTTAAGTAGTTGAGAGAAGGCGAGCATTTATTGCAGAAGTGAATTTTTTTCATGTTGATTTTTTAAGATGGAGCAAAGAGCTGTAATTAAATTTAACGGAAAACTTGGTAAAACTGCTTCGGAAACATACCAACTCATGAAACAAGTTTACGGTGACTGTTATTTAAGTAGATCAAATGTTTTTGTGTGGAACAACGTTTTTTTTTCGGACGAAGAGATACGGTAGAAGATGATCAGCGTAGTGGAAGACCAATCTCATCTAGGACACCTGAAGTTATTGAGAAAGTACGAAATTTCGTAACAAACGATCGCTGTGCATGACTGAGAATGACGGAAGACTCTTTAAACATCAACAAAGAAACAATTCGAACCATCCTACATGAAGATTTGGGCAAAACAAAAGTGCGTGCAAAATTTGTTCCACACACTTTAACCCCAGAAAAAAAAGCAATGAGAAGTGCACATTGTAGAGACATCGTTTCAGCCGCTGAAAACGATCCAAATTTCTTGAAGTCCATCGTTACAGGTGATGAAACCTGGTGTTTCCAATATGACCCTGAAATAAAGCGACAAAGTGGGGAATGGAAGTCACCAAATTCGACGGAAGCCAAAAAAGCAAGAAAAGTTCCATCCAAAATCAAAACAATGTCATTACATTCTTCGATATTAAAGGTATTATCCACAAAGAATTTGTTCCAACTGGACAAACAATTACAGGTCAATACTACTTAGCTGTTTTAAAGCGTTTGATGGCCAGAATTCGTCGCATTCGTCCAGTCTACACAAGGACTGAAAGCAGTTGGTGTTTGTTACACGACAATGCACCCTGTCACACCTATCTTATTGTTCGTCGACTTTTGGCAAAAAATAATGTCTGCGTGTTGAACCATCCACCGTATTCACCTGGTTTAGCACCCTGTGACTACTCCTTATTCCCAAAACTTAAAATGAAGTTAAAAGGATGGTATTTTGAGGATATTTCGACCATACAAGAAGCATCGACATGTGCTTTGGAGGCCATTCCACAAAGTGATTTACAACAGGCGTTCGATTCATTAATAAATCGCTGTAAAAAGTGCATTGAAGCCACTGGGTCCTATTTTGAATAAAAAGCCAAAACAGGTATTAATTTCTTGTTTCCATTTCTTTTTACAGACCCAGTCTTAAAACTTATTTGACGCACTGTGTATATATAAGAATAAGATGAAAGAGAAAACCAGTAATAGCTCTAAAGCTACTTGCAGCCAGGAACAAATAACATGAAAAGAAAAGTATGAATAAGGTTTTTGACAGCATTTCTTCATCAGCGGTGTCAATGCTGTCTAAAAACCAATGGATTGTTTCCGATGAGTATGATCTATACAATAAACACACTCAGACACCGTACAATCCATGAATAACAGAAGAAATGATTAATAATTGAATTAAGATTGAATAAAAGTACTTAACCAAAGAACACCAAACCTGGCGCTAGTCAGAGTAGAAGTTAAGAACTTGTAACCGCAAGCTGACTGACGTCACAAAACTTGCAACCATTGAGGTAGTGGATTCTCAGTTACAGACTTACTTAGGTTACCGTATATATATATATATATATATATATATATATATATATATATATATATATAAACATGTGTGTGTGTGTATGTGTATTAAACTCTCTGACTGATGCATTTTTTTGGCTTCAAATAAATGTAGCATTAAACTATAGAAAATTTTATGATTAAAACAAATATTTTAAGCTTGAAAGAAATAAATTAACATTGCAAATTAGTAACTAAACAATACAAATTACAGAAGACAATTTATCTAACTTATAAACTGTCTAACAATTAAAATCCTTCTAAAAAATTTTAAAAGCAAGCATTATAATATTTGTCAATAATATTTTGTAACTTCAAATGAAATAACAGCCTTATTCCGAACATTTCCAATTAAATTAAGTGTTCTGGCACTATTTTAAAAAAGATAATCGTAGAAAATACATGTCACTCAAAACCTTTAAATCTCCATTTTTGTTAATTTACTTTTACCAGTTGCCCTAATATGAGCAGTGAATCAAATGAAAATCTTGGAATTGCGATAAAAATACAAAGCACAGGGCTACTATTAGCATATTGGGTGTATTGTCGCCAAAACCTTTTAAAAAATGCCTTGCGGTGGTAGTACCGCGAAAACAAGCTATAGGACATCATAGCAACAGCATAAAGATGACTGTCCAACAAGTAACAGGCGTGAGAAATAAACAGCAAGCAATTCTTTTTATTTTTACTCATATATACGGATCACAATGAAATGCCTAGGCGAATGAAGTTCTGGAATAGTAATGCATGTGCATCACTGCAACGAGTGTGCGAGAGTAGCCCAAAGCACTGAAATTACATGAATGGTGACACACAGTCTTGATTGAATGAAGCCCATTTTGCTACAGTCGGACTGACATCAGAGACTATAGCAAAAATTTTACCGCATTACGATGGAAAATCTACTAGCGACAGCGAACTCAAAAGTCGTAGTTCTAAAAATGTTACGGTTAAGCAACACCATATCATCCTTGATATCCACCAGATCCCTTAAAATTCAGCAAGAAATCTGGCATGGTAGCTATCTCGAAAATTGAAAGAACGACATGTAAATGAATATATATATAAAAAAAAAAAAAAATTACACGAATTTGAAGCGAGAGGGAATATCTTCCTAGACAGATTTGCTTTTTCAATTAAAACGCGTGGTTCACCAAGAAACAAGCAAGGA
Organism: Dolomedes plantarius; assembly: GCA_907164885.2. Taxonomy (NCBI): domain Eukaryota; kingdom Metazoa; phylum Arthropoda; class Arachnida; order Araneae; family Dolomedidae; genus Dolomedes; species Dolomedes plantarius. The sequence goes on along the minus strand of OU015498.1, from coordinate 12,849,762 downwards.
AGGGTGGCATCACCATTCCCCAAATCAACAATATTCCACCCACAGCCGTTCTGTTGTGAAGTTTATCCCGATTCTTTCTTAGTTTGAATATAGCGTCATTATGGAACACTACAAGGCCAGGAGGCAAGTTTTTACCAGTGCCATGAATTCGCATATACTCAGAAATCATCTTTGGACTCCAGAGGACATCGACTTCAGTTCATCTTGTATAGCATTGCTCAATCTAATTCCGCTCCTGCAAAGTTTATAATTATTAAGGACCTACTCTTAAAGTTTCTAAGACATCTATCGCATAAGCCAGACCCGCTTGAATGATTACCATCAGATGTGCACATCTTAAGATCATTTAAAGGGATGATGGAAGACTCCCATATCTGAACAAAAGTGTGCACGGCTGGGGCAGAAAAACCTATCAATACAACTAAAAAACCTTTTTCTATAGGTGTCTTGGCTGTTTGTAAACGCTGGAAGTGTGGAACCGATCTCTACTGAAACTACGTCAGAAAACAATGCAATCGCTTTCCAATTTTGATTAACGAATGATTATGAACAGATATAATTTTGAATAGATAATTGATAATTAATAATTTTGAATAGATTATAAAATTAGTATTTAAGACTTATCAGCCTGACTGTAATATACTTACTTAAACTGATCGCTCACTGGAATGTATCATTTAAAAGAACAAAATGGATTAGTAATGTGTTAGTAAACAATATAATTGCTTTTTTTCGATGCTGGCCATAAATTGGCTAACTGAAACTTAAGTTACATCTATAAGAGCCAGTATTTTGTATTAATAGTATTCCCTTTGACAAAACTAAATGAGTTAGCCCCAAAAGTTGACACTTTTTGTTATCTAAATCAGAATTTAGAGTTCAGTTATTTAGATACTGACCTCATAAGGTTTTAATTTTGCCGTTACATATTTCTTTATATCATAGATATTTTTCAGGATAAATTCCAAACTAAGCTGATTATGCATATCGTCCTCATACGACAAAGTTAAAATAAAATATTTACGTCTCTGATCAAATACTACGTAGCTTTACATATATTATCTCTACCTTCTATTCTGCTTGAGTAAATTTTATTATTCGAGAAATTTAAATAAGTCACACACTGCTAATAAGTCACAAAGCTTGCATATTTAATTACGTAACCCATCTTGGTCAACTTTTTTAATCAAAATACTCGAATTTCAGCTTATTGAAATATACGCGATAATGCACAGCTCAATTCATCTTGTTAGCATCTGAATATACTTCTTTCATAATGCATTTTTAAATAACTTTCCAGACCAAGAACTCCCTTTTATATTAAAATGTAAATGTCAGATACAGCGACTGTTTTAAACGAACCCAGAATACCGCTGAGATGAAAGTCAAAAATTTAATCTTGTTGAATTAAACTCAGAGCCTCCTTCCTCTCTCATTAACATAACACCCTTCAAGGTGGTCCTTACTTGAAGCCTGGAATTTTTCTTTCTTTCTACGCATTCTTTGGAAAAGATTTAAACCATTCATGGGTGGCATAAAAATTATACACGTGCATGACAATGGCGGTGAAAAAGCTCGAATGTTAACAACCCTGGGAGTGTATTCCGTAAAAATGTCTTTTGATAGAATGAAATGCATATTATTTTCCTTATTCAAATTGTATTTTGACGATTATCTATATATATAAAACAGTTCCGTAACTGACTCATTCACTGACTGACATACAACGCACAGACCAAACCGCTGGACCTAAAGGGCTGAAATGTTGCATGGGGATTCTTCTTATAGTGTAAGGGTGCACTAAGAAAGATTTTTGAAAAATTCTTCTTAGATTTTTTTAAATTAAATTTTTAAGCTGTTTTTTAAACTTTTTTTACGTTTGCATTTAAAATAATACATTGAGGGTTATAAAATTTATATCAGGAGAAAGATCATAAAAATTCCTTTAAAATGAAATCTTTTTCGAATCTTTACCTCCATTTCCTGATTTTTGGTGAATTTTCAAGGATTAATTTTTAGAATTTAATTTATTAAATGCTGATCACGTGACTTTTTTTTCTGGTACTTTAAATAAATTTATCGTCACGTGCATAAAAACCAAATAGACAAAAAAAATTTTTTGTTCTTGATAATGCGGCAGACGATTGGACATTATCCAAAAAAATATTAAAATACAGTAAAAAAAATGTTCTACAAACTGTACTATATTCTTTAGTATTCTTTATATTAGATTTAATTTCAACATCATCTTCTACATTATTTTGTCTATAAAAATATCTCTTACTATTTTTTATAAATATTATATATATATATATATATATATATATATATATTTTACATCAATTATATACATTGATCGTCTTATATATATATATTGGTATTAATTGCATACGTTGACCGTTGTTTTTACTTTGAATGTACTCCGTAGCGAAGTGAGTGTCTTCAGCTAGTCTATATATATAAAACAGTTCCGTAACTGACTCATTCATTCACTGACTGACTGACTGACATACAACGCACAGACCAAACCGCTGGACCTAAAGGGCTGAAATTTTGCATGGGGATTCTTCTAATAGCGTAGGGGTGCACTAAGAAAGATTTTTCTAAAATTCTTCTTAGATTTTTTTAAATTAAATTTTTAAGCTGTTTTTTAAACTTTTTTTACGTTTGCATTTAAAATAATACATTGCGGATTATAAAATTTATATCACGAGAAAGATCATAAAAATTCCTTCAAAATGAAATCTTTTTCGAACCTTTACCTTGATTTTCTGATTTTTGGTGAATTTTTAAAGATTAATTTCTAGAATTTTATTTATTAAATGTTGATCACGTGATTTCTTTTTCTGGTACTTTAAATAAATTTATCGTCACGTGCATAACAACTAAATAGACAAAAATGATATTCTTTTTCTTTCTAATGCAGCAGACGATTGGATATTATCCAAAAAAAATAAATATCCCTTACGATTTTTTTATAAATATATATATATATATATATTATATATATTTTGGCATTAATTGCATACATTGACCGTTGTATTTAATTTGAATGTACTCCGTAGCGAAGCGCGGGTTTTCAGCTAGTTTTAATATATAAAGTTAAATTTATCATTTATGTATTACACGCCAAGGCTGTAGTAAAATTGTGTATGACAGTAATCAGTGAAATTGATATAAAAATGCATTAATAATACACAAGGGAGAAATTTTGTAAAATACCCGTGCACTTGCTTTCCGAACCAAAGTCTAATAGTAGCATCCTTAAGAACAGTGATTTTGCTGAAGAATAATTGAAATAATCTTCAATATGAAAGGTTAAAATGTCAGAAAATCACTTGCATATATTAATAAGCTCTTGTTTATTTTTATATGTCATTTATGTTATAGAGTAGTCAAATATTATTTAAAAAACCTTAGCATATTACATGCATCAATTATACTCTTAAAAAATGATTATCAACGATTTAAGAGAGGACACCGTTCTGCTAATAGAAGGTTTATCACCAAGACAAGCAAAAGCAGTCTCGTCCCTTACATTAATTCTGCTTCATAGAAATCTGCTTCACATGCGCCAAGTTTTCTGCATTTTGTCAAGTATTTGCGTTCTTTTTTAACACAAAAACACCTTGTTTTGCCCTCTATTCTGTTTCCCGAGTTACGAAATTTCACACATTACAGTTTATCTATTGCACAGTGGCAACAATTTTTGCGCGCCATACTGCCTGTCATTCCTTATTGCATTTTGCCCTCGATGAAGGAAGCTTTATAGGTTTATGAAACTCGTAGATGAGTTTCTGTCAACTGCTTTGTTAACCTTTAAGGTCGTGATCCGACAAATCATTATCATGTAGAAGTAATCATAACTGTAGCACCAACTCTTATTTACATCTGGTTTATTAACACATTGAAATCTTGGTTAAATAAGTCCTTTACAAAGTTTCGTTCCGACGAACGTTAATAACCTCATGAGAGCCGGGCTCATTATTCAAAGTCCGTACGAGACCCTCTCTCCGTACGCGTGTTGACCCTTCAACAGTCCAAATCTATCCTCCCCCCTTCGTTACCGGCGTCTGTATTTATCCATTCTTCTCAGCGCCTTCTCGAACCATCCATGACGAATTTTCTTTCCTGCCGACTTTTCCAAGGTAAAAGCGCGCCGTTAATGGATTTCACAAATCATTCTAAATGATTTGCGTCCTTTTCAACTATTGTCGCACTTCTCCAAAGGTGTATATCGTTCGACACCTGTTTGCGTTTCTTTTGGGCTCATTGAAGACGCTATTACTCACGTTCATCAATTCCACTTAGGAATGGGAGACGAGAGTCTGACATGCTTTATAAGATGTGTTTTGAAATTTTACTATCTCTATCTCTAAAGCATGTGTTATTCTCATTTTGATATTGTGTTGTTACGCATGGCAATTGTTTTTGGAACTTAATCCATACAATATACGTTGCCGAGGCTGCTGGCCATTCATTTAAGGGGGCACCCTATAGGTGGCCAGCATTACCCCCTACAAGCCTGTCCCGCAATTTAGAACAGAGTCAAGCGACGAGACCGGAACACTTGACCTCCAGAGGTAAATTTCAGAACTTGGAGGACATTGCAGCCACGACAGATTTTACGCGCACCAGCCACCATTAACATCATTTTGCGATTGCAATTGTAGTATTTCTACCGTAAACTAAAGCGAGAAATTTTAAGTAAATAAAAAAATGATAGATGAGTAGTGTCCTAAATTATAAATCCAATTTACAAGCACAGAAATAGGATAGCCACTAATTTTCAAGAAAACTGGAAAATGTAAATAAGATCGTCTTTGCGTTAAAAAAAAAAAAAAAAAAACCTCATCAATTTCGAATACTTCCTTACAGAACCCCTTAGTTGGCTGTCTGAGAGCGCTACGGCCAATTTTGCTACAACAAGGGCTAATTAGCCCGGGACCTACTGCTTAAAGACTATTCCGTACGGCTACAAACATCCATGCCAATAGAGGGAATCGAGCCCACAGACTCTGGTTTCGAATGCTGGCGTCTTAGCCATTCGGCCATCACCGGCGTATCAAAATTTAAAAGTGATTGTAACTTTTAAATTGTTTTCAATAGTAAGGCTAATTTGATATTATTAATATAATTTAATTATTAATATAAATTTTCAAATTTGTATTTCATTAATTTATTACGAGTTTTTAATATTCAATTATTGAGGTCATGTAATAAAAAAAGCAATATCGATAGTTTATTGTTAAATATTTCTACTCCAGAGAGGTTCTTGACTAAGCTAAATTGTTTTTCAACTAAATATTCTTCAAAACTATTCAAGAAAATTTGTCAAAAGAAATTCAAGTACAACTGATTGATTTCAAAAGATTTTCGCTTCTTTATTCCATGAAAACGGGTACTCGATTTTTATTAAGTTTCTGTAATTTTCTTATCTCTCAATCTCAAGCAAATAAGGCTAAGCACCAAGATTTGCGTCAATAGATATCAGCAAGTGATATTTATCATAAAAGAGTAGTTGTTCTAAAATTCCCTTTAAAAAAAAATTATTTTCTCATCAGACAAGAAAACATTATGGGATGTACAAATGATTTTAAGAAACATTAAAATGTAAACTTTTATCTTGGATTTTTTACATTTTTACAGACAAATTCTCAAAATTTCAAATCATTCAAATAAATAGAATATTGTAATATAAACATATAAAAATTTTATATTTATATAATCATTCAATTTTGAAATTATTGCTTTGCGCGCTAAAATTGTAGAATAAAGATGGAAATCTAATAGGTTTGTTCCCTAAATTATTAAAAAACATTTTTTGCAATTTTTTTTTGGTATTGAGTGTTATTTTCTATGTTTTGATATAATTCATTACTTATGTAATTTCTCGATCAGAAATTTTGGGAATTTTTCTGTTATATGTAAATACTATGATAAACTTGAAATTCCTCCTTTCATTAATTTATTTTAAAGGCCGTAAGTAATCGATAATTAAAAAAAGAAAGATAACCTTGGTTATAATCTTAAAATACATTTGATTATCTTTAAAGTATTACATTCGAATAGACACTGTGCAGAATGGCAACATTAAAACACCATCCAGTGAAGTGAAAAAACAAAACATTTCAAAATTTACTTTGTTAAAATATCTTTTTCTTATTTTTATTTTAGAACTAAAAGATTTTAACTTTTCTTATTTTATTCCAAATCTGTTATAGGTCGTTATGGAAAAAAAAACCCAGAAAAAAATCGATGTTTTCTTTCCAGTCTCTAATCTATTAAAAAGGAGAAGCATTTTTACAGGTAAGGGCAAGTTTTAAACAATATATGCAAAAGTAATATTGGAAAGTGTCCACATTTGTTATTCAATATTTACAGTACCTATCGCAAAGACATTTGAAGTAAATGGGTTATAATTTCTTTTATCAGTTGTAAGGTATACAAAAGATTCTATTCACAAGAATCGAACTTTTGAGTGAATGAATTAAAGAAGCTGCTTGAGATATGCGAATTTCGGCATACGCGCTTGGTATAGATACCAAGCAGCTTGATTAAAGAAAAGAGGTTGAAAAAGGTTTTGTTAAGGTTGATAGATAAGCGAGTTAAGGGAGCTACGTGGTAAGCAGCTCTAGGTGTTAACAAGCGGTAGTGCTTAGGGGGCCCAAAGTTTACGTGGCAGTACTGCTGGTTTGACTCTCTGCTGGTTTGTGAGTATTTGCAAAGTGTATTTCTATTGAATGTTAATATATATTCCGTACAAGTAGTACGTATGCTTATTGCTGTAAAAGCAAATTCTATATGTGCAACGAATTCAATGAACATTGTTTCATGTATAAACTGTGTTTGTATCAAATTCATTTAGAGTGCCACTTCAAATTATATACACCCAAGTCTGGGTAGAAGTGAGCTTTTCTCTATACAGTTATTCACATTAAAAACTATGTATATATTTTTCTTCGGGTTGATGTAATTAAGCATGTAACATTTTTGTTAATGTTTTACAATCATTCACGGGCATCCTCGTCTCATACAGTAGTCAGTCGATTTCCTTCTTCTTATCAACTCTTCAGCACAATAGTTGTTGTGAATATTAGAAACTTGAGAAATTTCATGTAAGTAAATATATTTTAGCCATTTTCTAACCTACAATTGCAAACGAAGCTTCCAAGAGCAATGGAGAAAAAGGATAAAATTTCGACAAAAATGCATTAGACACTCTAATACAAACGGAGGAAATACATAGACAAAACCCGAGGAAAATCTGTTTCACCATATCAATAAAAATTATGCAAACGAGGAATCAAAATATAAACCTAAGTGGTTATGAACTTCCGATCTTATGAGTGCTGATTACTCTACTGCAAATCCAAAATAAATACAGGCCAAACATCCAGTTAACTTTAAACTATCTCAGGTTCTTGAGAAGATGAGTAAATTGTATGGAATTGAGTTTCTTTCTCTATTTTGTAGTAGTTATTGTAAGCAGTGCAGTCAAACTTTGTGATCAAGTTTCAAGATTCCTGTGGGATGTATTTCAGAATTTCGTTTATTTGTTTTTCGATTATATAGCAATTATTTGCAAGTTGTGTGAAATATGTCGATAAATTATTAAAAATGGCATAACAATAAGAGCGGAATTTCCAAAATAGAACAATGTTGACAATTTAAAAACACCTGTAAATATAGCAAATATTAATGTATAATGAACGTACACAATGAAACACTTTCAATGTACAATAAAAGACCATTGTGGTGAATATGTACGGTCACAAATCGCAAATAACGTTAATGGACTGACCTTTCTCGTTTATATACTTTATATCTTGTTAGCATTTTCTACCTTTTCAAAGGTTTTTTTGGGGTGATAAGTGGCAACGTTATCCCTGTCCACCACGTGTCTTTTCACCAGAGTTCTGTGAAATTTTCTGTAACTGAAGATTATTGAGACTTTAAATAAAAGGCACCAACGAAGTATTTAGGCTCAAACAACAAAAGTACAGGTTTCTAACAATTACGCCCTTCATTTCTCACAGGGCAGGAAAATTAGACTTGGACACTCCCCGTGTTAAAATCGAATTCTTTTCACTGAAAAGGACTGTTGCAGTACAGTTGTTAGAGAAGAAAGCCAATTTGAACATTTAGAGATCAAATAGAGCATCTTTTTACTTTAACAGGTAAATTTCAAAGTCATTTTAGATTTATATTTCTTTTTAGTTACAGTATTTCTGGTGTTTAGCGGATAACATACTCTGCTTTTACTTATAATCAATTTTAAATAAAGCCCTGGAAAGATGAAATTGTCAGCAATACATATGTCGTTTTTCATTTATAGAAGTAATGTTTGGCTTGTGAGCTTTACTAGAATGATCAACATTATATAGATTTCTGTGAATATAGATTTCTGTGGTATAGATTTCTGTGGTTTGTTTTGACAAAGAATCGCAAGCTTTCCCTATATTAAAATCGAGGCTAATAACTAAATGCCAAATAAAAATTTTGACCATTCCTCACTACATTTCTGAAATACTAATTCAGTTTTCGCATACCATTACGGCATTTTTCTTTTCGCACTGTTTTTTCCACTATAGAATGATATAATTTACTGTAAGATATGTTTGGTTAGCTCGCAAATTAAGCAATTTTGAAATAGTAATATGGAGTATGAATAGGATGCTAAGAAATACGTATTTCCTATACCTCGAAGGCCAACTCATTTGCCATTAGTTAATTTATTTACTTTGCCCTGATTTCAAATTCTCTTTAAGGCTGCTATGTACTAAGAAAAAAATCGTATTTCCCTTTTCATCTTCTTGCAGACTCTTGTGGTGGGAGGAGTCCAGTTGACAGTTCGAGAATTCCACCCCCTTAGGATTGACATTTTGAGGGATTGTAATGGCTCTCCCTCTATAGGGGATTTAAGCTCTGCCCCAAATGTTTTATTTAAAATATATTTTTGTCAACTATTTACAGGTACATAAATGCTGATAATCAAATAAAATTGGTATTGTCAGATAGCCCGAACTTTTCTGCAAAGCACTACAGGATTCATTTTATAAATTTCGTCCACCGAAGGAATTTATAAGCGTTTAAAACACACTACACCAGATTTTTTTCCGGAATAATTTAAATTTTAAAATCTTAATTGCATTTTTTTTAAAAGGAAAAATGTACACAAATGTAAAATTTCTTTCTCTATGACGGAGTACAATTTTTAAAAAAAAATCTTTGAATCCAAGTCGGCAATCCGTGGACACATTTTCTCCATAGGTTAACATTGAGGTGAGCGAATCCAATGGGGTTAGTACATAGCAGCCTTAACATTTCCCCTACACTGTAGATGAAAATCTGGTTTGTCGAGTATAAACTGAATTTTGCATCTTAATAGAATCGTGTTCGTTTGCAGTTAAGTCCAACACTCCACGTGTACAAATTCAATGACAGCACTGTTTTTCTTTTCGGCATGATATATGTAACACACAATGATGTATTTCCTATCATCTACACGAGGCGTTTATGATTCTGTGCCTTTAGAAATTGAGTCGTGCCCTTGTAAAAATATCACGCAACTCGTATTCATTGTTATGCCCAAAAGGTTGCCTCTACATGTAAACAAAATTTTACGTGTTAATAGAAACTCACAAACAATGTTAATGTTATAATGATATTTATTGAATGTTCTTATTCAGCAAGCGTTTGTCGGTGTAATAAGTCAATTGCCATTGTAAGGTGTTAGAATGGCGGTGCACTTCAAATAAGAGGCCCGTATACTTTTACTGATGACCACTCATTGAGTGTTGACTGATTATTCGCATCAGGTGGCAAAGCGTGACTTAATGAGGCTTTCGAACACGCGAGAACTCCAAATAATTGTACTTCAAGAACGACAAGGGTATATGGTCTCATTCCTGTGGGCGTTAGACCTGTAAAAATCATAGATTTTTCTATTGCGTTGTTTTAGCATGAAGGAATTAACAATTATCGCACATATATTTCAACCTGGAAACAATTCTTTTAACTTAAAGTGTATTTTTTGCGCATAATTTGACAAGCATAGGTGTCAACATGAAGTTTTTTCTTGGATTTCTTACTTCTTTTTCCATTGTTTATTCTTAATTATTTCAAAATCTTTGATACAGCATGTTTTACATTAGCACAATGTATTTTATAATAAATGTTGTGTTCCAGATTATATTTTTGGTTAATTCTCTATATTTCTGATATTCTCAATCTACCTACAAGTTATTCTCCTCTTAAAAGCCCAAATACTCGTTTAGTAATGACTTTAAATGTATTTCATAATATGCAAAAACTGTCGAAAAATTCGTAAAATGGTCAGAGCTTTTGAAAAATAAAAAATAAATTAACCAATCTAGACATCAAGAATGCTTGAAATTTCCTCACATGCAACTTGATTTGGTTATTTTACATGAAAACTGTAAAATAAATTTCTCTTTCTAGAAGCAATTTCTGTTTTGCTTAGAAGTTTTAAAAATGTATTACAGTGATTTCCGCTTATAAGAATCACGTTTGTTATTACTGTTTTTGATTCTTATAAGCGGTTGATTCTTATAACCGAAATTTAGGTTTTTGGACAGGCACACACACCTATATATACATATATTAGATAATTTACTATAAAATTCTCTTTAATTTACATTAACTATCTTTTATTAAAATTATTTTTTTATAGTTTTAAAAATAAAACTTAATTTTTAGACCTATAAGTAGATACACATTATAGTAAGAGAAGAAAACAATACAATATTTGTTACAAGTTACAACATACCTGCTTAACAGTTTTAACATTTCAACTACAGGAAGGGAGCAAGAAAAAGTTTTCTACGGTAGTTTGACGTAATGAAGTTTTCAGAAGGCTGTTTATACCTCTTTCAATACTTATAGTCTTAGACGAAGATTTACTCGGGAGGGTAAATTGCCCCCGGGTCAAGCTAATAGGACAATGTTGTGTTAAAGCGTTTAAGGGGAAACTATTATGTTATGTCTAATAAAGAAAGGGGTGAATTTTACGACTATATTCCATCCCATCTTATCAATCTTTCTTTAAAAAAAAAGAGAAAGAACTTCGTGCCTTTTGAGGGTTTAAGTGGCTTTTTTGGAAAAATGAAGGGAAAGCGAAGAGTGTAAACTGATTCTTAAAACCGGTGGATTGATTCTTTAAAGCGAAAATTTTAACATGGAAATAATTCATTTGTTTTTGTTTTCTCGATATTGATTCTTATAAACGGTTGATTCTTATAACCAGTGATCACTATAAGCGGTGGTTACTGTATATCGAACTCATAAACACAAAAAGATTTAGATGTCCTTTACACTGTTCTATTTGGTTCACATTTTGCACCCCTAGTTGGTCTGTAGAAAACCTCATGGCAAAACAGATGTGAAGGAGTTTTATGCTTCGTAAACGATTAAAAAGTCAATAAAGAAAACTTCAATGTACAGTATTCCTTCTAGGTAGTTATACTAAAAGTTGTTTTTACGAACTTTAAGGGTTTGGGTAAAAACGATGATATAAATCCATATAAATTCACAACGTAAAAATAATTTTCAAACTCAAATTCTGAGAGAAGAAAATTTTTATTAATTTATTTACCTTATATTGAAAAGTACCAATAGTGATGCTTTTTATTCAGCCTCTTACATAAATTGCATTAATTTGTTTGTTACGCAGGAATGATTCCTCCAAAACTTAACTTTCTTATGTAAGGAAAGTTTTAAATAGTTCAGCATAATAATGTTTAAGCATTTTAAAAGATAACTGAAGTTAATCTTTAAAAAGTTCATTTGGTAACTTGGAAAGAAATTTTTATATTTTCCCATATTTTGACCACGTGTTTTATACAAAATCAAAAGCAGATCTCGAATACTCGTAACATTACTTATACTGCTAAAATGTCACCTTCCAGAACACTTAGCAGTTACTCAAATGAAGCAAACTTTTTGGAATTTTTGGTACATAAGTTTGCTATAATAAATAATATTTTTATGCATAAATATATACTTTTTAATTAGATTTTATCCTTGGAAAATTGTTTTATCATTCAGAAATTGCAAATTAAAATATGACCCTTCTTTTTTTATTTTTAAAAAATTGGTTTTGCATCCGTTGTCTTGAATGAACATCCATTGATGTAAAATTTCAACACTACGTTTTTTAAAACAATCCAAATTAACATTTTATATTTATCAAATAAATTTTATCAGCGACAGTCTTTAGACGACAAGAAAAAATACGCGAAGGTGTCTGATTTTTAACTATATGTATTTATGAAAGTGAATTCTTACAAATACGCATCCTAAGAACTTCAGTAGCTTAACTGTTAAAAATTCTTATCAAGACTTTCATGAATGATAGGTTCAAATTATAAAAAAGAAGAATATTTTACATTTACAAATTGGACTATTTGTAGAGGTTCTAAAGAAGTTTGCAACTATGAGGAAAACGAACAGGAAAGGGGTAAAATTTTTAACTGAATAAAACACGCTTTGAAAAATTATCATAAGGGTTTTTTGATAAAACAAAAATCGAGGTTTAACAGTTAAAAATACATAATTTAACTGGTACAGCTCTTAATTGACATATTTGAAATTATTTGAGATCACAGTTTCCCCTTTGTGTCAGCTCAAACATTATGAATAAAATGCATCAATGTCTTTCGACCTATGAAGTAATTGGTTTTTAACTATTATTGTTAATTTTTTATACATGACTAAAGCAGTGAGGTCATTTTTTTCTAGAAAAGAGGATTGAAATCTTAAAAAAAAAAAAGCGACAAATGTGTTAACTTTCCAGAGGTCTTTTTTAACAGGATTTAAAAGCCAATATCTTTTGCCCATGTTTTAACAAAAGGCTGCAAGGATCATCAGTGTTTCACATTGGATTACACAACAAGTCCATTTTAATGGATTCTTAAACATTATCTTAAAATGTGGCATGCTAGTCTTTGCTTCAAAAATAAATTTTGCGGTCTTAAAATGATGTTACGCCATATCTTATAAACATATATATTGAAGTTAATATAGTGAGCCATCGATTGGCTGACGCAGCTATGGGTAAAAGCTGCGTGAAATTGGCGTGGCACCAAACGCTGAATAAGATATTATCACTTACTTGAAACTTGCGGAAACACAAACAGGAACAAATGACTTCATAATAAACCGAATATAATTTTTTTTAACATATTGTGATTATTAAGAAGTTATTCGTGTCTGTCCACTTATCAAGAGCTGAGACCCAAACCATTATCATCGTCTTGAATAATAAAGATAGATTTTATTGCATATCAAACACATTTGTGAGTATATAACCGAAACGACCATACCTCATTTCTATTTAAAACTTTTGTGGGTATACACTCTAAAATATATTTCCTTGCATCTCAAACATTTGTGGGTATGTAACTGAAAAAACTAGAAATCGATGGCAATAAAACTTTTATGAATTGTCCGAGATGATGTTCCTTGATCCACTAGTAAGAACTAGATTGAAATTAGTCACCGTTTTGATATTGTATGTTTTAGAAAGCTGCATGTGTTTTTGTTTTACCATTCTCCACAAGTTTTATGCGAGTAATTGATTTCAGTGGTATCTAAATTTACATCGCAACCTCGTGGAAATAGTTAATCCAAATCGTATGTGTAAACATTGTCTTCGAAAAGCATCAACTAGCCATCACCGGCATGACAGCACAGTGTGGATTCTGGCTTTCTAATGAGGCATATACATTGGCGCAGCGTTCTCTGCCTGTGCCTTGGGGAATCCAGTGATTTATGTTCACTCTGTACTCTGTGTGGATCGCCTCCTCTGGCGGTCCATCAAAGAAAGAGCGGGGAGTCAGCGGGTCAAATGGTGTCGAGCGGGGTCGGGGGAGACACCACATCAAAGAAATGAGGAATGGGGGTGGTTCTAAATACCGTGTCTAAAGTTATCGTGACTAATGTGATGACAGGAGTCGGGGATCTGCAGGCAGAGAACTCTGCACCAATCTATATGCGCTATGAAGATTTTTCTTCCACCTTCTCCCTGTTCCCATCAACAATTTTCCAATTCCTGCATTTTAAAAGGGTAAAGTCCTTGTCAACAGTACAATCTTTGCATTGCTCTACCGGTGGGACAATTTGCAAATTGAGTTAGCCTTAAAAACTTGTTGTTGTTGCTTATGCCACTTGACCGACGGCAACATCAGATCAAGTCCCGAAGGCTACGGGCGATGAAGGTGCGGCTCCTGTTTTGAATTAGCACCACAAGGGTCGGAGTCCGACTTGGCTAAATGACCGGTCCCGTCATTTTGAACCGAGTCAAGTGACGAGACCGGAACACTTGACCACCTCCAGAGGTAAATTTGAAAACTTGGAGGACATTGCAGCCACGTCCCATTTTACGTGTCCCGGCCACTATTAGTGAACACGGAGGTGGATTTGCAGGGACGAGCATCGACACAGGGACGTTCAGATCACTGGCCCGCTGCTCTTGCCACCTGGACCACCGCGTCCCGCCTTAAAAACTTTCTTAGTGCTATTGTCTACAAGAAATCGCATCAGATAAACAGCAAATTTCATTTGTTTTTCATAAAATTAATATAAGGATTATTATAAAGATGTTATAATTCGTGGATGAATCTTCTCCACAATCTATTTAACTGAACACCAACATTTAATACTTCCTAGAATTTTTCTTTCGAAAACAGCCATCGGGTATTTTGTAAGGTCATAGAGTCCATGTCTCAGAGAACAATAGCATCAACTGCTCCAAGAAGATTTTTAGTGGCACAGAGTGAAGAAATTCCCAGTTACTACGCGTTCATAGATTTCCCTAACCGTTTCGCAGATCCCATGTTCAATTCCCTAACCACCTAAACCATAGATTCTTAAACTGTGGTCCGCGAACCCCTGGGGGTCCGCCTAGCCATTACCGGGGTCCGCGAAACAATTTTGACATTAACAATGCACTTGCAAATGAAACCCTCCAACATTTGATTCCGTTCTGCACAACACATTTATGTATACAGGCTTTTTCGGTACTGTTATATATATATGAAATCAAAGTATAGAAACAAACTCAATGTAGAAGCGGACCTCAGAATAAAACTTTCCAACATAGAGCATGGTGACATTGCGGTTCTGGTTTCGAGAGAGCCACTGCACACATCTCATTAAGTAAAAATCATTTACAGAAAACATATTATAATAAGATAGATCTATTTTGACCAATATCTGACCAAGAAATGTTTGTATGAGTTTAATGTACAGTGGACGCTCGTTAATTCGAACTCGGTTAATTCGAACTTTCGGTTAATTCGAACTAATCCAAAGGCCCCAAAAAACTTGTATTGGAGTTAATGTTAAAAATATCTCATTAATTCGAACTAAATTTTTATCACTTCGGTTAATTCGAACTAAAAATTTGACAAAAAAAATTTTTTTCCTCGTTTAATAGAGAAAATACACACTGTATTTATTATTTTGTGTGTCAAAATTTCTGTTCTGTGTAAAGAGGCCCATGCCTGCATTCCTAGACTATTGCATGTCCTCTAAAACGTTAGTAGCTATTGTCCTTCTTATTAGTGCTAAACGGAAAAAGCAATTTTCCTTTATTCGGATCGATTTTCTTAGAATTTCAGAAAAACTAGTCTTTACTATAGATTCTAGGGAGCTGCGTCAGTTATAACTGCAGTGCAGACAAGTTAATGTGGTCTAGTTTTTCTTCCTCATTGTGTGGTGTGAACGTGTAAAAATTCAGGATGTCTACACGTGGAAAGTACAAAACGCTAACTTTGAAGACAAAGGTAGAAATTTTAAAGAAAGTAGAGAAAGGCGAATGTAAAACAAAGTTAGAAGCTGACTATAGAATTTAAAAAAATGCCTTGTCAACAAATTTGAAAAACAAGGAGTCAATTTTAGATTCATGGGAAAAATCAAAATTTCCTAGAGGAAGGAAACGCATGGGAAATGCGTCCCAAGAAGTTCTAGAAAAAGCTCTACTGCTATGGTTCCAGGATGTTAGATCTCGAAATTTTCCGATAAATGGACCCCTAGTGCTGACGAAGGCTGATGAATAGGCAATTCGAATGGGTATTGAAGATTTTAAATGCAGTGATGGATGACTTTCTCGATTTAAGTCAAGGCACAATATTTCTTATCTCTGTATGTGGCCAAAGCTCTGATGTAATCGAAGACGTATGCACTAATTTCGGTAGGAAACTGCCAGGGCTTTTCTCGACTTACCTACAGAAAGATATTTCTAATGCGGCCATAATGGTCAAAGCCATAATGGACTCTATTAAAACTCTGAAAGCATTTATTTAGATGGAACCTTCCTCTGAAAATGAATTGAAATGTTTACTTCAAATCGAGAATCTGGCTGAACAATGTAGGCATCATAAACAGAACCAAACATCCATTTTACACTTTTTCCCCAAAGTGTAATTCATATTTTTAATAAAAGTTTACTTTCTACTGCATATCTTCTGCTTCATTTTATGATTAATGTAAGTCTGTATTGCTTTTTAACTTTAGATAACATAGCATAATATATTTTCTGGGGTTATACATACTAGGAGAGTTTCTTCTTCAGTGATACACATTTAAAGTTATATATTTTCTCTTAACATCGGATAATTCGAACTTTTTTCTGAGAACCTTCGAGTTCGAATTAACGAGCGTCCACTGTATTATGATTTGTAACTTTTAAAATTCTTTTTACTACTGTTTTTAATTCATTTTATGTTTTTTTATTCTATGTCCTAATAAAAATGTTCCGTCTCTACAAATGCGCAAGACTATTTATTAAAATAACCAGCGATACATTTTTACCAATATTTATTATAACGTAGTGCCTATGAGATTGAGCCAGAAATTAAGTCTCAAAAACGACTTAAAATGCCTAGAGTTGGAACGGGGTGCGCAAAAAGAAATGTTGTTCAAAAGGGGGTCCTCGGACTACGTAAGTTTAAGAACCCCTGACCTAAACCAGATAGGGATGCGACATCGATGTCGATGTTTTCAAAACATCGTTTTTTTGATAAAAACATCGATGTTTTAAACATCGATTTATTGAAGCCGATGTTTTGTGCTCGATGTTTTACGTTGTCTCGATGTTTTTTTTTAATGAAAAAGTACCGTAATAAAAAAAAATTTACCACGTAGCACAATTTTCACACTCAGTAAATGTAAGTCTGAATTCTGAAAAAGACGAATACAAAAGGGGGAATGATTCCTTAGCAAACAGACAAATGGCAATTAACAACCAATGAACCAATCAGAGCGCTTGGAATGTTCCTGACACTCCAGAACCTTCCATGGGGTTTTATTTTACAAATAGTATATACACGAGTGCATCCATTTAAGTTTTTGTTTTGTTCTGGTTTCATATAAGTTGACGTTAATATTATTAGTAAGATGCCTCCCAAAAGTACCGTTTGGGAATATCTTTACAAAACCACTGACAAACTGGCGAAATGCAATATTTGCCTTAAGTCCCTTAAAACTTCTGGCAATACCACGAATTTATGTGGACATTTGAAGGCAAAACATGGCGGTATTTACAACGAGAATTTTGAGTCATCAATGTAGCCCAAAGCAACCAAGTTTTTGTCATTTGTGCCTGCCCAATCAGAGAGTAAAATTAAATCACCCCCTCCCCCCGCGACTAACGGAAGTAACATTAATGATAGAGATTACTAAACCAGTTTTAAAAAAATGGATGTTCTAAAACATCGATGTTTCAAAACATCGATGGTTTTTGGGCGATGTTTTATTAGCATCGATTTTTTAATAATGAATATTGATGTTTCAAAACATCGATGTTTTGTTATCGATATCGCATCACTAAAACCAGAGTACCTTCCGCAAATTGAATGTACCAGCATTGTGAAAACTCAACCTGAAAATTCGCCCGAAAAATTTAAACCCTGCGCCCCGTTTTCCCCCATTCTCGATCTTTCCGCCTCTAGAAAACTAAATTATTCAATTACACACTTTCACGCGTTTTGCTCGCAGAGGGGGCACGCGATTTTGCTATTCCGGAACGGAAAAGGCGCCTGGAAAAGTATTACCACATGCAAATGCGCCACCGGGTTTTTGTGCTCCTGGCTCGAATTAGGGCACCCGGAGTTTATACACTCCGAAAAGAGCAACTCACGGCAAAAGCAGCGGCGCGTTAACATATTAATAGGTGTTTTCATTAACATGTTCCCTCCCCCATCTTCTGCCCTGTTTTGATGATTCTTTTGCCGCCATTTTATATATTCATGAAATTTCGGGCCTTCTCGAATTTTTACTGCTTTCGTTAAATCATCGGGAGTGGTGAATTTTTATGGCGGAAAAAGAGCGCGCCAACGTAGGTGGAACGTTCGGGGGGCAAATTTTTAATTTGGCGGCGAAATGAATGGGTAGGATATTTTCTCATGATTTGTTTTGCGAACATTTTTGCGTTAATAAATTGGAAATGTAGATGCCACGGGGGTAAGAAGGCAAGATTAATGGCGGGCCACTTTTTGCTGACACACATTTGTTAGCCCGGAGATTTTATAAAGTTTAACTTGTGGCGTGCGATTCGGCGCGAATCCATTTAAGGAGATGAAAGTTTTTACTGATCTCCTAATTTTCTAGTTTATATTCAGTTTTAATGCATTGTAAATCATCTCTTGAGTTCGAAAATTCAGATTAATGTTATGGCAAGAACTGACTGATTGCGATAAGTGTAGATATTTCGATGCGTCATCTACATATGTAGATAGCAGTACGAAACGTCTGTTACAAGGAATGTTAATTTTTTTTTTTCGGAATAAAATTTCTTCACATTCATGAAATTTTGTAGTCATTTCTTGTATTTATTAATAAAATCTATACTTATATATAAAGAGAGAGAGCGATTTTGTACGTGGAGGGTAATCTTCAGAACCACTGTACCTATTTGAAAAATTCTTTCACTGTTTGAAAGGTACTGTATTCCAGATGGACATAGGCTATATATTATGTATATATGATCAGTAGAAATAAAGTTAGGGGCTTAATCCTAACAATCTCCAATGTTTCCTCTACTGTCTTTTACCGCTTTTTGTTCCGAAGATTTCAACGATCCTTATCGTGGTGCTATCGCGGTGGGCTTCTGTTCTGACGCTAGCGGTTCGAACCTAGCCGTTCTCCGGCGCGCCTTTTTCTTTTAAAAAAATTATTTTAATTATTAACTAACGTAAAATTAATTTAAGGTATTATTTAGATTATTATTAAGGTGAAAAAAGATTTACAATTTATTGGCTATCAACTGGAAATTTATTGGTATAATATTTTGTTCAACCCGGACAAAGTCGGGACGGGCCGATAGTATTTAAATAATTCCAAGGACCCATCAATTTATTATACTGGTTAGATTTTATTGCTACAGGAGTTTTGATTATAGATTCCATGTTGTATATAACCAGACATGCATGAAACCTTTGGAACTTATCTACTCCAGTGTTTACGTATATTTCTTGCATGAATTACTTAGTTTTCTGATTTTTGTTCCATTTCAAAGCAAAATAAGTCACTTATTTGGCTGACAAGTTCGATTCGATGCCATGGATTGATAGATCCCGATCATTATATATGTAAGTATTACATATGACAATAACTAACTTATTGCAATAGGTGTATCACCGATGTATCACCTATGTATGTAAATCTTTATGAAACGTAGGTTGTAAGAAATGTAAAATTTCTTGTTATTAAAAGTATGTTCCAAGGACATTCATTAATAGTGGTTCATTTTGTTAGATGTTTTAAATAGCTAATTTTACGTAGCTTGACTTGTGACCCCTGAAACTTTCAAAACCTATTTAGGGTGATATATTAATTTTTTTCTTATTCTAGACCAATGTTTTTGTTCTGTTTCTTTTATTAGATTCACAAGTTCAATGATATATCATGAGTTGGTTGATTGCGATAAATGTATGTATAAAGTTTGGCAGCAATGTGTAAATATAAAGTTTAATACAAACTATTACGTAAAAGAAATTTAAAGCATTTTTTTTGCATTCGACAGATATTATTAAACGCAGCATTAAAAGCCTACACAGTTGTTGATTTACACTGACCAATCAAAACTCCTTTTGATTTAAGAAACATTTCGAATTGGTTTATAGCAAGAAAATATTCGCTGGTAAAATTATTTTTTTCTCCGTCTTTCTTCTAACTCTATTTTATGTTACTGTAAATCTTTTAATCAAAATTTCAATGAATGTTATTCCAATATTGGCATAATGCCACACAATGAAAGAACATATTTAAATGTCCTTAACGGCATATGTTAACAATTATAACTCTCGCAGGCCCAACAATTCCAAGTGACTCTTAGCATTTTCATACATTTAATTACAAAACAAACAAAGAATGCATATAACGAAGCAAACTTCTCTAAGGTGGCTAGTAATGGTTTAAAAAAAAAGTGGTCATCGAAAAGAGGTTTCTTCTATAACTTTTGCTCTGTGGAGTATTTAATCAGTTCTGAACAAAATATGTCCGTTCAGAGGGGTGGCCGATTAGAGAAGTTTCATTGTATGAAGTTCAACACTCGAGCACATCCACTATCTACCTGCTAATTTGACTAGGAAAGCAATCACAGAAATTAAAAATTCTTTTTGCGACACATTCCTACTCGTCCGTAGTTTCACAAGTCAATAAAATTTTTTAAAAATCGAATTTTTGGACAAATTTCACAATTTTGAAAATCCACTGTCCCCTTGAAAGTTTTAAATCTTTTCTCTCCCCGTGTTTCAAAAAATTTTAAATATTTTAGTTAGAGCAATTTCCCGAGAAACACCATTGAAGTCAAATTTTAAAGATAAACTTTTTCAGTCTTGGCCACGTTGGCCCAGTCATGAAAGGCGTCGAACCAGGGATCTGCAAATTGCTGGTTCGATATCCGACGCTGACAAAACCGCCGACGTGTACACTAATGGCGGCTGGTGCACGGAAAACAAATCTGTCGTAGCTGCAATGTCCTCCAAGTTCCCAAACATTCCCTCTGGAGGTGCGAGTCAAGTAATTCGGTCTCGTCACTTGACTCGGGTCAAAATTAAGGGACCAGTACGGGTATAACGTGGACCCAACCCCTGTTGTGTGCACCCCGAGCAACGAATGCAGGGAAGTGGTCTCACATATCTGGCTTCTCATGGGAAAAGAGTAACGCTCAGCTCCTAGCCAATGGGAAGGAAAAAAAACCTTTTTCAGTTTATCTGGTTAAGAAAAGCACTATTTGTAAGTAAATTCTTGGTTTTTTTAAATAGTAAAAAAAAAAATTTAATACAAAATTAAACTAAAATGTAGATTTAACACTGCATTTGGGAACAGCATGATATCCTTTAAAAATCTTAATTGTTCTTTTTTTTCAGACAGAATACACTGATTTTCGAGCATTTAGTCCTTTGAAGTTTTACTGCGTTACTAAAATATCACCGATTATTTAATTTCCATTTTTATATTCAGTTTTTATGTACCTTTTTTTTTATTATTACAGCTTTAGTTGTTACGAATGTAAGAACTTTAATTATAATGTAACATGAAAGTATCTTTCAAAACACCAAAGTATATTATGCTATCCAAATGGACTAATTAATACAATCGCATTATGAATTACAAGCAAAATTCAAGAAATGCTCCGTTTTTATTTCATCATGAAAGTAATGATGGACTACTTTACTGCTAATGCACATTGTTCATGGTATTTTATAAAGTTTAACTTAGAAGATCTGGTGGAGACATGCGTATGACTCTCAAAGAATCTTTAGACCTAGCAACATAACAAACAAAAGCAGCGCTGTATTTCCAGTTGATCGTTATTTGTATGGTTCCCTGGTGATGAAAGAAAACCTTCCATTGGTGGAGTATGTTCAGCATTAATTAGTTAATTTTAAACCCTACCGACGCGGCGTGTTTTCTTGGAGAATATGGAATGGCGAGTGAAAATAAACGGAGAAAGCAAAATTACGATCATGATTCACACACTAGTGGTGATATAAGAAATAACAAAAGTAATGTGTCAAGTTGAAGTTTTTTGGGATTAGACTTGAGCGCCATCTGCATTCATCTTTACGGAAATAAGTCCCTGAGATAGAATCAAATTTGAAAGTAAGAAGAGAGTAAACATTTCTTGCTGTATTTCACTTTTTAATGACTTGAAACTTAATACATCGGTCAAACATAAACATGTTCAGGTGTTGCCGCATTTTAAATCTCTGCTTGAATTTATATGCAGGCTTGTGAACTTCCAAGATTTTATTAACATGCTGTAGTTAATCTATCAGGAATATCAATTAAATTGAAAGCTTTCCACTGATGAAAATTTTATGGTTCTAAAATTTATTTACTGTGAAATTAGAGGGGTTTTATGAGATTCTGAAAATATCTTGTTCTGGAATAAATGTTGAATTAGAAGAGTACAAAGTTTATCTTATAAGAAAAACATTCAGTTCAGTACTTCAGTCAGAGTAATGTAATTAAGATTTTCGAGTGCATATAACTTTCAAAAATCCTCTTAGACTTTAATCTTAGTGTCAATGAAACATTATAAACTAATTTTTCTTTGGTTTCTTAGGTTTTGCGTTCAAAAGCTTTTATACTATCTGCCGATAAAAAAAAAGGTTCATTATAAATAAAATTGCTACGAAAGCATTTAACTCTGCATTTAAACGCAAACTATTATTTGTAATATTCTTGAATTCTCTGTAAATTGTAGACCGCAATAGAAGAAGTAGACCTATAATATTGTTGTTATTAAAAGTTTACGAATAATTTCACTGTCCTGTCAAATTGTGTGTAAAAGCTTTTTAGTCATCTACCTATTGAAATAAATTTATTTTTATGAAATTACCATGAGATCATTCAACTCCCTTCTGAAAAAATATGGGACTGGTTTTTATGAATTTTTAATTTTCTACTCATACTAAAGAAGCAATTTTGTCACTAATAAAATATTCAATGCAAGATTCAATGCATTTTTTAATTATCTTTATTTTGAATTTGAAAGATTTGTTTTTTTTATGATAAAAAGTTGTTCGTTTTGATATTTATCAGTTGACAGAAGGCAAAATTCAGCTCAATATAAAATTTTAGATAATATATTAACATTATTGAATACCTTGAAATTTTTTTAATTCTCTATACAATATTACATGTGAAATGCTATTAATTAAAGGTAAATCACAAGTTTGAATGTCCCTATTAAAATTCGCGTTTAAAAGCTTCCATGTCATTTACCTAAAAATAATGTTTTTTTCCAATGTTGTAACTAAGGAATTCATTTTAGTGTTTAAGATTAAGATAGTATAATTAATAGCTTTGAAGTTCTATGAATTTTTAAATTATGCTATAAAAAATGGAGCGATATTACTGTTTCTAATTACTTATTAATTACATATTTCAGTGCATTTGTTAAATTTTGTTGGTCTATCTTAATATATTTTTATTAATGTTTCCTGAAAGGAATTTAGTTCAATATATAATATCAACTAAATATGTTTTATTTTTTAATGCATTACATATTTTAAAATCACCAAAAGCCAACTGTTTTGTTTCTATTGAAATATTAAATACAGCTTTTCATTTCTATTCTCAATTTTGCTTTTAAATGCTTTTCTGAATTTTCCTAGAAAAATATATTTGTTATTTTCAACGTATACATTAAAATGTATACAAATATATATATTTCATGGCTATAAACATAAAAAGAATCATTTCAATATATGACTCCAACTTCTATCATTAATATTCATGGATTCTTCGTTACACGTTTAAATTTAAACAATAAAAGTTTTTAATATTGTGCTAATTACAAAATAAATACAAATATGAATTCTATTCTTAATTTTACGGATAAAATTTTTAGGCTATCAAGCGGAAAACTTTATCAAAGTTGTAATGAAAGTATATACCATCAACTGAATATTAAATTAACATAATTAACAGTCTTGTATACCTCGTAAAATTTTACTTTCCCTTGAAAAAACTACTACTCTAATAGATTTATTAATCAATAGGCATAGATTTCAGTACTTCTAATATATTTTGCGTTTATGAACATTTATTTCCTCTGCTTTCTATGCTATGTATCATACAGTCGAACCTCGTTATAGCGAACCTAGTATACAACAAACTCACGGATATAACGAACGAAAATTTTGGTCCCGCTGTTTTCCTATTGTACGTAATTTAATTAGTATCATTTCAGTTTAATGTAATCGATTTTAGTCGATTTCATACATTAATGATCATTTTTAATAGATTTTATCATTTTTAAATACATCATTTTTGAATACACATTGCTACTAATGAGTTATACATTTTGTGAACTATAGCATTTTTCTTAACGGTTCGGATATAGCGAACCTCCGGATAAAGCGAACAAAACCTTTGGTCTCTCTAACTTCATTATAACTAGCCGCTGCGTGACCAGCATGGTCGCTTTTAGTTTTATATTTTCTTTTGCAAAACAACTCAACTGAAAGTAACATACGTAAGGAATGTTACCATTACCTGTCATCATAAATATACGTTGCTAAGGGGTATTATCTATAAGGCTTATTCTAAAACATCGTGATTAAAAAATGTGAATTTCCATTACTTCAGAACAGAGTTAAAGATAAGACTAAGAAACCCAACACCAGTGATTTTAAAATTTATATCCCTCACTATATGCCCTATTTTTTTAAATTAAAATATCTACACTTTCTCATTACATCAAATAAGAAATTGTTGGAGAAAAGTTTTTCAACTTAAAAAATGGAGTAAAAATTCAGCAAGTACTAAAATATAGTGCGGATTACATCACTCTCTGTATGTAATATTGTTCACAATTTAGATATCTACACTTAATTATATCAAATAATAAACTGTTGGGAAAATTTCTTCACTTATAAAATGGAGTAAACATTCAGCAAGCACTGAAAAAAGTGTAGAAAATTAATTATTACTGGCTATCGGTTGCTATGCCGGCGACGATTAAGCCTAACCTCGCGATCATTTATGCTCCCTATTTCACGCCTCTCTCTTAATGAATTGTTTCTTCTTCGCTTTCTTTATTGAGACTGTTCCCGATTTTCACTTGATCGCGTAGCTCGCTTTCGAGCATTCCTGATTTCAGCGCGTCAATGCATGTTGACACGCGGATGCAAATTGCGGACGGCCGCTAATGTTTACATCTGGTAGTTGCAGCTGATGCCATTCGGAGTGTAGAAATGTTGTCGATTTTTGTGCCGCATACCTACGCGTTTTATATATATATAGTTCGACTGTATATCCATTTTTATCAAAGTTGTTTGATTTTTTTTCTCACTTCCGAGCGTTTTATTGAGCATTGTTGCTGATGTTTTGTCAACAACGATGTTCAATACTCTCAAATCCTCAGAGTATCAGTTCCATACTCTCAGATCCTCAGAGTATCAGTTCCATACTCTCAAATCCCCAGAGTATCAGTTCCATACTCTCAAATCCCCAGAGTATAAGTTCCATACTCTCAAATCCCCAGAGTATCAGTTCCATACTCTCAAATCCCCAGAGTATCAGTTCCATACTCTCAAATCCCCAGAGTATCAGTTCCATACTCTCAAATCCCCAGAGTATCAGTTCCATACTCTCAAATCCCCAGAGTATCAGTTCCATACTCTCAAATCCCCAGAGTATCAGATCCATACTCTCAAATCCCCAGAGTATCAGTTCCATACTCTCAAATCCTCAGAGTATCAGTTCCATACTCTCAAATCCTCAGAGTATCAGTTCCATACTCTCAAATCTGTAGCCCTGTAACAGTATATAACAGCAAATGTTGAGATTGCTGAGGTTTATCCTCAATATGACCCACTGAAAACATTTTAAGATAGTACTTAATATTTCACACATATGTCCCTTTTTCATACTTTACGATACATCTTCATAAGTTTTTCCTCGCTTTTTCTCGGTCTATCCCCGAAGCTTCAAATAAATTCTTCCTCTAAAACTGAGTTTTCACATTCTGCGCTCATTAAATCATTTATCTCTTCTCCCAGAACCGTTGGCATTGATGTCTGGCACACAGTTAAGGCCTCCACGCAATAAAATAGGAGGACCCACAACAGAGAATAATTTTTTTTTTTGAAAAAAAACCCTGTCTAAAAAAAAAAGAAGAAAAAATCAACCACGAAAAAAAAAAAAATTCCTTCATATCTCACTATAACCTTGTCACGCCATTTCACATAATTTCTGCCAGTCGAAATTACGTGGTACGATATTTTTTTTTTTTTTTTATTTTTTTATTATTCCTCCCTGAAAATGGAAAAGTTTTATATGGCCGAGGGGTTGCCATTTCGCGGGGGTAAATTTCCATCTGGGTTTTTTCGTAAAGTTTTGATTAATCTCTCGATCAAACTCTCTCCCTTCACAGTGCCAATACGACGTGTTGTAAAAGCTCGTAAATAGAGTTTAAAAGTGCCAAATGTGAGCTCACGGAAAAGCTCTTTCTTTTTTTTTTTTGTTCTTTCCTTGCACATCACGCTATGGTGTATATATTTGGAATGATTTTCTCTGATGCTACTGATAGATCTGTAGCCATATTTTTTTTTTTTTTTTATTTCACATTTTTGCTGGTGTTTTTTTCCGGGGAGCGTTAAACCGTTTTCCAATATCAGCGAAATGTGAATCGGAAATTCTTTAAAAAGGACGATAAAAACGTTATGCTGCAAAAATTCTCCTATTTTCGGGGAAAAATAATTCGTTTGAACCAATAGCAACGGAAAAGAGAGAAATACGGGCTCAGGAGGGAAAAACTGCTTTCGTACTTTCACTCAAATGCAATTTATGAAACACTGATATAAAGAAACAAAAAAAAACACGCAGGTTTGAGATAAATTTTGCATTTACGATTAAATTTGGAGGTTTCAGAAGAAAAAAAATTTAATGTAGTTGCTAACTGATATATTACTACAAGTGTGTGCACTGCTATCTCTATATTTAAGTTGCTAAGCTGACTTTTTTTGGGCAGTCCGTGAGAGAAAACTATTGCATCAATTTACTTCATTTTGGTCTGCACCGAAAGATAATGTGTAGATTTGTCAAATTTAGTTTTTGTAACAGAAATTTCTATTAATTAGCGATAATTTACAATTAAAAAGTGATTTCTGCGCATGTTTAAATCTGGCTTTAGAAACTCACTGTTTTTGCGCATGCTCAGTGACATGTTTTAATGATAAACACGTTTATTCCGAGCAGTCTCTCTAGATCTCTCTCTCTGCAATTTTTATTTTTATGATAATTATGTTTGTGAAATATAAGACTAAACCTGGTGGAAACTGTTTATTTCGCGCTGTTTAATGAGCGATAATTTACGATTAAAAAAATTGCTTTCTGCGCAAGCTCAGTGACATTTTTAAATCTGGCTTTAGATACTCACTAAGCACGAGACCGCTTAAACACATTAATTTCTTTCTGCGCATTATTATGATTTTCAACATTTGGCAATGATGTGTTTAGTATAATTTGTGTATTAGTACATTTATTTACTATCCAGCCGTCATGTTTTAACGGGTACCAACTGGTATATTTTATGTTTGAAAGTTTTTATGTCATCTGTTAAAAAAAAAAATAATTTTTGATAAAATTCCCTTGAATATATTCTGTTTAATGTTCAACTCTAATATAATTACAAACTTACATGTTTGTAAATTTTAAATCAGGGGCGTAGCGAGCATAACTGAAGCTCGGGGGCACGATACCTTTTTGGCGCCCCCCCCCAGAAAAACATAGAAATATAATATACAGACCCTATATTGAAACCCCTCTGCGAGGGGTGCCCAGGGCATGATAGACCCCCTTCCCCCCTAGCTACGCCACTGTTTTAAATGCCATGATATCAGTACTATTTAAAAGTTAATAACAAATGTCAGAATATCACTATAATATTGCGTTTGACAGCGCCTATCCTTAAAAAAATAATTCTTATCATAGTTTCCTACGAAATATATTCAAATTTAGCTTTTTGTGAGTATAATACATTAGGTACTGCATTGTCCGAACTCAACACTGTAGCTTACGGAATTTTTTGGGTCTGTCTATATCCTTGTTTGTCTGTTTCATATTTACTCTTGTAAAACATTTTTTAATGTTGATGTTTGAAAATAGTTGTTTTAAATAAACTGAGTAACAGCAGATTTCCTTTGCATGACTGTTAACGAAAAAAGGAAATCATCTATTGTCTTAATAGTTTTAACTTTAAATAAAACTAAGATTTTCAAAAATACTTCCATTTTTATTTACACAAAATGAACAGTGACATTCAGAAGTTCATAATTTTGTAAGAACAGTTGGCGATAATTATGTAAGCTTTGTCAAGGGGAGGATAAATGGCCGACTGTGCTTCTAAGATAATCAGTAAAAGTATTGAATGATTCGATAAATTTCTAAGTGTTTCAAAAATGTTTGATTTGAGTAACCGAATCATGTATTAAAAAAAGATGCTCAGAAGTGAATGAGAAATTCTCAAATTGAATACTTAATGAGAATTCTATTTAAGAATTTCTCATTTAAGTATTCTATTTAAGAATACTCATTTAAGTATTCTTAAATAGAATACTTAAAGGAGGAATTCTTAAATAGAATAGAAGTGAATTAGAAATTCTTAAATAGAATAGAAGTGAATGAGAAATTCTTAAATGGAATAGAAGTGAATGAGAAATTCTTAAATAGAATACAAGTGAATGAGAAATTCTTAAATAGAATATTGCATGTAAAATGTTATCAATTAAAGGTAAATCACAAGTTTGAATGTCCCTCTTAAAATTTCGTTTAAAATCTTTCATGTCATTTACCTACAAATAACTTTTTGTCAATGCTGTCACTGAAGAATTCTTTTTAGTGTTTAAGTTAGTATAATTAATAGCGTTGAAGTTCTGTGAATTTTTAAATTATGCTATATAAATGGAAAGATATTTTTCATTTATTACTCAAAAATTTTGTTTTAAAATTATTGAAAGCATTCAAGGATGCTAATTAAATAGAACCAAAAATTTCATTCATATTTTTACAATCAGGCCGAGGTAGCGTTGTGGTACAGCACGCTGGCTTTCTGTGCTGAGGGTGCTCGGATCGAATCCCGCCACTAATATACTCCGTTTGTATCGTCCCTTCATAGGGGGTAAAGCTGGTCCGCCTATATGGTGCTCCCATAATAAAATGGCCAGAAAAACTTTTGTCAATAACTAGCGACAATTGCCTCCGCATTAGAAAAAAAATTGCAATCAAACAAGATTATCAGGTATTATTTTTAGACTTATGTAAAGAACTGTTTTCTAAAAACACCTCCTCCAGCTAGCTGTGTACCTCTCGTTATCTATATATATAAAACAGTTCCGTAACTGACTCATTCATTCATTCATTCATTCATTCACTGACTGACTGACATACAACGCACAGACCAAACCGCTGGACCTAAAGGGCTGAAATTTTGCATGGCGATTCTTCTAATAGTGTAGGGGTGCACTAAGAAAGATTTTTCTAAAATTCTTCTTAGATTTTTTAAAATTAAATTTTTAAGCTGTTTTTTGAACTTTTTTTACGTTTGCATTTAAAATAATACATTGCGGATTATAAAATTTATATCACGAGAAAGATCATAAAAATTCCTTCAAAATGAAATCTTTTTCGAACCTTTACCTTGATTTTCTGATTTTTGGTGAATTTTTAAAGATTAATTTCTAGAATTTTATTTATTAAATGTTGATCACGTGATTTCTTTTTCTGGTACTTTAAATAAATTTATCGTCACGTGCATAACAACTAAATAGACAAAAATCATATTCTTTTTCTTTCTAATGCAGCAGACGATTGGATATTATCCAAAAAAAATAAATATCCCTTACGATTTTTTTATAAATAAATAAATAAATATATATATATATATATATATATATATATATATATATATATATATATATATATATATATATTGGCATTAATTGCATACATTGACCGTTGTATTTAATTTGAATGTACTCCGTAGCGAAGCGCGGGTTTTCAGCTAGTCTATATATATAAAACAGTTCCGTAACTGACTCATTCATTCATTCACTGACTGACTGACAACGCACAGACCAAACCGCTGGACCTAAAGGGCTGAAATTTTGCATGGCGATTCTTCTAATAGTGTAGGGGTGCATTAAGAAAGATTTTTCAAAAATTCTTCTTACATTTTTTTAAAATTGAATTTTTAAGCTGTTTTTTAAACTTTTTTTTACGTTTGCATTTAAAATAATACATTGAGGGTTATAAAATTTATATCACGAGAAAGATCATAAAAATTCCTTCAAAATGAAATTTTTTTCGAATTTTTACCTCCATTTCCTGATCTTTGGTGAATTTTTAAAGATTAATTTTTAGAATTTAATTTATTAAATGCTGATCACGTGATTTCTTTTTCTGGTACTTTAAATAAATTTATCGTCACGTGCGTAACAACTAAATAGACAAAAAAAGAGTTTTATTTCTAATGCAGCAGACGATTGGATATTATTCAAAAAATTATCCCTTACGATTTTTTTCTAAATATATACATTTTTTTTACATCAATTGTATACATTGATCGTCGCATTTATTATAAATATATATATTTATATTTTTCGGCATTAATTGCATACATTGACCGTTGTATTTAATTTGAATGTACTCCGTAGCGAAGCGCGGGGTTTCAACTAGTATTGAAATAAATATTTACACTTCGTTATTTAAGAAGATCAGCTGGTAAATCCTTCCCTTTACGTAGCATGCCCATTCAGTTTCACTCTCCCAAATGCGTTTGTACTATTCAATGCGCACCCATGAGCATAGATGCCTGTTTACAAAAACTTTCATCTGCTGATAATAACCCTAATGCATCGTATACCATTCGTTTTCTTTTCAGAAGTGGCACTTTAATATCATTAGTTTCGAATCCCTCTGTTACAAACACAAAACGATGCGTGCCATCTGCCTCGGCAGTGCTATATTCCCGACACCTAAGGCCAGACCCTGCCAAAACCTCATGATATCTATGTTATCAGTGCGACACATCTTCCCAGTGTACCAACACCTATTCTAGAGCGTGTCCTTTACGTACCCATCAAATTTGTCCCTCGTTGTGCTAGGGCGTAAGAGTAACAAAAGAGCGTGTTTCCTCTTTTCCCCTGGCAAGTAAAGCGCTGTCAATTGAGGGGTTCTTCAAACACAGATCTGGTGAGATAGCTGGGCTGTTTTCATGGCATCGTGCTTCCGATGTGGTGGTTGTCCAATAAATCAATATTCGTTATAATGACAATACTGTGGTTTGCGTACATCAGATACTTACAGGAAGTCGCTCTTTAGAAATTATCGGTACATAATGTTATTTTAGATCAGTTCTTTGAGTGCACACGTCCGTCTGAGTGATGGATTGGTTTATCATAACTTTCCTGATGGTCAACATGCTCACTGTAAGATTTTAGTCTGTCTGGTCTCACAGTAAAAGGGGATGTCAAATTAAAATCTTGCTTACCTTTGAGGGGACAGTGGACCTTCAAACCTAACTTTTTTTGTTTTGAATGGATTTGCATGAAATTTGAATATGTGATTAGTATCATAGATATGTAAAAGTGGTTAAAATTTAATGAAATATTTATGAATTATTAATTATATCAAAATTGGCCTAATTAAAAATGTTACATGCGCATTTCTTGTGCATATAATATGGTAATTTTTATTTGCATCATACCTTATAGAACTAACAATGAAACTTATTGCTTATTTTAAGCATTCATTAAAAATATAAAGAGAAAAAAATAATAGTGAAAACGCACTTTTTATTACACAAAATACCTATAAATCATCTTTTCAAGTACAAAATTTAGAAATTCTGAGCTACGAAGCATAATTTTTTTCAATAAGATTTATTTGATATACAGTTAAGTATATAAAACTTAAATTTCAAAGCAATACGCTAATTAGAAATGCGCCTGGAGCAGTTTGAATATTCGTATGATATGAAAATTTTTATTTCGAGAAAAACACATTTAAAGTTATTGCTATTAGTAACCACATAATATCTAAATTAAATACAAATGCCTATAACTAGGAAAGTAATCACAAAAATTAAGAATTCTTTTTGCAATTCCTACTCGTCCGTAGTTTCACAGTTCAATAAAATAAAAAAAATCGAATTTTCGGACAAATTTCACAATTTTGAAAGTCCACTGTCCCCTTAAAACCCTTTCACGGGTGCCGTTCACACAGTGCGAATGGCTAAATCTAGTCTTTTCATTTGTATTCAATGTATTACAGTTAAATGAGCAGAAAAATGGCTACTGTTGCCATCTGTTATGAGTTTAAAGTAGTAAAAACATTTTGTAACCTTTAATTTGAAAAATTTTCCAAGATTTTTTTTTAGGTTAAAAAAAAATCTGGAAAAAATCGGCACCATGCAAACGGTGGAGGTTGCCTCTGATAAGGTTAAAATATCGATTTTGACGAAAATTCCGAAATTGTTTTTATACCTTTTTTTTTTTTTAAGATTGTAAATTTATGTTTCTAAATCTTCTTTATTTTTTTCGGTACGATCGTTAGAAATGACATGAGAGCTATTTAATTGATCAGTAGCAGCTTAGAATTTCAATACAAGTTGAAAACTTTAATCGTGTTTTCTGAAAAACTTATTTTTTCTCAAATAAATGTAAAGGATTCTCATGATAACCCAAGATGTAACCTTGATATGTATATGAAATTTTTCACATATGTTTTTCATAATACAGTCGGACCTCTATTTAACGAAGTCGCTAAATCCCGAAAAAAGTTCGTTATATGGAAAATTCGTTATATAGAGATTCACCTTTTAAAATACTTTAAACAAATAAAACAGATTTTAAATTCATAAACACTAAATATTATTAATAAAAGTAATTGATCACACCTTTATTTTGTAAATTAATGTCTATTGGTTTTATATATCTTACCCATCAAACAGAAAGTGCAAGGAAAACAAGAATAAAACAAAACATTTTCCGGGAATACACTGTATTTTCAATTTATAAAAATTATATTAAAATTAATGAATTTTAATGACATTATCGCATTTATTATTAGAAGTACTTTTAAGCATACATTACCACATGCGTCCTTAAATTTCACTGATAAAGTCTGTTAATTTTGTCTGAGTTTTTTTTTTGAAGAATTGATTTCTCTCATAATACGTCTCTCATCTTTGCAATGTCACCAAAAACCCTTCAGGTGTATTTTCTTCAAACTGCAACCCGCGTCGGAATGTGTTAAAAGAAAGTTAATGTGTTAAAAGAAAGAATAAGTTTGAAATGTTTAGAAATATTTTGAGAAATATGGAGAAAAAATAATATTGGATCACAAGAAAAAGTTCGTTAAATAGAGAATGCACTTCGCTATTTGGAGGTTATTTTACGAAGAAATTCACAAAATGTTCTTGGTTCCAAGGAAAACTTCGCAAAATAGAGAAATTTACAAAATAGAGGTTCGTTAAATAGAGGTCCGACTGCACTAAGAATGTAATGGACCACAGATTTGGTTCTAGGTAGGCCTATATTATTTGTTGATTTATAGCCGCATTTATAAAAAATCTCATGAAAAATTACTAACATTTTGCATGCCAGTGGAGTTTCGATTTATCGTTCAATGGACCGACTGAACTGAACGGCAAAAACTGGAAAACTATAGATGCAGGAACATAAAGTAATATGATCGCCGGGATTGGGGGAAATAAGCGACACATACGGAAAGACGATGATTCGGAGAACGATCGATCGAGATTCCACTGCATTTGCATATAATGACCTGTGTTTTATTTTATTTTTTAAGATTTCAAGATATCGATTAGCTTTTAGGTCATTACATTCAAGAGGTGCTTCCATGAATATGACAAAAATGAATTAATATTATATGGATAATTTTTTTTAAGAGCTAGAGCCCTTTTTGTAAAAATTTGCTTAATTTCAACCCAAAATCATCAATTTTGTAAAAAGTTGCATAGTTGTGGCTTATTTTTTCACCATTTTCGTATTTTGGTGTTATATCCCTTCGAAACATAATGCAGAAATTTACGCAAGTACAGTTTTTTATACAGTTGTAAAATACGTAAATTTTTACCAGTTTTTAAAGCATCGGGGATATTTTAGGATTTATAAGAACTTAATAAAGGAATTTTTTTAATCATACTAAAGAGAGAGAAAAATAAAGAATTTAAGAGTCCTTTTATAGTTCTAGGGAAAGTATCTGCTCTAAATTAAAAATCCTGAAGACAGTTTAACGAATATTTACATAGCAAAGAAACGCTTTGAGTGGAGTTTTGGTTATATTGCTTTAAAGATGGCGAATCATGAAAACTTATATCTCAAGGTAAACAGACTTAAAGCACAGACGTAAGGTAAGGTGCGCTTAAACAGAAAAGCATTAAAATGTATCTTGCAATGAAATCATCATAAAAATATGCGATTTACGTCATTTGATTCTGAAAACTCTATAGTATGTTTTAAGTCAAGGAAAAGGGCGCTTATTTAAGAACTTTGTGTCAGGGACCAAAGTTCTCAAATAAGCGCCCCCATTAAAGATTGATGTATATTACACTTAATTTTTCAAATTTAGTAGTAAATGGATCTGATTACCCTTTTCCATGGAAACCCCTGAACCTTGTACACAGTAAGTCACAACTATCTAAAATCAAATAGGAGTAATTTAGTGAACTTTTGAAAAACAATTGAAATAGTTTAAATTCCATGCATTATAAACCAAAAGCCTCCAGTTAAACATCGTGATTGTCAGATTTTCCCTTCATTATAGATAGTTATATTTTTATATTTATTTTTTTTATTTATTTATTTTGCGGCCATCTATCATATGTTAAGAAACTTGCCCTTGCACTGCAAGGATTAGTATCGCTATTTGCTACACAAAGATTCTTGCTGTGGATTCAGTAATTTTCCTATTTTTCCCGTTCATTGTTTATAACAGTACATTTCTAGTTTCGTTTACTTAAAATACATTTCTCCAGCAAGTAATTACATAATCGTGGTATTCTGGAAACTTAAAAAAAAAGCATTACTTAGCAGGGCCTGATTATGAACGCTGGGGGCCCTGGGCAGAAGCTATTTGGGGGCCCCTCCCCCTTACGAACATTTATAAAAATAAGAACTATCCATGGACTAAACTATTAGAAGTTCTAGGTGCATACACGAAACGTGTGAGGAAAAGTTAAAAATCAAGATTAAAAAAATTCGTTCGATTTAAATTTTGATTCAAATAACGATTTAAACCAAACAATCCTACATGCGAATCCTATATTTGCTATTACAGTTTATGGCTGATAAGATGAAGCATTCATAAACATGTTTCACAGCAAATTGAAAAAGCCTTTCACCTTCTGATGCACGTCTTATACAACCTGATAGTTTAACATTTTTCCTAAAGAAGAAAGTGAAATTAAAAACTTTCACTTATCTGGCACCCTATATATTTTAGTGTTGAGAAACATCGTTAAAGAGATTTTGCACGTTAAAGAGGACAGTTTTGGGGGCCCCTAGCATCAGGGGGCCCTGGGCAAAGTCCCTATTTGCCATGCATAAAAAGGCCCTGTTAATTAGACCTTGACAAAGAGCCTGTTTAATTTCTTAAGAGTGATTTCTTAACTAGTGAACAATTGCTAGTAAATCTGTCAGAACTGCAGTTTTACTTCTCAGAAATACTGCGAGAAGTAGTGTAGTGGCGTAGCTAGGGGGGTGCGGTGGGTGCGGTCCGCACCGGGCGGCACATATTTTGGGGTGGCATATTTTTTATTTAGTATTAGTTGTAAAAAAACCACTTGTTCAATTCATAAGTTTAGTATTCGATGTCTACGAATTATGAATTACTATATGATCTCGAATATTTTTTCTCATCGTCAAGTCAATGTAGGGTTAAATATTATCTCTAAAAATTTTGATTGACTTAGAAAGGGCGGTAAATTGGAGACCGCCCCGGGCGGCAAAAGTTCTAGCTACGCCACTGAAGTAGTGAAAACATGTTTTACTAACGATTGATAAAGAGAAAAAAAAATTATAAATTGCTTTACTGTTTTTCACCAATTACAACAATATTCTGCAATGCCATCCACACCTTAAGTTAATCTCATTTCGATACTACAAACACTTCAATCTACCCGAATTTTCCCCCTCCTTCCCCCGGAAAATCCCCGGAGACAAAAACCTCCCCTTTTATAAGAGTCACCACAAATTATCCTGATTCCCAAATGCTCTGAGCTGGGACATAGACTTCCTTTCAAATAAAACACAATGGGGAAAAAATTCAGTTCCCTGCTGCAATATTGGCTCTTATTTGTTATCCGGCGGGGGAGTGTGTTGTAATAGGAGAGTTTAGGTACAGCTGTTTTCTAAAGAGGCTTTGTATTGGTAAAGGGGGAGGGGAGCTTATTTGTGTAATGCGCTTTTAACTGGAACTTGACAAATAGGCTTTAGATCGGCTTTTTAAAATTGTTTCCAGTTCGCTCTTCTTAAGTTTTTTTAATTTAATTTTTACCCTTTTTTTCCACATTAAAATCTTTATGATTTATTTACATAAGTGGTTTCCCGAGAAACAAAGATTTCGAGCACTTTATTACCGAATACATAGTTATTGCAGCATTTATCAAAGAACGTAGAAAGTAGCGCCGTTCAAAATCTGAAATGTGTAATTTAGTTTTCTTTTGATAATTAAATGTAAATGCATGAATAGATGAAATGTAGTGCATATGCAGTATATACAGAGGTTGTTCGCACATTTTTTAGACGATTTTGGTAAGCGGTAATAAAAAATCGTTTGTTGCAAAAGAAATAATTGCAATTATAGTATGTTTTTAAAAGTCAAAATTATCGTCTGCGGCTTGAAAGTTTTGTTTTTATTCAAAATGGCGTTTTTAACAAAGCAGAGGATCTCGAAGGCTACATTTATGCTCTTTCCGAAGAGAAATATGCATACTCCGTTATCCAAAAACGATGTGAGAGTCATGGTTTTGTAATATCTAAAGCGTCGATAGGTAATATCGTCAACAAGAAAGGGAAAAAACGTCAAATTGGAGCCTCAAGTGAGACAAAAATTCCAAACAAGTATCCAAGGAAAAAACGGACATCTTCGACTATTGCAAAGGTACGTTGTTTAATGTTAAAAGAAAATCCCCTTAGTCAAAGGACAGTTGCAAAATCATTAAAATGCTCGGTGTCCACTGTAAACAAAATGATAAACGTTGATTTAAATCTTAAGAAAGCGAAAAAACGCAATGTGCATCGTCTTCTTCCAAATCATATCGCTGAACGCAGGACACGCTGCAGAATTCTATATGAGAAACACTTATCCAAAGAAAGATGGAAAACAATTGTCACAATAGATGAATCATGGGTGTATTTAAATAATTGCAACAAAAAAAAAGAGCCATTTATTATCATAAAAGGGGAGAAAAAAATTTAAGTACATGGTTCAAAGAATCGAAAAAAAGTTTTTCTAAGGGATTCATGATTGTTTCTGGTTTTTCTTATAATGGCAAGTTAAAAATAAAGAGAGTGGAAAAAAATGTCAAGATTAACTCCAAATACTATCAGGAACATATTTTATCGCCAATTTTTCTGAATGAAATACCATCGCTTTACCCACAGTGCCATCAATCTGTGAGACTCCATCAGGACAAAGCTAGCAGTCACACATCAAAATCCACTGTAAATTTCCCAAAAGAAATGGAACAAAAAACTGGTATCAAGGCCATACCCTTCACTGATATCCCTACTAAATCTCCCAATGTATCACCTACGGATTTTTGTGCTTTCGGACTTTTAAAATCTGCATTATCCAAACGTCGTCCCAAAACCCTTACAGGACTCTGGAAAGCTGTTCTGCTGTTCAGGAGGAATGGGATAGAATACCTCTTCTGACACTTCAAGAGGCATTATTATCCTGGAAATTGCGGTGTCGAAAGATAGTTCAGAATAAGGGATGTCAAATAGAACATTTAAAACACAAGAATTTTATGTAATTTAGTTTTGTGAATATAATATACATCGTCTAAAAAATGTGTGAACAGCCTCTGTATGTATATATATATGTATATATATATACATACTTACATATATCGGCACCGCTGTTAAAATCCTATGAATTTCATATCTCTCCATGTTTTTAATTTCACACTGCATTGAGTAATATAGCTTATGCTGTTTTTTTCACTTTCAACTTTTTCATATATATATATATATATATATATATATATATATATATATATAGCCATTTTGGAATACAATGTCAAAAAGAAATTTCATGTTCAAACATTGCTTTCTAAAGTTACATAAAATTGATTTTGGATGATTTTTGATTTATACCGAATTCAATTTTTAAAAGTTCTAGAAGTTTAGTAGTAATTATATGAAAGCTATCATCTATTGACCGAGCATAATAGGAACACACAGATTTTTCATATTAGAAATCTACATATATTATTTCTAAAAAGGTGTTTTTTTGTGTGTTTCATCCCTTTTTCTCCCTTCATGCTTAACCAAAATAGATAAATAAGGTACCATTTTTAAAGATTAATATCTCCGCTTTGTGCGAATGGTTAATTTAGAATTACACATCTTATCCTTTGTTTGAAAATCGAAGTATAAGCATTATAAACAATTTTTCTTCCCCTAGATGGCGCGCACGCTAGCTTTTTTATATTTTACCATTATCAATCGCACTGAACTTTTAAATTTAAAAATCGTTTGCTTTTATTATCATTCTGTGATTTCATTAATGAGTTTCTTAATTGGCAACATCCGCGTACCGTTCTTTATTATTCTTTTTGCATGGTAAAAACCATATATATTATTTCTAAAAAGGTGTTTTATTGTTTTATCCCTTCATACTTAACTAAAATCGTTCAATGAGTTACCATTTTAAAGATTAAGTTCTCCGATTCAGACGAATTGTTATTCCAGAATGACACATTGTATTGTTTGTTTAAAAATCGAAGTGAGAAATTGACTGAGTCCTAAAGTGCTGTCCAGGATGCGTCGAAACGGTACAGTCAAATAGTGTGCACATGGAGGGGTCTGTAACGTAAATATCACATTTCCCACGAGTTTGTGTCATATTTAACTTTCAATATCATCTACAAATGTGTTTTGGCGTGTACATATCTGATGTTCCCCTGTTTAGTCTTATGCTTTACCTCCAATATTGTGGCCAAAGGCGTTTTGTTTATTGGTTTTGTATTATCCTAACGCACCATTGATATTTGACAAATAAACAATTGCTACAAATGAACCGGTTCGTATTTCTACAAATAAACCATACTACAAACCACCAATTTCGATATAAAATTTATTGTATTTTAATCGCATGCGAAAGGGTCGCACGAGGCACCTAGCAAAAAATAAAAGTGACAACCACTTTTGTGCAAATCAAGTTAGCGTCAGTTCAAAGAACGTAAGACGCGATTGTCTCTATGGACAAGCTATTGAACTATTATTTTGAATACTTAATACACCATTATTTTAAATGATTAACATCTAAATTATTATTATTATCAAAGAGAACAAATGATAATAATCCTCTAATTGGGAAATTCACCATTTATTCCGGAAAATAATGATAATCCTTAGATTAGGAAATTCCCTATATCATTGTTCATTCAGGTGTAATTTGCTCATTAAGGTAGTAATAATCCTTAGTTAAACTGGTTCTCTCGTGCGTCAGGCTTAAACTTG
The DNA here is from genome assembly GCA_907164885.2 of Dolomedes plantarius. Lineage (NCBI taxonomy): Eukaryota > Metazoa > Arthropoda > Arachnida > Araneae > Dolomedidae > Dolomedes > Dolomedes plantarius. The sequence goes on along the minus strand of OU015498.1, from coordinate 12,810,007 downwards.
GCGCAACGGGTTCACGCGTCCAAATTTTCTGTTGGAAGAGTTTCTGCACAAATTCTCAAAAACTAGTTGCGATTCCCCCTGGCCTCAAAATAATTACAGTAATTAATGGATTAACTATTGAAATTCATCTTGGAAAATGACGGGTTATGTTATCGGGTAAATGTATATGTCCAGCCAACAGGAAGTTCTCGGATTCAGGTCCTTAGAAGGATGTTTATTTGTCAAGGGTGCGAGTTTAATCATCTATATATATAAAACAGTTCCGTAACTGACTCATTCATTCACTGACTGACTGACTTACATACAACGCACAGACCAAACCGCTGGACCTAAAGGGTTGAAATTTTGCGATTCTTCTAATAGTGTAGGGGTGCACTAAGAAAGATTTTTCAAAAATTCTTCTTAGATTTTTTTAAATTAAATTTTTAAGCTGCTTTTTAAACTTTTTTTACGTTTGCATTTAAAATAATGCATTGAGGGTTATAAAATTTATATCACGAGAAAGATCATAAAAATTCCTTCAAAATGAAATTATTTTCGAATTTTTACCTCCATTTCCTGATTTTTGGTGAATTTTTAAAGATTAATTTTTAGAATTTAATTTATTAAATGCCGATCACGTGATTTCTTTTTCTGGTACTTTCAATAAATTTATCGTCACGTGCGTAACAACTAAATAGACAAAAAAAATATTTTTTTCTCTTTCTAATACAGCAGACGATTGGATATTATCCAAAAAAAATGCATATCCCTTACGATTTTTTTATAAATATATATATATATATATATATATATATATATATATATATATATATATATATATATATATATATATATATATTACATCAATTGTATACATTGATCCTCGCATTTATTATAAATATACATATTTATTTTTTGGCATAAATTGCATACGTTGACCGTTGTATTTAATCTGAATGTACTCCTTAGCGAAGCGCGGGTTTTCAGCTAGTATTGATATAAAAAGGTGAAAAGGAAATTTTATGTTGCTCAAATATTGCTCTCTAAAGTGACATAATTTGATTTTGAAGGATTTTTTTTTTCCCATTGGTACTGATTTACAATTTTAAGAGTTCCAGAAGTTGAGAAGTTATTATATGGAAGCTGTCATCTTTTGACTAAATATGACAGGAACAAACAGCTGCTTAATATCCACAATAAAAAATTAGAGCGACAACTACTTTCGATCGAATTAATATAGTTAACGTGAAGTTTAAAGAACACGAGGAGTGATTTATCAGCCAAAATGTTGCACAGTTGATCAAAAACAACTTGATAACACTTTTCAATCCATCGTAATTTTCAAAAATCACTTCTTATTTATATATCACTTCTTATTATAGTATGTTAGGAATTGTCTAAGACAGTGTGATGAAGAATCATTAGATGCTTTATAAATAGAGTACGAAAAGTGTGAATTTCTGTAAGAAACATCAACTGATAATGCACAGAAAACTGAACTCATCGAGTTCTTCACTTTTGAAACGTAATGAATTGCAATTTCTACAGTCCACTGACAATTTTCTCTATCGACTTGAAGTTCACATAATTAAGAAAGTAGACATATCTGTAATCTTACTATCCGTGATATTCCAAATAAGTATTTAGAGTAAAAATATCATTATCAAAAATTAAATTTCGACAGTTTTTAGAGCGAAGGGAAATATTAAAATTTCCAAACAGCATTCTCAGTTTCTGGAATCAAATTTTATTCTGGTTGAGATCTATTTCGGAACAAATTATTTCTTTTGAGTTTAAAGTACTTGAATGAGGAGCACAAAAAGCACATATCAGCCTCTACATTCCCTCAAGGGGCATCGACATTCATTTTAAATTGTCGTCATTACTTTTGGCAGTATTCATAACTGGGTTGAAAGGCACACGTTAAAGCAGTTGATAGTTGCAGTTTTTTTAAATGTTATTAAGAGATATAAATGAACAAAGAAAATTGTAGTTTTTTAAATGTTGAGAAAATAAATTTGTAAGGTATACATAAGATTCGATTCACAAGAATCGAACTTTTGAGTGAATGAATTAAAGAAGCTGCTTGAGATATGCTAATTTCGGCATACGCGCTTGGTATAAATACCATGCAGCTTGATTAAAGAGAAGAAGGGTTGTTAAAGTTGATAGATAAGCGAGTTAAGGGAGCTACGAGGTAAGCAGCTCCAGGTGTTAACCGGCGCTAGTGCTTAGGGGGCCCAAAGTTTACGTGGCAGAACTGCTGGTTTGACTCTCTGGTTTGTGAGTATTGCAAAGTGCATTTTTATTGAATGCTAATATATATTCCGTACAAGTAGTAAGTATGCTTATTGCTGTAAAAGCGAATTCTATATGTGGAACGAATTCAATAAACATTGTTTCATGTATAAACTGTGTTTGTATCAAATTCATTTAGAGTGCCACTTCAAATTATATACACCCAAGTCTGGGAAGAAGTGAGCTATTCTCTATAAATTAACAAAGCAATATTTTTTTTCTTTGTCTACGTGTTGGTGATAAAATATATTTTTAATGCAACGCTGTCGTCTTGACTTGGACTGCAAATTCTTATGCTAGACTTCTGTCTTTCAAATAAAGATCAGGTTTTAATGCACTCCAGTATAAATTTCATAATATGTATAGTTAGTAATATGCTGTTATTAATTTTCAGTACATATTTCGTTAACATTATATAATTTAATCGCATTGAATAGATTGTCCATACTTCAAACTGAATCTAAAACGGAAACATTCCCCGACCTGTCGATTACAACGAATAATTCATTGATATATAGTCTGAAGAACTTTGTAGTTTCCTAGTGACAGTAAATTAACTCAAGGGTCTAGGAGGGGATTTTACAGGGTACTTTTAAGTAAATATGGCGTAAATTTCCTCTAAATTTCTATTAAAAAAATCGCTGAAAACACATACACATCTTGTTTCGACGGCAAGTTTTGAACTTGCAAGTTGAGCAGACAATTTTCTGTGTTTTATTGTCAATAAACACATTTACAATGATAGACTT
>OU015498.1:12764478-12801978 GCA_907164885.2 Dolomedes plantarius | reverse complement strand
TTCTTGTTCATTGAAATGTTGATACAGATATTTTTTTAAAAGGATGATAATAAATATTATAAAACATATTTTGAACTTTATAAATGTTTCATGCATTTCTTCAGATAATAATAAATAATAAGGATTTCTTTTTCTTATTTTTTTTTCCACATATGAAGCTTTAGAAGGCGTGCCTGTCTTCCCAAGGTCTTGTGTAAGATTTGAGAATAAGGTTACCTTGGTTTCATGGGAATTAAGAATTTTATGCATGTTTTGTGCCACTGCTTTGAAGAGGTTTTGTATTGCTTTAAATGTGGGGATTCCTTGAAAAAGATTTGTGCATGTCTTGAACTTATTTAATGAACAAGCAAGCTTCAAGCTTAACTGAAACCTATTTATTTGCGGATTCATGTCAAGGGATCCGCATCTATTGTCCAATCTTGCACAATAGATTTCTAGGTAATATTAAAACAACAGAACAACCCTGCTACGAGTGACGTAGCGAACATAACTGGCACCCGGGGGCACGATACCTTTTTAGCGCCCCTCATGGTCTTAGGAACCAAATGGTCCAATGGTCTTGGGGAGAATTTGCCGCCCCTCTGAGAGAGGCGCCTGGGGCATGATAGACCCCCTTGCCTTTCCCCCTCGCTACACCACTGCCTGCTACCTAGATTAAGTGTACTCATATTAGCTTGTAAGGTATACATAAGATTCGATTCACAAGAATCGAACTTTTGAGTGAATAAATTAAAGAAGCTGCTTGAGATATGCTAATTTCGGCATACGCGCTTGGTATAAATACCATGCAGCTTGATTAAAGAAGAGGTTGTTAAGGTTGATAGATAAGCGAAGTAAGGGAGCTACGAGGTAAGCAGCTCCAGGTGTTAACCGGCGCTTGTGCTTAGGGGGCCCAAAGTTTACGTGGCAGAACTGCTGGTTTGACTATATATATATATATATATATATATATATATTTAGAAAAAAATCGTAAGGGATATTTTTTTGGATAATATCCAATCGTCTGCTGCATTAGAAAGAAAAAAAAAATTTTTGTCTATTTAGTTGTTATGCACGTGACGATAAATTTATTTAAAGTACCAGAAAAAGAAATCACGTGATCAGCATTTAATAAATTAAATTCTAAAAATTAATCTTTAAAAATTCACCAAAAATCAGAAAATTGAGGTAAAGGTTCGAAAAAGATTTCATTTTAAAGGAATTTTTATGATCTTTCTCGTGATATAAATTTTATAACCTTCAAATTATTATTTTAAATGCAAACTTAAAAAGAAGTTACAAAAACAACTTAAAAATTTAATTTTTAAAAAATCTAAGAAGAATTTTTCAAAAATCTTTCTTAGTGCACCCCTACACCATAAGAAGAATCGCCATGCAAAATTTCAGCTCTTTAGGTCCAGCGGTTTGGTCTCTGCGTTGTACGTCAGTGAGTCAGTTACGGAACTGTTTTATATATATATAGATTGAAAGGTAAACATCGTTCATAACAAGAAAAAAATGTTCTTTGTTAATGTTCATATCGCTATGCGAGATACAATTGTAATTTGCAGTATTTTCTTTCATTACAGGTCTTACCATCATTTCAGCATTGGAGTTTAGAATATCTACAGGGAAGGGAAAAGTTTCTTCAATACTTAGTCCATCAGGCTCTTAAGGCTGCTATGTACTAAGAAAAAAATCGCATTTCCCTTTTCCTCTTCTTGCACACTCTTGTGGTGGGAGGAGTCCAGTTGACAGTTCGAGAATTCCGCCCCCTTAGGATTGACATTTTGAGGGATTGTAATGGCTCTCTCTCTGTGGGGGGGTTAAGCGCTGCCCCCAAATTTTTTATTTAAAATATATTTTTGTCAACTATTTACAGGTACATAAATGCCGATAATCAAATAAAATTGGTATTGAACTTTTCTGCAAAGCGCTAAAGGATTCATTTTATAAATTTCGTCCACCGAAGGAATTTATGAGCGTTTAAAACACACTATACCAGATTTTAAACCCGAATAATTTAAATTTTAAAATATTAACTGCTTTTTCTAAAAAAAAAAACGAAAAATGTACACGCATGTAAAATTTTTTTCTCTATGACGGAGTACAATTTTTTTATCCAAATCTTTGAATCCAAGTCGGCAATCCGTGGACAAATTTTCTCCATAGGTTAACACTGAGGGGAACGAATCCAATGGGGCTAGTACATAGCAGCCTTAATAAATTGCAAAAGCCTTGCAGAAACGTCGTCGAGAACTCACATCCGTGATGACGAAGAAATACTGTTAAGAAATATGAAATTACTAGCTGAAAACCCGCACTTCGCTACGGAGTACATTCAAATTAAATTCAACGGTCAATGTTTGCAATTAATGCCATATATATATATATATATATATATATATATATATATATATATATATATAATAAATACGACGATCAATATATACAATTGATGTAGAAAAAAATATATATTTATAAAAAAATCGTAAGGGATATTTTTATAGACAAAATAATGTCAAATCGTCTGCCGTATTAGCAAGAAAAAAAATATTTTTTTTGTCTATTTAGTTGTTATGCACGTGACGATAAATTTATTGAAAGTACCAGAAAAAGAAATCACGTGATCAGCATTTAATAAATTAAATTCTAAAAATTAATCTTTAAAAATTCACCAAAAATCAGAAAATAGAGGTAAAGATTCGAAAAAGATTTCATTTTAAAGGAAATTTTATGGTCTTTCTCGTGATATAAATTTCATAACCCTCAAATTATTATTTCAAATGCAAACTTAAAAAAAGTTACTAAAACAGCTTAAAAATTTAATTTAAAAAAATCTAAGAAGAATTTTTCAAAAATCTCTCTTAGTGCACCCCTACACTATAAGAAGAATCGCCATGCAAAATGTCAGCCCTTTAGGTCCAGCGGTTTGGTCTGTGCGTTGTATGTCAGTCAGTGAGTCAGTTACGGAACTGTTTTATATATATACACTAGCTGAAAACCCGCGCTTCGCTACGGAGTACATTCAAATTAAATACAACGGTCAACGTATGCAATTTATGCCAAAAAATAAATATATATTTATAATAAATGCGATGATCAATGTATACAATTGATGTAAAATATATATCTATATATATATATATATATATATATATTTATAAAAAAATCGTAAGGGATATGCATTTTTTTTGGATAATATCCAATCGTCTGCTGCATTAGAAAGAGAAAAAAATATTTTTTTTGTCTATTTAGTTGTTACGCACGTGACGATAAATTTATTGAAAGTTCCAGAAAAAGAAATCACGTGATCAGCATTTAATAAATTAAATTCTAAAAATAAATCTTTAAAATTTCACAAAAAATCAGGAAATGGAGGTAAAGAATCGAAAAAGATCTCATTTTAAAGGAATTTTTATGATCTTTCTCGTGATATAAATTTTATAACCCTCAATGTATTATTTTAAATGCAAACGTAAAAATAGTTTAAGAAACAGCTTAAAAATTTAATTTTAAAAAATCTAAGAAGAATTTTTGAAAAATCTTTCTTAGTGCACCCCTACACTATTAGAAGAATCTCCATGCAAAATTTCAGCCCTTTAGGTCCAGCGGTTTGGTCTGTGCGTTGTATGTCAGTCAGTCAGTGAATGAATGAATGAATGAATGAATGAGTCAGTTACGGAACTGTTTTATATATATAGATAGATAAACTGTGTGGCTATTGGAAAGTTAAAGTTATGTCCCGCAAAAGAATCGTAAAACTTGCTTTAAAAGATCTTTTAAAAAGAAGAAGATTTCGCATTCATTTTTCATTCTGTAAATCCAAAAAGACTTTCTTATCTCGCATATTTTTCCGGGGCGCTTCTCGGCTCTTGATTAAGCATTCACCTCTATCTAAAAATACCCCCTCCCCATCAGAAGTCCACGTTGATGAAGAGTCTGAAGCTCCAGAGCAGCGATGTCAAGAAAAGTCTCACGCTATCGCTTCCAGACTTTCTCCTAATTACCTCTGGAAAGTTCGTATGAAGAAATGAAGAGGCAGCTCCGAAATATATCAAAGCAGGCGCTGGAAAAGGTGTGATTGGACAGGCGTGCCAAGCTCTGGTTTTCCGTCATATGGATCTCCCCTGGCAGGTGCTTTGACTTTATTTATAATTTATATCTCTAGGGAAGATATTTTCAGTGAATGTAGTGATGTATAGAGAATCTATGCTCACTTCTACCCAGACTTGGGTGTATATAATTTGAAGTGGCACTCTATTTGAATTTGAAGCAAACACAGTTTATACATGAAACAATGTTTATTGAATTCGTTGCACATATAATTGGCTTTTACAGCAATAAGCATGCGTACTACTTGTACGGAATGTATAAACACAGCTTTCAAGAACAATATATTTTTATACTCACGAACAGTAAGTCAAACCAGCAGTACTGCCATGTAAACTTCTGGCCCGCTAAGCACTAGCGCAGGATAACACCTTTTCAACCTTAACAACCTCCCCTTTTCATTAATGACGCTGCGTGGTATTTATACTAAGCGCGTATGCCGAAATTAGCATATCTAAAGCAGCTTCTTTAATTCACTCAAAAGTTCGATTCTTGTGAATCGAATCTTGTGTATACCTTACACTTGCTTCAGGTATGGATTTTATACGCGTTTACATTTTGTGATAGTCGAATAAAACGCAACTTCCTACTCTTTGTACACCTACAAAATGTGTTTTTCTTCGTACTATAGGAATTTAAATACATTACAAGTTGGTACCCGCTAAAACATGACGGATAGATAGTAAATAAATGTACTAATACAGTCGAACCCTGTTATAGCGAACCCGGTGTATAACGAACTCACGGATATAACGAACGAAAATTTTGGTCCCGCCGGTTTCCTGTTGTACGTAATTTAATTAGTATTGTGTCAGTTTCATGTAATCGATTTTGGTCGATTTAATTCATTAATGATTATTTTTAATAGATTTTATCATTTTTTAATACATCATTATTCAATACACACTGCAACTTATGAGTTATACATTTTGTGAACTCTAGCATTTTTCTTAACGGTTCGGATATAGCGAACCACCGGATAAAGCGAACAAAACATTTTGTCCCTTGAAGTTCGTTATAACGGGGTTCGACTGTACACAAATTATACTCAACACATCATTTCCAAGTGTAGAAAACCATAAAAATGTGCAAAAAAAATTAATGTGTTTAAGCAACCTCGTGCTTAGTATCTAAAGCCAGATTTAAACATGTCACTGAGCATGCGCAGAGAGCAATTTTTTTAAAAATTGCAAATTATCGCTAATTAAACAATTTCCATCAGGTTTAATCTTATATTTCACAAACATAATTATCATAAAAATGGCAGAGAGAGATCTAGAGACTCCTCGAAATAAACGTGTTTATCATTAAAGCATGTCACTGAGCATGCGCGCAGAAACAGTTTCTAAAGACAGATTTAAACATGCCACTGAGCATGCGCAGAAATCAATTTTTAATTGTAAATTATCGCTCATTAATAGAATTTGAGGTTACAAAAACCAAATTTGACAAATCTACAGATTACAGTCTTTCGTTTAAGACCAAAATGAAGTAAACTGATGCAGTAGTTTTCTCTCACGGATTGACTGCCCAAAAAGTAGGCTTAGCAACTTAAATATATAGATAGTTAGTGATGGTATCAGACCTCATATTTTGAGCCCCCCCCCCCCCCCCCCCCGAGATCGAACCAGGGGTAGTGCTACTTTAAATTTTGCTGGTTCAAAGTGGTTTTAATGCATGGTAAGAAACTAGCTTAATTGCTGGCTGAAATTTCAACAAGCTGCAAATATTTTAATGTGATTAAAATGGCTTATCTCATCTTCAAAATCATGATTTTTACTCAACAAACCTTTTTTAGTGGTTAGAACACAAATGTCATAGTTCTTTCAGGTATGAACTTATTTTTTTGATAAAAAAGGTTCAATGGCCAAACCACACTTTAAATTGGATTTTTTTGTAAATTTTTCCTCATCGTTGTATCCACCTTGACGTTTCTTGATCACCTAACGCAAAGAAGTTCTAGGTCACAAACGTGAGTCAAACTTCAGTAGACTTAGTCATCAAGTTGTGAACTTTTGTTACACAAACAGTAGATTACCATACCATAATACTATAAAATATGTTAAACAATGACTATTGGGAAGCAATAATGCTTTAAAAATACATGAATATTAGACTAGGACACAAGAATAATGTAATCGAACAATGGAGTAATCTGCAATAATCATTGTTGATAAGAAGGATAATAATAACACATAGATTATGCAAGTATTAAGTATTTTATTATGCAACTATTCTTGTAATTATTTATAATTTATCGTTTAGAAATTTTGCTTATAGACTTGGTATATATATATAATCTACCACCTATATTTAAACAAAAAAAAAAACCTACGAAAAAAGTACATATGTTGCAGACAGTAATAATTTCGTAAGATTTATATGTCATTTCAAAAATAAAGTTCTGGACATACACGCTGTCAAAAATAAAACAAAACTAGTCGAGGCCAACTTATGTGGAAAATAAAGCTAAGTAAAGCTCTTTTAACAATACGCCCAGAGTTTCTGTTTGAAACGCTTGAAAGACGCAAGGTTTCGTGTAATACAAACGAAGATGCCACGCATAAAATTTTAAAAACGCATCTTAATTTTCGGGCTTTACATGGCAGTGTTAAACTCTATTAAATTTTATAAATTTTCAAGACGGTCGGTGCATGGATTTGTACAGCCTAGTTTTTAAAACTGTACAATCCAAGCTGTTTGCGCAAGAGATATCTGCGTACAAAATTCAGTTACAGACTTCAGTACTTTTAAGCTATTAAGTAGATCTCTTTTTCTGTTGCTTTATATGACATCAAATGCCTAACGATGAGGAATCTGCCATGTAATATAAAATATATAATTTCACTCGTTAAAATCAACTTGGTTAGGCCTGAGAGGGATTTCGGAATCTTCAATTTTCCAATTTGATAGACCGATCTTTACACCTCCAGATTATGATGTGATTGGTTTGGTCTTATTGTTTAAAGTTGTTACTGCAATAACTTAATTGCAGTTAAGAAGGTGACTGCCTACGTTTGGAGCCAATTTTTTTAAAAAATTGTTTTTTTAAGGATTTTTTGGTCTCTTATGGTAAAACAGCATTTAAAAATAAAAAAAATAAAAAAACTTTCCTGTAAGTACCATATTTTTTTATAAATTGGTCAATTTGAAGCAATTTTTAATGAAATTTAGCTAAAACGCCTATCACTCTGAACAAAATTCTAATGCTACTATTTTAATTTCCTTCTTACACATGATACATATAACAGTTATCTTCAAAATGACCTACAATCTAAGAGAAATATTAAAATGCAAAAATAATACAGACAATTTTATGTTCCAATATGAAAATTTTCCCCGATTCGTCATTCCTTTCCTTATAAAAACAGCCCAAAACCAAAAACTATTTATTATACATCAATTATTGTACGTCATTTCATTAACAATAGCGTCTAAAACATTTCCTGAAAATTTTATCAAATTATATGCATTATTATGTGAAATATGATGATAACGGTAGAGATTTGTGCTAAAAAACATAATTCTGAGAAAAACGCCTTGAAAGTTGTTTGTCACTTCAATTTTGTATTAGACGATGTTTATTAAAATAGCTATAACTCTGCTTCTAATTGACGTAGAATAAAAATCAAAACGGTTTTGAAAAGAGAAAACATTGATTTACAAGATTCTTGCAAAATATGAAGTCGACCAAAATAGTAAAAAAAAATGGCATTTTCAACGTAGGCAGTCACCTTGAAGTGAAAGGTAATTTTAGAAATTTCTCGTTATATAAAGAAAGCTAAATTTTTAACATAACGGAGTCACTTGGTAGCTTCTTTTATTGATAACCTTTGGCGTAGATAATAAACGAAAGATTTATTAGCGCTGGACTTGAACGTGCAGCCGGAAGTTCGAGGAATAAAATCTGATCTAACAACCGAAATTATACATCAGCTGTAACCAGAGTTCGAACTTACCCAAAGTGTCCTCTAAGTTTAACTGAGAATTCCTGCCCCTTTCCCTCTCTCTTCTTATACATGAGTTGCGTTCAAGGGTCAGATCTTGCTTAGGTTTTACGAAGCAGTAATGCCGAAACAAAATGGACATTTGGAAAATGAATAAAAAGAAAGAACGGTTAGAAATAATAAGTAATGGTATTCAATACCTTACAGTGAATAATTATAGATTTAACATTCTTAATCTTCTGGGGTTTTTCTTGAATCCTAGAAATAATGCAGACTAAAGGAAATGCGTTCGGTACACATCGCATTTTAATTTTAGCTAACCTTTGACTTGTATCGAAATAACGTGATAGAATTAGCTATATTCTTGCGTATAGAGTAAACCATGACTCACTCTAATTTACGCTTACGTGCTTGCATATTTATTAGAAAATCTGAAAAGCTTCAGGAACAGATAATTCATTATCTTTGCCATATTAATGGATCGCAAAGCATTAATTTTGCCTCTTTTGAAATGATATCGACGCTTTATCTATCACGCGTAAGAGCTGACTGCTTCAATTCTTTTCAGCTTGCTCTAGCCTCGTGATCAGCGGTTTATGGTGAGAGAATAAATGAGAATGAGCTACTGTGCTTACAGAAAAAGTTGCTGCAATCATGAGAGAAGGGTAATCACGCTACTGGAGCAAACACTACATTGATACTATAGAGACAAACTCTGAGAAATAATTCTACAGAAATGACGTTCAGAATAAACTCACAGATGGGGAAATATGATTTAAAAATCGTGCTTATTGAAAACTAATATGCTATCTTATGTGCAATATGGATTAGTCACAGTGCATTCATTTAGTTCAGGCCTGTACAACTTGAAATATGATGAGTGCCGTATTTCTTTACGGAAAGCTCCTGCGGCAAGAAAATAGGATAGATGGGAAAGCGAAAAATATTTCATTGAAGAAAAAATTACTAATTTTAAAAAATTAGGTAAATATTAATATTTGTTGCTTATATATTCTCTTTTGTATTATTACAAATCTAAAAATATTCCGTACTTTTTAGATTTATATTATGCGTCTTCGCAAAAGGCTTCACGGGCAACAGAGTGAGTGCTGGCGGGCCGCATGTGGCCAGCTGTCCGTATGTTGTGCAGGCCTGATTTACATAACATTAGTATTTTATATATCATGCAGGTATGTAGCAGCTTATGCGCATTTTTTGCTAACTGAAGGACTCACATTTTAAGGAAATAGGCAAAATTATGATTAAGTTATCTTAACTGATTTTTAAGTTATCTTAACTGAAATACAAGTAATATATAAAAAAAAAATTTTTTAAAGTCAATTCCTACTTAGGTCAACAAAGAAAAATTTGAGTGTGAACTAATAGTAGGAATTGAAAAAAAGGATTGCCTGCTAGAACCTTGCCTACTGTGCGAGATTAGGAGGGGGGGGGGGAAAGAGAGAGAAAAAGTCTGTCAGTTTGGAGATTCGATCCCGCAACCTTCAGGACGGGAGGAGCCCGCGCTACCGCAGTGCTACTGTTTACACAGTAACAAGAGGGAAATTACTATTCAAGAGCAAGAGACCCTCTAGGTCTAAAATTAAATTGATTAATTAAATTTAATTAATGAATTAATATTTGAAAAAACTGTATTAACATCAAGTGTCATCCACTACAAGTTTAAAAAAATGTATTTGAACTTGAGTGGATGAATAAAAAGTATTTTATTAACGATTGAAAATTTGAACAAGATATATATAGGGAGAGTGTGAACTAATAGTAGGAATTAAATGACATGTAAAATGAAAAAAAAAAAAACTTTTGCACGATATGTGATAAGAAATCAAGTTAGTGGCAGAAACGAAATTTCCCAGGATTTCTGCTAAATTTCCCATGAAAATACTGATAGCGGAGTATTTTACTGAAAAGATGCTCGGAAACAATTAAAAGAGGCAAAGTTGCCGCATGCCTGTGAAATCCCCATTAAAGAAAGGTTTTTCCGGGAAACTAACAAGCTTTAAACGCCATTCAGGATCGTGTCTATTAACATGTATAGCTAAACGTAAGTTCTGAAGGTTCAGTACATGCGATGAATTACTTACAGGAGGATTTAAACTGTAGAATACTACACTATTGCATTCAAAAGTAACTCTTCAGTTTTTAAAAGCAAAATATAGTGAAAAACTACATTTAAATAGTGTGGAGAGTTACGTAATAAGTTATACCAGTATAAAGCGCCATATCGCGTGCAATCAAGGAAGAACATGATATAGCAATGTGGTAGTTAGTGCACAAATGTCTGGTAGGCTAAAAGTTTGGGGTTCCATTTCAGGTATTGACAGATGTATTTTACGCGAAGAAAAATTGATAAATGTGAGTAGATATTGAAGACAAGTGCAAGTGTTCTTATACAAGTGCAAAAAGACATTTGCAGTAAAACCTTGTTTATCCGGACTAACTGGGACCATAGGCAATCCGGATAATCGAAAACCCGGATAATTCGGGTAATAAGCAAAACAAAATCCTTAACTAAGCACAATTACCGTTTATTACGATAAAACTTGTAAGGTATACATAAGATTCGATTCACAAGAATCGAACTTTTGAGTGAATGAATTAAAGAAGCTGCTTGAGATATGCTAATTTCGGCATACGCGCTTGGTATAAATACCAAGCAGCTTGATTAAGTTGAAAGGTTGTTAAAGTTGATAGATAAGCGAGTTAAGGGAGCTACGAGGTAAGCAGCTCCAGGTGTTAACCGGCGCTTGTGCTTAGCAGGCCCAAAGTTTACGTTGCTGGTTTGACTCTCTAGGTTGTGAGTATTGCAAAGTGTACTTTTATTGAATTCTAATATATATTCCGTACAAGTAGTACGTATGCTTATTGCTGTAAAAGCAAATTCTATATGTGCAACGAATTCAATAAACATTGTTTCATGTATAAACTGTGTTTGTATCAAATTCATTTAGAGTGCCCCTTCAAATTATATACACCCAAGTGTGGGTAGAAGTAGCTATTCTCTATAAACTGTTTTGTAACAAAATTATATAGTATTGTTTACAAGACATTAAAAAATATAAAAATGACTTTTCATATCATTTCTTAGCAAAGAATTGGTAAGTCTAGTAAAGCTTTCTCAAACTCGATAAAGAAGCATTTTATTACCATAATTTATGGTACAATCTGTGCACGAACTGTACATTGAATCAAACTAAAAAGCGACTATTTGGCGTATTTGTAGTGACGTTCTTGTTATCATAGTTAAAAATTATTATCTAATGTGATAAAAATCAAATAATGTCTATAAACGAGGTTTTACTGTATTTAACAAAACCTTATTTATCAAAGCCATAAAAACAAAAGAAAAGTATTTCTTTTAAAGAAAACTTCGCTTTGTGTTCATTTTTTTAATAGTATTTTATTACTGTGATTTATAGGCTGCGTTTTCAATCAGTCGTAAGTGAAGTCACCTTATCAGTTTTAGCTTCATTTCCCAGCATTTGCCTAGCAAAAGAAGTAATTTTGTAAAAACAAGAAAACTATTACATAAACCCACTTTTTATTCTTTGGAAAAGGTTAAAATATGCAAATATACTACAACTCGGGATTAAATGGTGGGGAAAAAAAAAATGTATGTCCCCATTTTTGGAAATGAAACTAGAACCACTTCAGCTGTATATAGAACCAGAATACCCAATTTCTTTCTGTGCCCGCTTCATAAAGTGTAAGAGCCCTTTTACGCAAAGCAGCTTTCGCGAAATATTACAAGCACCCCACAGTACAACAAAACCCCATCACTGTGACCTTAATAAAGAGAACACTGGCCTCCCTATATGAGAGAGAGAGAGAGAGAGAAAAGTACAAACAAATGTGAAATGGAAAAGTGCTTCCCCCAAAACCCACTTCATTTTCCTCAGCGGGGCATAATTCCATCGGTTTCAGAAAACGGAAAACTTTATTCAGCGAGCATAAATTACGAATAAGAGGCACATATTCGGAAAATTATCCCGCCCCCCCCTCCTCGACCCTCCCCCCCCCGGCTTTTACATCAGTGTACGAAATTTTCCGGTGTGAGCACCCGGCATATGCTCACGTTTGAGAATGAATTTCGCAAAACTGAAGAAGGAAGGGAAAATGTGAAAAATTTGCAGAGAGCAATCAGTTCTCTGAAGGGAAAATTAGTTTTGAGTGATTCAGTGTCTGTTCAGTGGCGTTATATACTGTGGGAGGCCCCTGTCTGGGTTTCCATTGAAAAGGAGGAAACGCCAAAGTTTGCTAACTAAAGAGTTGCTTCTGCTCTGATGTGTGTCTTTTGTTTGGCTTAAGTCAAACAATCTTCATACAATAACATTACCGCTCCAAAGACAATAACGACGCAGCTGAGATTCATTTACTTTTGCCAATGGCTGCAGGTGTCTGCCGCTTCGGTGGGACTTTTGAACATGTGTCCGATGTTTGGTTTGAACGTTTTAACTTTCTCCTCTAAAGTGTTATTAATTGGTTAATGACTACTCGTCCAATGATTTTCGACTGCGAGTTATTCCATGCGCAATTAGCTTTGTGCCATATATCATGAAACGAGTGACGTGCCTCAAAATATACCGACTCAAAATATACCGAGCTAAGAGAAGTCCTTAGAGGACATTATTACATCAGTGTTTACTAGAGACGCTTTGCTTTAACGCTGCCCAAAACTCTTTGTTTCAGACCTCCCAAACTTTTCCGGCATAAACAATTAACTTTACGCCTCAATTAAGTGAAATGATCTTTAATTACGCGTATGGATTTTCACAACTGCTTTTTTTTTTTTTTTGGAAATTGTTAGAGCATGATTTAGGCTAAGATTGAAATTAACTAAAAATCAGGTAAATGGCATCGATAATCAAATACCTCAGAAGAGATAATTATTTATGTCAATCTTAGAGATCCGTTGATTTGATTATTTGCGATTTGAAATTAATGGTTGAGTGGGAATTTTTTAAAATCAGTTTTGCAGATTACCGCTGTTAACATTAATTAGAATAATTCAGAAATTATCGGGAGTAATATTATTTAGAAAATTAATATTATCAGAAGCACAGAATAATGTATTATTAGAAAAATTATTGTTATTTAGAATTAAAGAGTTGTATTTGAAAGTACTGTATACAATTATATTATCTCTACAAACTTAAAAGAAGATGTTTTTATGTCATTTAAGTTTAATACAAACATTCTGTAAAATTTATTTTAAAATGGTAAAATTATTGGACTCTAACGCACTCGTATATAGAGAACCGACTGAATTAAATAAGTTAGTTTTCTTCACCAAAATACAAATTTACTTTTTTTACTTTTCATCATAGAGATACGAAATTTTGTACATATGCACATTTCACTATAAATAAATAGAATACCTTAAAAGAAATTTCCAATCTCATTATAATTTTAAGATTTTTAAAAAAATTTGAAATTTATAAACAAAATTTTAAAGTGCTCCTTGCTACTTAATTTTTGAGATATTTCCTCGATTTTGCATTTTAATCTCTTTAAACTGTATAACAAACAAATCTGGGTATCAATTATTTAATCCCTCGAATAGTTAATTTTTGAGAGATTTTTTTCTGAATTCCATCCCGATTTTCATCAAAATTTTGCCTTTTGAAAAGTTATAAATCAAATTTAGTAACCTTAATGAAGTCGAATTGTAAAATGCATACCCAGTTTTTTTTGTAAACAGCATCAGAATTCTTCCTTATAAATTTCATGAATTTTGAAGAAAAATTAAGTAGCATGGAGCATTTAAAAAATCTAAACACCTTGAAAAATCTGACTTGAGAAATACAGATTTAAAATCTATTACTACACTTACCCACTATAAATTACTTTGTAGAAGCTTCATAAATGATTTTTTACTTGAAAAAAATTATTTTGGTACTAATAATCTACGGAAATATGTATATTATTTACAATAACACAATCAGTATTACAATGACGAGATTTGCTGAAATAAAGGTCCACCGTTCCCTTATCATTTAATATTGATGACGCTTTTAGATATTTTGAGATTCTGCATAAACTTTAAGGAAAAAGTATTAAAACAATTTTCATACACAAAATCCTCCAAAGATGTAACTCTACGGTCTCTAGTGAGTGTGCATTGCTAAATTAAAATCTCCCTTTCTCTCTTTTAGCAAGGTTCGAGTTATTTGTATTATGCTTGAAGACAAACTCACTGATCCATCTTTAAGTCCGTGACAGGGAAACTTCTCTATCCGGCCACCCCTCAAAACTATAATTTTTTTCAGAACCATGACCGGCC
This sequence comes from Dolomedes plantarius, assembly GCA_907164885.2. Lineage (NCBI taxonomy): Eukaryota > Metazoa > Arthropoda > Arachnida > Araneae > Dolomedidae > Dolomedes > Dolomedes plantarius. The sequence goes on along the minus strand of OU015498.1, from coordinate 12,787,638 downwards.
ACCATAGAGAATTTCCCCTGTATATCATTTCAGACATTACACACGGACTTTAATAGTAAACAAGTAATATAAAAACAAAATTTTTTAAAGTCAGTTCCTACTTAGGTCAACAAAGAAAAATTTGAGTGGGAACTAATAGTAGGAATTGAAAAAAAAGGATTGCCTGCCAGAACCTTGCCTACTGTGCGAGATTAGGAGGGGGGGGGGAAAGAGAGAGAAAAAGTTTGCCAGGTTGGGGATTCGATCCCGCAACCTACAGTACGGGAGGAGCCCGCGATACCGCAGTGTTACCGTTTACAGAGTAAGAACAGGGAAATTACTATTCAAGAGCAAGAGACGCTCTAGGTCTAAAACTATAATCGATTAATTAAATTTAATTAATGAATTAATATTTGAAAAAACTGTATTAACATCAAGTGTCATCCACTACAAGTTTTAAAAAATGTATTTGAACTTGAGTGGATGAATAAAAAGTATTTTATTAACGATTGAAAATTTGAACAAGATATATAGGGAGAGTGTGAACTAATAGTAGGAATTGAAAAAAGTGATTAGTTGCATTATGGATGTTCTTATGCAAATGCATTTCCCTGTTTGATCTTGTTAGTGTGTGTATATTACATAACTATCGAAAGTAATTAGTTAATCTTTAATTGTAATAATCTTGATTGTAACTGAATACTTGCACTTATGTAATATTTGTTTGTGTATTGTAATATTGTAAATGAATGGAGATACATATGAAAAGTAGATTTGATTGTATAATGTGAAAAAATTAAGTATTTTCGATTGGGTCTCAGATGTTCTGTATGTCGAAAGGTGGGACAGTGAATTTAATGAATATCATTTCAGACATATTCAGACCCTGTATATCATTTCCCCTGTATGTCATCAAAGACAAGATAGTTCGTTTTTGGGAAAAATGCTAACAATTATTGACAGCTTTACAATGTTGATCATGACAGAATTCGCCCTCTCACGTAATGAAATACAATGGAACTTCTCTACCGGGATACCCCCCACCCCCTCTAAAAGGCCATATTTTGTTCAGAACTGATTAAATACACTCCATAGAGCCAAAGTTATTTCAACCCCTTTTCAACGGCCACCCCTCAAAATGGACACTTTTTTGTTGGAACCCTGACTAGCAGCCATAGAGAAGTTTCACTGTAACACTTTTTTCCTTCAACTAGCCGCTGCGCGACCAGCATGATCGCTTTTAGTTTTACATTTTCTTTTGCAAAACAACTCAACTGAAAGTAACATATGTAAGGAATGTTACCATTACCTGTTATCTATATATATAAAACAGTTCCGTAACTGACTGACTCACTGACTGACGTACAACGCACAGACCAAACCGCTGGACCTAAAGAGCTGAAATTTTGTATGGCGATTCTTCTCATAGTGTAGGGGTGCACTAAAAGAGATTTTTGAAAAATTCTTCTTAGATTTTTTTAAAATTAAATTTTTAAGCTGTTTTAGTAACTTTTTTTAAGTTTGCATTTAAAATAATAATTTGAGGGTTATAAAATTTATATCACGAGTAAGATCATAAAAATTCCTTCAAAATGAGATCTTTTTCGAATCTTTACCTCCCTTTTCTGATTTTTGGTGAATTTTTAAAGATTAATTTTTTAGAATTTAATATATTAAATGCTGATCACGTGATTTCTTCTTCTGGTACTTTAAATAAATTTATCGTCACGTGCATACAAACTAAATAGACAAAAAATATTTTTTTCTTGCTAATGCGGCAGACGATTGAACATTATGTCTATAAAAATATCCCTTACGATTTTTTTATACATGTTTTTTTTTACATCAATTGTATACATTGATAATCTATTTATTATTAATATATATATATTTATATTTCTTGGCATTAATTGCATACATTGACCGTTGTATTTAAATTGAATGTACTCCGTAGCGATGTGCGGGTTTTCAGCTAGTCATAAATATACGTTGTTAAAGGGGTAGTGAACCCCTTAGTCTGTAGTCAGCCAAAAAAATTATAATCTTTTCTAAATTCAATATAAGGCTAATTCTAAAACATCGTGACCAAAAAATGTGAATTTCCATTACTTCAGAACAGAGTTAAAGATAAGACTGAGAAACCCAACACCAACGATTTTAAAAATGACATCCCTCTCTGTATGTACTATTTTTAAAAATTAAGATATCTACACTTTATCATTACATCAAATAAGAAATTGTTGGGAACATTTTTTTTCACTTAAAAAAAATGGAGTAAAAATTCAGCAAGTACTAAAATATAGTGTGGATTACATCACTATCTGTATGTACTATTGTTCACAATTCAGATATCTCTACTTAATCATACAGTAAAGATTGGACTCAGAAGCGAAAGTGACGCCACGTCTTAGATTTATCGCGTTTGCGGAGCCTGTGCGTCTACAGGACATTGCTGATCTAGTGGAATTTATGTTTATTCGGCACATACCGGATGTGATGAGGTTTGCGCGCGAAGAGTGTTAAAAAGAAGGGCATTCTGGGAGATTTGGTCTTAGGGTGAGGTCGTGTCAGACCATTTGCTCTCCCGTTATGTCATTTTTATTGTGATTTCGTTTGTAACTATGTGTCGTCTCTCTATATATAATTAAATGTGTTTGATTAATTTAAGACTTCGTTTTATTTGGCGAAGCGTGTGTGTCTAATTTTAATAATAATTTAAACTCGGCCATCGTGAAATTTTACTCATACCAAACAATAAATTGTTGGGAAAATATCTTCACTTATAATTGCGGACGGCAGCTAATGTTTACATCCGATAGTTGCAGCCGTTGCCATTCGGAGTATATTAATATCGTCGATTTTTGCGCCGCATACCTACGCGTTTTATATATATATATATATATATATATATATATATATATATATATATATATATATATATAGATGGACACACCTCGATGCATCCTACCATATGCGATGGTAAAATAAACATTAGACCGTAGACAGCTTAATGACTTATAAAGAGGAAACAATGGAGTTTTTCGGAAGAATTTCAACTATTGACACAGAAATTAAATTAAAAAGAAGAGGAGAAAGAGCTTAACGTCTTCAGTGCTGTGTATTCCCCGTCACTCAAGCATTCAACGGACAGACGTGCTTGTGGGTGGCTGAGGAAAAGAAGAAAAGAAGAGGTTAGCACATCCATCATATTTTCAGCCGATTTTGAAGTGAAAGGTAGTATATAATAAAGCATCAAACTGAGCCAGGTCAGACATTTTTTGCTCCTCCCCCCCCCCCCCCCTTTAATATGTCCGCAGACGTGATAAATCTGACAGGGAACTCCGTGTCCGATTATTGTATCAAAGCTTTTAATTTTCCTGGCTTGGTAGTTTCAATTAGACGAGTTAAAGGTGACGTCTCTCTTCAACTGAGTGAAAACTAAGTTTTTAAAGTGACTGACTGCCTACGTTGAAAATGTTACTTTTTGACTATTTTGGTCAATTTTATTTTTTGCAAGAATCGTGTAATTCAGTCTTTTCTCTTTTCAAAACCGTTTTGATTTTCATTCTACATCAATTAGAAGCAGAGTTATAGGTATTTTGAAAAAGCATCGTCTGCTACAAAATTGAAGTGGCAAACAACTTTAAATGCGTTTTTCTCAGAATTATGTTTTTTAGCAGAAATCTCTACCGTTATCATGATATTTCACATAATAATGCATATAATTTGATTAAATTTTCAGGAAATGTTTTAGATGCTTTTGTTAATGAAATGACGCACAATAATTGATGTATAATAAAGAGTTTTTTGTTTGGGGCTGTTTTCATAAGAAAAGGAATGACGAATCGGGGAAAATTTTCCTATTGGAACATAAAATTGCCTTTATTATTTTTGCATTTTAAAATTTCTCTTAGATTGTGGGTCATTTTGAAGATAACTGTCATATGTATCATGTGTGAGAAGGAAATTAAAATAGCAGCTTTAGAATTTTGTACAGATTGATGGGCGTTTTTTAGCTAAATTTCATTAAAAATTACTTCTAATTGACAAATTTATAAACAAATATGGTATTTACACGCAAGTTTTTGTTTATTTTTTAATTTTAAAGGCTATTTTACCATAAAAGACCAAAAAATCCTTAAAAAACTATTTTTTTTTTTAAATTGGCTCCAAACGTAAGCAGTCACCTTAATCTGTTACTTGTAAAACAGCTTATCAGTAGTTTTTTTTTCAATAAATTAATGCATTATTCTTGATATTTTTTCAATATATATATATTTTGGGAGAATTTTTAAATGAAAGTCATCTCACTGTAGCTTTCAATGATATTAAATGCTTTTTTTTTTTTTCAGTGTATCTGTTGATATACATCACAATGAACACTTATCGTAAATATATCCAGTTATTTTGAATTCGATGAAAATACAGGGTTATTTTCAACCCTGTATACCTGCAGTGGCGTAGCAAGCATAACTGGCGCACGGGGCATGATAACTTTTTTTGCGTCCCCCCCCCCGAAAAACATAGTAATATAATAAACAGAATCTTGTTTGTCTTGGGGACTATTTGGTGCCTATCTGCGAGTGGCGCCCGGGGGATGATAGACCCCCTTGAATCCCCCCCCCTCGCTACGCCACTGTATACCTGCACCCTGTAGCCCTACTAAACGTTTAATTGTAAGAATTGGCAATTTTTCATTAATAGTTCCTAGATAATTTTACCTATAATGATACTTATTAGGGGTGGGGGATTAAGGTTTAAATTCCGATAAAGGTAAACGTCCTTTTCCCACCGTTCATTCCCTGCCATTTTTGCTTTTGTGAAAGACCTATGTTAGTTCCTGTTTTCAATCAACCGATATTCGTGGGAACTATCATTTTTACGAAACAGGGGTTTGCTTTGTTTTATAGATACAAAAAAAATCCTGGTTTTTTTTTTTTTTCTTCACATGTACTAGTGTCAGTTAACATACATAACAGCGACTTTTTATCATCATAGACGTATCCGATACCTTGTAATGCGGTGAAGAATCTGGGGTAATTTTCACCTCGCTTTACTTTAATCACCCATGAAACACTTTTGTATTTTGAATGAATAAATGACACACAATTTAACCCATGGTGTAATGCATTAAAGATCTACGTCAGTTTCAATTTTCATCACCCGAAAGAAATCTGAGGAAGTTAATCGGCTTGTTGATTTGGAACACTACTATCTGAACTGACATGGTAGCCCGGCAGAATAGGACACGCTATAATTCGTGATCCTGATGGGTACTAATTCTAACATTTTGGTACTAATTAGTACTAATTAGGTACTAATTTTTGTGAAAGTTTGAACTCGAAATTCCAAAGCGTCTGGCTCGGAAGCGACCTGATTGTCGCTGGCCCGGAAGAATCGAATACGCTATAACTCGTGATCCTGATGGGTACTAATTCTAATATTTTGGTACTAATTGGTACTAATTAGGTACTAATTTTTGTGAAAGTTTCAACTCGAAATTCCAAAAGTGCCGGGCCAGCGACATGGACCTGGAACTACAGCCACAAGTCGATTACGAACTGCTACAAGCAGTGGAGGGATTCAGCCGGTTCGCACAGGTTCTGTAGAACCGATATCTAATGTAGGAATCGGTTCTCCGAACCATTTGCTTATGAGCGCCAGGTGCATCGTTCACGGACAAACATTTTTTTTAAATCACAAAAATATTATGCTACCTTTTGTATTTATCAAGCAGAGTTAAATTTCAAGTGAGCTAACGTTAAACGTTTTTCTCCTGTAAATACATGATATTAATTCCAGGCAGGAAATTATGTTTGTCATAGTAAAATTATGTTTTTCAAAAGATATCCTCGAGCCTTAAGCATCAAAAGCATTTTACCGGATATATTACTAAAAAACTTTTTCACCTCTCATTAGTATCAGTTTATTTTATATATTCTAAAAACTAGTAAAGTAGCTTTTAGAATATATTAGGGAGGTCAGCCCATTTATCAAACTTTATGTTCACAAGCGATGAATAAAATTTCAGAACATGTGACTTCCTAAATAAGCTCTTGAGGTGACTTATCTTACATTCCATATGTCCATGGGAGTGACAGATTGCTTATAGGGTTGCTAAGAGATTTGTGTTCGCTTGCAAGATTAAATCTTTTGATAGCCTCACGCAAAGTTCTGTTATATGAAATTTTTATTTGTTTCTTGCTTTATCTGACATCCTATAAATGAGGTATATACCGGTGCTATTAGCGTAACTGCGAACATGCATAAATCTCATTTATGACTGTGGAGGTCCAAAGCTTTTGTGGTGTCATTACTGGAACCCCAGGATAATACTTAGAGCACGATCATACACAATTCTTTGCAGATTGATATGAAATAAATAAATAAATAAATATATGTATAATAGATAAATGACAAATAATAGATGATAGATAAATGGCAGATAATAGATGGTAGATAAATGATAGATAATAGATGACAAATAATAGATGATAGATAAATGATAGATAATAGATGACAAATAATAGATGATAGATAAATGACAAAGATAAATGATAGATAATAGATGATAGATAGATGATAAATAATAGACAATACATAAATTATAAATAATAGATGATATATAAATGATAAATAATAGATAAAAGATAATAGATAGATAGATAAATAGATAATAGATAGACAGATAGATAGATATCGCTATCTTTGTAATTAACAATTATCGCTTACTTTACTTTCAAAAACAATTTTTCTCTAAAATTTATTATTTTAATATAGCTTACCAAGTATAGGTGAAATTTATATTCTGTGTTTTAGAAACGTTTATATAGTTTTCTCCTTGACTTATTTTGCCTTAATAAAAGAGCTTGTGGCTGTTTGTGTTACTCTAATGCGACGTCTTATACAGTAAACAAAATAGAAATGTCTTATACAAAAGTAAATGTTTTTCTCGTTATGTCCAAGACGCTAATATTCTGGAATCGTGAACATATATAATTTTTAATCATTACAAAATGAATATTTTTTCCGTAGCTGTGTTAAATGTCTCTAAATAACAAGGAAAAACTATCAAGGATTGCTTGAAAATGTCAAGGCTTTTTGAAAAGCAAAAGCTGGACTAAGCAAAGCATTGAATACTTTGATGATACTTACGAATCCTTTTGCACCCTTTTTAACGAAGATCGTGTAAAAATAAGTTTGGTGCTAAATAAATTTCTTTTTTTTTCTGAAAGATTTATATTACTTGAGACGTACTGAAGATCAATAACTTCATCTGAAACAACTTACACTCTGATCAATTCTTACGGATGTCAATTATTCCTAAAAGGGTGCGGCCACATTAATTGTAAATTTATGAACATAAATGGATTGTCTTTGTCATGAAAATTTATCAGTTAACATGTATTCCTTCCTGCAATATAACCTTTAGCCATGCGTAGGTAGCGGGAGAATTTTTAAATGCGTTTTTTTATACACCACGCTCTTAAACAGTTTAGCTGGAGGGTATAACGAAACTAGATTAATGCTCTAAAGCTTTTAGATTAAGGCAGATTAATATTTCGGTGAATAAATTCTTATCCAAAATGGAAAAAAAAAAATTGGCTCCTTCAGATTTTCATTAATAGCATTTATTAATCCTCTTATTAATTACTTAGAGTATTAATAAATGCTATAAATATATATAGGTTGCAGATAATTATCTGCAACTACTTAACAATAAGGGCTTGTGGTGGCCCCGTGGTACAGCTCGCTGGCTTTCGGTGCAGAGGGTGCTCGGATCGAATCCCGGCGTCGCACCACTAAAATACCTCCGTTTGTGTAGCCCTTTCATAGGGGGTAACGCTGGTCCACCTATATGGTGTCCCCATAATAAAATGACGAGCAAACTGCGGTGAATTATACGCGAATGTCTACATGACAACAGATGATAGATGACAAATAATAGATGATTGATAGAGGACAGATGATAGATGACAAATAATAGATGATAGATAGAGGACAAATAATAGATGATAGATAAATGACAAATAATAGATAAATGATAGATAATAGATGATAGATAGATGATAAATTATAGATGATAGATAACAGATAATAGATGATATATAACAGATAATAGATGATATATAACAGATAATAGATGATAGATAAATGATAGATAATAGATGATAGATAGATGATAAATAGTAGACAATACATAAATTATAAATAATAGATGATATATACAGATGATGATGTCTACATGACAAGTGCCTCCACTAGAAACAAAATGTTAACAGTATAAATTTTGACAAAATAGTTTATTAATTTAAAACATTGTTTGTCGGTACCGAATAAACTTTTATTAATTTTGAGGGAAATTTAGGATAAAGGGAAGTCATAGGAGAAAATTTTTTGGACCAACTGAGAGTTGCTTAACTTGAAAACTATCTTTTCTATGACCTGAATAAGTTTCAGGCAAATCTTCGCTTTTTATCATTAAAACTGAACCTCGGACCCCATATAGAGAAAATATATTTCAGAAGATAAAAATGCCGTACTTTATTACAAAATTTCATTCTTTGCCGGTGACTTGCGTACACATTTAAATAAAACTGCCAGTCAACAATGTGCTACAACGGAAATAAAACTTTTGTTTTATTTTCAGATAATTAGCTGTTACTTAGCAACAAATTCCTTACATTTGTCTAATTAATTTCACATCCAAATACAGAATACATTATATTATATACAGGGTGATCATAAAAAAACTGCGCCGATATATGGATCTCTAGCGGCTGTTCCGTTCAACCGATCGAAATGAGATTTCATGTATAGTTATTCAGAGTTATGAGCTCGGGATTCTGTGAACGGCAACTAAGTCACGGTTACGGTTACAGGTATAGAAACTCGAAATTTTCGAATGGCAACGCCCACTTTTTCCTGAGCTGAGCGCATGCGAAAGCCCTAAATAGCGTTTGAACGGTACGTGTATCACACACCAAAAAAAGGACGCGTTATGCACGCACAAAAAAACAGCTCTGCGGATGTCCAACAAAAACACGATGATGGCACCTCTGTGGAAAATGTGTAATCGAAATAAAAGTTTTCTTTTGTCCGATCTGTGTTGTCATCCGTGATTGGTGTTTTGCCTCTGTCATATGCAAATTTCCTGCGTGCGCCCCGATCGTGTTTTCTTTGGCCGTTTGCAGAGCTGTTTTTTTTTTTTTGTGCGTGCATAACACGTCCGTTTTTTTGTGATACACGTTCCGTTTCAACGCTAATTAGGGTTTCTGCATTCGCTGAGTAATTTACGACGGGAAAAAATTGGCATTGCCATTCGAAAATTTCGAGTTTCTATACCTATAACCGTAACCGTTAGCGCCACTTGGTTGCCGTTCACAGAATCCCGAGCTCATACCTCTGAATAACTATACAGTAACCACCGCTTATAGTGATCAGTGGTTATAAGAATCAACCGTTTATAAGAATCAATATCGCAAAAACAAAAACAAACGCATTATTTCCATGTTAAAATTTTCGCATTAAAGAATCAATCCACCGGTTTTAAGAATCATTTTACATTCTTCGCTTTCCTTTCATTTTCCCAAAAAAGCCACTTAAACCCTCCAAAGGTACGAAGTTTTTTCTTTATTCTTTTTAAAAGAAAGAGTGATAAAATGGGATGGAATTCAGTCGTAAAATGCATCCCTTTCTTTGTTAGACATAACATAATAGTTTCCCCTTAAACGCCTTAGCTAAACACTGTCCTATTAGCTTGACCCAGGGTCATCCTATCCGTGCGGATCCGATTTCTCTTTTCTCCACTGACAAACAAAGACAGGGACTCTTTTTCCAGACCCCCTTGCGGCTTCCTGGACCCTGAAACACATAAATCTTCGACGAAGTGTCCTCTATCACTTAGGAAAACGTGACATTATTAGATTCAGCACGTTATCAAACCTTGAAACCTAAACTAGAAGGTGAATCTTGGCCTGAGACTATTGGTATTGAAAGACGTATAAACAGCCTCTTGTAAACTTCATTACGTCAAACTACCATAGAAAACTTTTTCCTGCACCCTTCCTGTAATGGAAATGTTAAACTGTTAAGCAGGTATGTTGTAGCAAATATTGGATTTTTTTCTTCTTTTACTATAATCATGTGTATCTACTTATAGCTATAGAAATTAAGTTGTATTTTTAAAATTATAAAAATAATTTTAATAAAAGATAATTAACGTAAATTAAAGAGTATTTTATTGTAAATTATCTAATATATGTATATATAGGTGTGTGTGTTCCTGTCCAAAAACCTAAATTTCGGCTATAAGAATCAACCGCTTATAAGAATCAAAAACAGCAATAACAAACGTGATTCTTATAAGCGGAAATCACTGTATATGAAATCTCATTTCGATTGGTTGAACGGAACAGCCGCTAGAGGTCCATATATCGGCAAAGTTTTTTTTTTTTTTTATGACCACCCTGTATATGCAAGTAAATAAATATATACATGTATTCCGTTTGTTGAAAAGCAAGATCCTCAATTCTAGAATAAGGAATGCCCCCGATTTTCGTAATTTAAATAATTCCTCTAAATAAGAGAGTTCCAAAACTCACGGAAAAGTAACACACGAAGCTCGTTTCTAGGTGAGTTGGTATAATCACCATAAAAATGAGTCCTCTTTCCTCGACACCCGCCCGCTGCCTCAAAAGCTTGACTGCCGTTTAATAATAATAATAATAAAAAAAGGCTGATAATAACAAAGGCTGTAATTAAATCACATTAATTCTTGGGTGCGGACAAAGTGGGCCTGTTATTAAGTCGTGCCGCCGAGTAAGAAGGTGGGCGCACCTCAGCTCCAGAGAAATAATAAAAGATAAGCAGAGAAACACACAAAACAAAGACCACCGCGCCCTCTGTGGAGGAAGGTATGAGAAGAAGAAGAAAAAAAAATGAGGGAATCATCAAGTCAGGGGACAGTTTTTTTGTTTTGGCAGGTATCGAAGCCTTTTGTGAGGAAAGTTAATGATCCCGGATATACAACCTGCTTAGTCGAAAGTCAAACCTAGATAATATTTCATAACCCCCCCCCCCTCTCCCGAAAAACTGGAGAATAATTTTAATGAGTAACAATTAATATCATTGTAAATGGCTGTCTTTTCCCTTATGACATCGCTGACTGGAGAGCCTTCTGATTAAAAGCTGAAAGTGCGATCATTAAACAAACATCGGATTTACTTCTCATTTCCTCACATTAACTGTGCAGTGACTTATCTCGCATTAACTGTGGAGTGACGCCATCGCACCATGCGAAAGTATCGTACAATTGCTGTCATCAATTGCCAGTGATCATTCACGTACGTTTCTGACTTTTTATAAAGCATAAAGGAGATTTTGTAAACCATTTGTCAGACTCTCGTCTCCCGTTCCTAAGTGGAATTGATGAACGTGAGTAATAGCGTCTTCAATGAGCCCAAAAGAAACGCAAACAGGTGTCGAACGATATACACCTTTGGAGAAGTGCGACAATAGTTGAAAAGGACGCAAATCATTTAGAATGATTTGTGAAATCCATTAACGGCGCGCTTTTACCTTGGAAAAGTCGGCAGGAAAGAAAATTCGTCATGGATGGTTCGAGAAGGCGCTGAGAAGAATGGATAAATACAGACGCCGGTAACGAAGGGGGGATAATAGATTTGGACTGTTGAAGGGTCAACACGCGTACGGAGAGAGGGTATCGTACGGGCTTTGAATAATGAGCCCGGCTCTCACGAGTATATTAACGTTCATCGGAACAAAACTTTGTAAATGACTTATTTAACCAAGATTTTACTGCGTTAATAAACCAGATGTAAATAAGAGTTGGTGCTACAGTTATGATTACTTCTACATGATAATGATTTGTCGGATCACGACCCTAAAGGTTAACACCATTATTATTTGTTTCTAATTTTATTTTTTTCCCTCGTATCTCTTATATAGTATTCTGAGTATAATATAAACAATTCAACACAAGCAAAAACAAGTTATAAAGTGGGCATAGACTGCCAAACAAATCAACTGAAAACCCACCCTAGCGTTGAAAACTTAACTTTTCAATAAAAGATTGCACAGTTGCAGCACATCCTCATATTGAAAATGAGCAAATATAACTAAAATTAAATATTCCAACAGAGCTAGATAATTATAGGAAGAATGTAGACAAAAAATAAACAGAAATCAAGCACTCAGGGCTCTACGCACCATAAGGCAAGATTCTGTAGTAGTGCCGGAACTAAACCAGAAATCGGGGTAACCGACTGGTCTCGTCATCAGGGAGCCTAACGAAATCAGTTAACCAAATCAGTTACCTCAGCATATCTGCTTATTTTCAATTGATTTGAATATCTGTTTCAATGGGGATCTCGGGGCCTTGGGATGTCTTTTGGTTATATCTGCATCCTAATCAGAAAGTTCCCCTTGAGGTAACTATTTTGGTTAGGCTCCCTGATGACGAGACCAGTCGGTTACCTCGATTTCTGGCTTAGTTCCGACACTACTACAGAATCTTGCCTTACGGTGCGTAGAGCCCTGAGTGCTTGATTTCTGTTTATTTTTTTGTCTACATTCTTCCTATAATTATCTAGCTCTGTCGGATTTTAATTTTAGTTGTATTTCTTAAAGGAGAAATCTGAAATGCCAGTTTCATCCGCTATTAGTTTTTACCCTTTAATTGTGGGTTTTTAGAATTGTTTGTTTACTAGTTATTTGTTCAGCACAACCCCCTTCTGAGCACCATACGAGATCACAGTCCTTTGGAAAAGATAGCAGCAAGCAAACCCTAGTATATGGTTTCAGATAGGGATGCGACATCGATATCGATGTTTTCAAAACATCGATGTTTTGATAAAAACATCGATGTTCTAAACATCGATTTATTGAAGTCAATTTTTTTTAAACATCGATGTTTTGTGCTCGATGTTTTTTTTTTAATGAAAAAGTACCACAATTAAAAAAAAAAACCCAACCACGTAGCATAATTTTCACACTCAGTAATTGTAAGTCTGAATTCTGAAAAGGACAAATACAACGATACACTAGCAACGAGACAAATGGCAATTAACAACCAATCAGAGCGCTTGGAATATTCTCGACACTCCAGAAACTTCCATGGGGTTTTAATTTATAAATAGCATAAACCCGAGCGGCCATTTAATTTTTTGTGTTGTTCTGGTTTTATATAAGTTAGCGTCAATTAATATTTAGATGTCTCCCTAAAGTACCGTTACTAAACCAGTTTTAAAGAATGTATGCTAAAAAACATCGATGTTTAAATACATCGATGTTTTTTGGGCGATGTTTTATTAGCATCGATGTTTTAATATTGAATATCGATGTTTCAAAACATCGATGTTTAAATACATCGATGTTTTTTGGGCGATGTTTTATTAGCATCGATGTTTTAATATTGAATATCGATGTTTCAAAACATCGATGTTTTGTTGTCGATGTCGTATCCCTAGTTTCAGAATGCTAGGCATATATAAACAAACTCCGAACAAAACTAATTCTTTTTTTTTTTTTTTTTTCTGGTTAAATCTCCCCGCTCGGAGCCAGGATTTAACGAAACGAACGATAGAAACGTTTATCCCCCTGTCGTGCTTCTTTCTTCTAACGCTGGTTTTGTCCGCCATCATAATTCTACTTACATCGGGCTTAAAAAATTGGCCGATCCTATCGAATCCTCGGCGCTGCAGGAAGCACTCGTTCCCGCTGACACGCGATAATCATCTGGAAAATGCCTTCTCGAGCTTAAATCAACTCGCGTTTGACGGTTGGCTGGATCTAAAGTGACAGAACATCCTGTGAATGTGCGTGAACACACACGTGCTCCGGCGGTCACATTGTCATGGAAATGGACAGGGAAGGATGTCCGAAAATGGATGCGGACCCAAGAAAAGTGGCAGTCCATGACTCGGGATTACGAACTCAAGGCTCTCTCGACTCCACGTGGACGGGATTTTTGCAGCCGTGTTCCGCCAGACACTTGTGAGAAAGCACTGAAAAGATTAGTAGAAGAAGCACACTAATAGATTAGTTAGAAGAAGCACACTAATAGATTAGTAAGAAGAAGCACACTAATAGATTAGTAAGAAGAAGCACACTAATAGATTAGTAAGAAGAAGCACACTAATAGATTAGTAAGAAGAAGCACACTAATAGATTAGTAAGAAGAAGCACACTAATAGATTAGTAAGAAGAAGCACACTAATAGATTAGTTAGAAGAAGCACACTAATAGATTAGTAAGAAGAAGCACACTAATAGATTAGTAAGAAGAAGCACACTAATAGATTAGTAAGAAGAAGCACACTAATAGATTAGTGTGAACTAATGGCTACTATTAGTTCACTCTCTCTATATATATCTTGTTCAAATTTTCAATCGTTAACAAAAGTGCTTTTTATTCATCCACTCAAGTTCAAATACATTTTTTTTAAACTTGTAGTGGATGACACTTGATGTTAATACAGTTTTTTCAAATATTAATTCATTAATTAAATTTAATTAATTTTAGTTTTAGACCATGTTCAAAGTTTCAATCGTTAATAAAATACTTTTTATTCATCCACTCAAGTTCAAATACATTTTTTTTAAACTTGTAGTGGATGACACTTGATGTTAATACAGTTTTTCAAATATTAATTCATTAATTAAATTTAATTAATTTTAGTTTTAGACCATGTTCAAAGTTTCAATCGTTAATAAAAGTGCTTTTTATTCATCCACTCAAGTTCAAATACATTTTTTTTAAACTTGTAGTGGATGACACTTGATGTTAATACAGTTTTTTCAAATATTAATTCATTAATTAAATTTAATTAATTTTAGTTTTAGACCATGTTCAAAGTTTCAATCGTTAATAAAATACTTTTTATTCATCCACTCAAGTTCAAATACATTTTTTTTAAACTTGTAGTGGATGACACTTGATGTTAATACAGTTTTTTCAAATATTAATTCATTAATTAAATTTAATTAATTTTAGTTTTAGACCATGTTCAAAGTTTCAATCGTTAATAAAATACTTTTTATTCATCCACTCAAGTTCAAATACATTTTTTTAAACTTATAGTGGATGACACTTGATGTTAATACAGTTTCTTCAAATATTAATTCATTAATTAAGTTTAATTAATCGATTTTAGTTTTAGACTATATATATATCTTGTTCAAAGTTTCAATCGTTAATAAAATACTTTTTATTCATCCACTCAAGTTCAAATACATTTTTTTAAACTTATAGTGGATGACACTTGATGTTAATACAGTTTCTTCAAATATTAATTCATTAATTAAGTTTAATTAATCGATTTTAGTTTTAGACTATATATATATCTTGTTCAAATTTTCAATCGTTAATAAAAGTATTTTTTATTCATCCACTCAAGTTCAAATACATTTTTTTAAACTTGTAGTGGATGACACTTGATGTTAATACAGTTTTTTCAAATATTAATTCATTAATTAAATTTAATTGATCGATTTTAGTTTTAGACCTAGAGCGTCTCTTGCTCTTGAATAATAATTCCCCTCTTGTTACTGTGTAAACGGTAGCACTGCGGTATCGCAGGCTTCTCCCGTCCTGTAGGTTGCGAGATCGAATCCCCAACCTGACAAACTTTTTCTCTCTTTCCCCCGCTCCTAATCTCGCACAGTAGGCAAGGTTCTGGCAGGCAATCCTTTTTTTTCAATTCGTACTATTAGTTCACACTCAAATTTTTCTTTGTTGACCTAAGTAGGAATTGACTTTAAAAATTTTTTTTTATATATTACTTGTTTTTCAGTTAAGATAACTTAAAAATCAGTTAAGATAACTTAATCATAATTTTGCCTATTTCCTTAAAATGTGAGTCCTTCAGTTAGCAAAAAATGCGCATAAGCTGCTACATACTTGCATGATATATAAAATACTAATGTTATGGAATTGACTGATATATAAAATACTAATGTTATATAAAATACTAATGTTATGGAAAGTAGGAATTGACTTTAAAAATTTTTTTTTATATATTACTTGTTTCTGGGAGAGTTCCGAGGTATTTAATTTGGGAATGCGACTCTCCCACTAGGGATGCGACATCGATGTCGATGTTTTTATCAAAACATCGATGTTCAAAACATCGATTTACTGAAGCCGATTTTTTTTTTAACATCGATGTTTTGTGCTTGATTTACGTTGTCTCGATGCTTTTTTTAATAAAAAAGTACCATAGTAAAAAAATTTACCACGTAGCATAATTTTCACACTCAGTAAATGTAAGTCTGAATTCTGTAAAGGACGAATACATAAGGGGGATAGATTCCTTATCAAACAGACAAATGGCAATCAACAACCAATGAACCAATCACAGCGCATAGAATGTTCCTGACACTCCAGAACCTTCCATCGGGTTTTATTTTATAATAAATTGCATATACACGAGAGCAGCCATTTAAGTTTTTGTTTTGTTCTGGTTTTATATAAGTTGACGTTAATATTATTAGTAAGTTACCCCCAAAAAGTACCGTTTGGAAATATTTTTGCAAAACCTCATCAGACAAATTGGCGAATTGCAGTATTTGCCATAAGTGCCTCAAAACTTCTGGCAATACCGCGAATTTATCTGGACATTTGAAGACAAAACATGGCGATATTTACAACGAGAATTTTGAATCATCAATGTAGCCCAAGGCAAAAGCAACCAAGTTTTTGTCATTTGTGTCAACCCAATCAGAGAGTAAAATTAAATCACCCCCTCCCCCCACGACTAACGGAAGTAACATTAATGTTAGAGGTTACTAAACCAGTTTTAAAAGTTGTATGTTCTAAAACATCGAAGTTTAAAAACATCGATGGTTTTGGGGCGATGTTTTATTAGCATCGATGTTTTAATATTGAATATCGATGTTTCAAAACATCGATGTTTTGTTATCGATGTCGCATCCCTATCACCCAAGCGCGCTCAGTAAGCCTTTTCGTTTAATACGCCTCTGGAGAGAGGGGAATTGGTATAATGCAGTTCTTTGAACTACAGGCGAAATCTTAATTTTTCAGTCTTTTCAGCAAACAATCACTTCTTCAACAGCTTCTTGCTCGGGAACTGGCAATAATTAAGAAATACGTTGCTGTACCTCTTTCCATACTTGAAAATTGATTTATTGAGCAGCAAACCTAAATACTATATATTTAAGTTGCTAAGCCGACTTTTTGGAACGGTATATGAAGGGAAGAATATCTCAGGCGACAAAAAACGTTCTTGACAGATTTCTATCATCTTGGATAGGCGGTATTTCCTTGCTGTATAAAGAATAAAAGGTGGCATGAAATGTTTCCAGGCTGAAAATACTATATTGAATCAATGTTATGTCATGACTATATATACAATAACCGACATCTATATATTTAAGTTGCTAAGCCGACTTTTTGGGCAGTCCGTGAGAGAAAACTACTGCATCGATTTTCTTCATTTTGGTCTTAAACGAAAGATTGCAATCTGTAGATTTGTCAAATTTGGTTTTTTCTAACCGCAATTTCTATTAATTAGCGATAATTTGCAAGTAAAAAAATTGATTTCTGCGCATGCTCAATGGCATGTTTAAATCTGGTTTTTGAAACTCACCGTTTCTGCGCATGCTCAGTGACATGTTTTAATTGTAAACACGTTTATTCCGAGGAGTCTCTCTAGCTCTCTCTCTGCCATTTTTATTTTTATGATAATCATGTTTGTGAAATATAATATTAAACCTGATGGAAATTGTTTATTTCGCGCTGTTTAATGAGCGATAATTTACAATTGAAAAAAATTTCTTTTTGCGCATGCTCAGTGACATTTTTTAAATCTGGCTTTAGATACTCACTAAGCACGAGGCCGCTTAAACACATTAATTCTGCGCATTGTTATGATTTTCAAAATTGGGAAATGATGTGTTGAGTATAATTTGTGTATTAGTACATTTTTTTTACTATCTAGCCGTCATGTTTTGACGGGGACCAACCAGTATTACAATAAGATTCACGGGGAACGGTATTTATATCATATTTATTGAGAGTAACTTCTGATTTTGGATGTAGATCTAATTTTCCAGTAATGATTATGATTTGAGATAAGTATTCTCGTGTTGGTTTGAAAATGCAAATATTCGTTGTCTATTGCTCAACAAATTTGTCAATAATTAAAGGTTATAATGCTATTCCCGATTTCTTATCAAAGGTTACTGTGGAACATTTATTTATCTATATATATAAAACAGTTCCGTAACTGACTCACTGACTGACATACAACGCACAGACCAAACCGCTGAACTTAAGGGGCAGAAATTTTGCATGGCGATTCTTCTTATAGTGTAGGGGTGCACTAAGAGAGATTTTTGGAAAATTCTTCTTAGATTTTTTTAAATTAAATTTTTAAGCTGTTTTAGTTACTCTTTTTAAGTTTGCATTTAAAATAATAAATTGAGGGTTATAAAATTTATATCACGAGAAAGATCATAAAAATTCCTTTAAAATGAAATCTTTTTCGAATCTTTACCTCTATTTTCTGATTTTTGGTGAATTTTTAAAGATTAATTTTTAGAATTTAATTTATTAAATGCCGATCACGTGATTTATTTTTCTGGTACTTTAAATAAATTTATCGTCACGTGCATAACAAATAAATAGACAAAAAAATATTTTTTCTCTTGCTAATGCGGCAGACGATTGGACATTATTTTGTCTATAAAAATATCCCTTACGATTTTTTTTATAAATATATATATTTTTTCTACATCAATTGTATATATTGATCGTCGTATTTATTATAAATATATATATATTTTTTTGGCATTAATTTCATACATTGACCGTTGTATTTAATTTGAATGTACTCCGTAGCGAAGTGTGGGTTTTCAGCTAGTTTGTTATAAAAAAATTCTCTATACCGTTGTTTTACTTCAGCTGCAATCGTAATTAACGTAACGTCTAATAGTGCAGTCTGAAACTAGGTATAAATGAATTCTTATGTAATAGCTAGAGGAACGTGAAAATACATTCTACCATACTGCCTATCATAGAGTCAAAGTATTTTGAACAATGAAGACCACAGTTACAGGGTCGTATACATCCTATCACTAGTATTAGTTTGTGAAGCCATGCATTAGTCAAAGACAGATTTTCCCGTGTCATTTTGTAAGAATTATTTTGATTTTCAAGGTTTATATGCATAAGTTATACAGTATTCATATTTTGGAATGACATATTTTGCCAATATTTGAAGCTATAGGAGCAAATTCTGGAAACTTTTTTTTATTATTCAACTAAATCCATCTTATGAGGTATAAGGCAAGCGAGCATGAATACTCAAAACATTTCGAAAGTTATTTAACCCTTCAGCGGGCACGCCAATTTTTTGGAACACCAGCAGGCGCGCGTGGCACAAAGTGCAACGTCACTTTCAACCTTGATTATTCCTTTTGTAATAAACTTTGTTTTTCAAATTGAAAACAATAATTCTGCATTTTATGACAAAATATAAAATGTTTATAATATTGAGATATATTTATAATTAAAGGAGAAAGAATATTGCAAAAGAGAAATGCAGATACAATTGCCTTATTCCAAAACGTCTCTTTGGACGCCAAAAAAATCTAAAACGCCAAAACGCCAAAGAATCCAAAACTGTCTATTTTTTTGGATCTAAGGACAACTTGCGAATGGATTCCTATTATGTCCAAAAAACTAAAAAAAAAAAATGAGATTGTCCATCTTCGTGATATGCGGGATGCCGTGTAATAGATGCACTTTTGATCGACTACACCAACTCCTGTTTTTGTCGTATTGTAATCCAGTATAATCGTTGGTTTACCACGATTAAATCACGACTAACAAATGAATGAAAAGGAATACAAGGGTCAGAAAATCAGACCTGCGTTAGAAAAGGGTGTAGCTATAAATAGAAACTACTTAGAACATTCAAACCTTACATGTAAAAACAAACCATTCAAAATTACGAAAATGTTGCACTCTGTACACTGAAAGGTTAAATGTGTCATGGATTAAAATCCTTAAAGAGTTTCATCTCCCACAATTTCTTCATATCTTTTCATTATATGTCTGCAAAAATAATTTGCAGACCGAAATAAATGCGTTTTAATTTTAACGCGTCTTTATTTCTCACAGTGTAACAGCAAGTATTTACACTGGAATTTCATGTTTTCTAAGTTTTCTATGGCTATCTCCTTTATCTCCATTCAACAGATTTAATTTAGTGAGATATCTTTTATGCGAAACTCCTAGCAAGTTAAGCGATAATTATACTCTTTTAAGAAGTAAACAATGCCTTTCAAGGTCTTTCAAAGGAATTCATTTTCGCATCTCTGGGTTTTGAACGCAGGCACCTAATACCGGCGAGACGGCTTGTATGAGAATATAAAATGTAACGTAATTTTAAGATGAAACTTTATTCAAAATATCGTATCTAGCAAGCATTCACATCTGCTTTAAATATCCCTTAAATCACGCAAATGTTTAGAGGAATTTCGTGATGGCAATGATATTTTTTTTTCAGAAATACTGCATTAATTTTTAGCAAAGAAGGGATTTTAATAATTTTTTTTAAAGAATTTTTTTTAAACTAATACAAACATCAAAAGTTTAGTCTATTATAAACCCCCTTTTCAATCATCTATGTATATAAAACAGTTCCGTGACTGACCGACTGATTGACATACAACGCACATCCAAACCGTTGGACCTAAAAGGCTGAAATTTTGCATGGCGATTCTTCTTATAGTGCAGGGGTGCACTAAGAAATATTTTTGAAAAATTCTTCTTAGATTTTTTTAAATTAAATTAAGCTGTTTTAGTAACTTTTTTTAAAGTTTGCATTTAAAATAATAATTTGAGGGTTATAAAATTTATATCACGAGAAAGATCATAAAAATTCTTTTAAAATGAAATCTTTTTTCGAATCTTTACCTTCATTTTCTGATTTTTGGTGAATTTTTAAAGATTCATTTTTAGAATTAATTTAATAAATGCTTATCACGTGATTTCTTTTTCTAGTAATTTAAATTAATTTATCGTCACGTGCATGACAATGAAATAGACAAAAAAAAATTTTTTTCTTCTTGCTAATGCAGCAGACGATTGGAAATATCCAAAAAAATATTAAAATACAGTAAAAGAAATGTTCCTCAAACTGTATTATATTAACTGTACTATATTTTTTAGTATGTTCTATTAGATTTAATTTGAATATTTACTTCTACATTATTTTGTCTATAAAAATATCCCTTACGATTTTTTTTATAAATATATTTTTTCGTATTTTTTTACATCAATTGCATACATTGGTCATTGTATTTATTATAAATATATTTATACATACTTTTGGCATTAATTGCATACATTGAGCATTGTATTTAATTTGAATGTGCTCCGTAACGGAGTACGGGCTCTCAGCTAGTTAATTTCATAAATATATATTTTATAGACATATATCATTGAACTGAAACTTGTAGAATCTGCTAATTAAAACTTCTTGCTCTCTCTTCGAAATCTAGGTGGTACAGTGGACGCTCGTTAATTCGAACTCGGTTAATTCGAACTTTCGTTTAATTCGAACTAATCCAAAAGCCCCAAAAAACTTGTATTGGAGTTAATGTTAAAAATATCTCATTAATTCGAACTAAATTTTTATCACTTCGGTTAATTCGAACTAAAAATTTGACAAAATAATTATTTTTACTCGTTTAATGGAGAAAATACACACTGTATTTATTATTTTGTGTGTCAAAATTTCTTTTCTGTGTAAAGAGGCACATGCCTGCATTCCTAGACTATTGCATGTCCGCTAAACGTTAGTAGCTATTGCCCTTCTTATTAGTGCTAAACAAAAAAAGCAATTTTCCTTTATTTGGATCGATTTTCTTTAAAACTCTGAAAGCATTTATTCAGATGGAACTTTCCTCTGAAAATGAATTGAAATGTTTACTTCAAATCGAGAAGCTGGCTGAACAATGTAGGCATCATAAACTGAACCAAACATCCATTTTACAGTTTTTCCCCAAAGTGTAATTCATATTTTTAATAAAAGTTACTTTATACTGCATATCTTCTGCTTCATTTTATGATTAAGGTAAGTCTGTATTGCTTTTAAATATGTTTAACTTTAGATAACATAGTATAATATATTTTCTGGGGTTATACATACTAAGAGAGATTCTTCTTCAGTGATACACATTTAAAGTTATATATTTTCTCTTAACATCGGATAATTCGAACTTCGGATAATTCGAACTTTTTTCTGAGAACCTTCGAGTTCGAATTAACGAGCGTCCACTGTATATTCGACAATTTACTGGAAGCTGATGTATTTCCTGTGATCGTTCCAGAACAACATGTATCTAGCATGTCTCTTCCTCAGGTCTATTAGTTCATTCATGCACTTACTAACTGTGGATTTTCTTGATATTCTCGTTGGTTCTGAATGTCGAACATTTCAATTGCGTTTGTGAACTCTAAATTGAAAGGGTGGCCCAATATGCTATTCCTCTACTTCAAGAGAAAAATTAATGTTTCTAGTTTTTATTCCTTTAGCAAGTTTGAAATTTGATTAGCTAAACTTCTTTATAACTTTTATTTCATACGTTAACTTTTATCTAATGCATTTTCAAATCCAACCTTTTTCTGCTTTACATTTTGTCCTACAATTAAGTGGGATACACAGTTTTAGGCTTAACAACATGTTAGAGGGCGCGGTGGCCCAGCTGGCAAAATCAGCGGGACGTTGATCTGAACGTCCCTGGTTCGATGCTCGTCGCTGCAAATCCACCGCCGTGTCCACTAATGGTGGCCGGGGCACGTAAAATAAGTCGTGGTTGCAATGTCTTCCAAGTTCTCAAATTTACCTGTGGAGGTGCTGGGTCAAGTGTTCCGGCCTCGTCACTTGACTTGGTTCAAAATTACGCGACCGGTCATTTAACCAAGTCGGACTCCGACCCTTGTGGTGCTAATTCAAAACTGGAGCCGCCCCTTTCAAGCCCAATAGCCTATTAGAACCTGGTGAATGGAACCTCCAACCAGGGGGCATTGGCAACAACAACACAGCATGTTGGAACAATATTTTTCCTCGTGTTAGGGGATGTTGGGAACTTTATTCATCGGCTTAGTTTTATTGCAGGCTAGCATCCA
>OU015498.1:12751978-12759478 GCA_907164885.2 Dolomedes plantarius | reverse complement strand
CAAATGAATTTGAGAAGCTCTTTTAAAAAATGATTTTGTTTGTTCAACTTCGTGGATCCAGAGATTTCTTGAGAGGCATTCCATTGTGTTCGGGAGAATGAGTGGAGAATTGAAAGCCGTGACACCAGGAGTTTCTGATAACTGGCTTAAAACCGTTTGGACCACGTTAAGAGAAGGCTATGAAGACCATGAAATCTTCAACACTGATGAAATTGGCCTGTTTTATAGGATGACCCCCGAATAGGACATTGCGTTTCAAACACGAACCTTTGATTGAACAATGAACCTTTTAACCATTTTTTGAACGTCATGTTTCAGGTGTAAATATAAATTATGTGGCAATGAATTTGGTATTTTTAAGTTATCTATCGGATATAAAAACTACCGATTATAAGAACCAGTTTTTAAAGTCCCCTGAATGTTCTTATAAACGATTTGTACTGTATTAGTGCGGCCCAGAAAGAGAGTTCAAAGTGAAAACAAAGTATCAATAGCCCGCCTCGACGGACTAAATGTTTTTTTCAGCCCCCACTTCAGTTGACCGAGATATTGATGCATTAGTTTCTCATATTCAGTGCCAAATATTACATTAATTTTATGACTCCTATAGTTATCTTTATAATTATAAATAAAATTTATAATAAAATATGTTAACTATATTATATTTTTTTCTCATCAACTATTTTTAATGTTAAGAATATTTTTGTGCGGCCCAAAACAATTCGTTTTCTTTCAATGTGGCCCAAGGAGGCTAAAAGGTTGTACACCCCTGCTTTAGAGTACAATCCCGTTATAACGAACTTCAAGTGACCAAAGGTTTTGTTCGCTTTATCCAGTGGTCCGCTATATCCGAACAGTTCAGAAAAATGTATAACTCACACAAAATGTATAACTCATTAGTTGCAATGTGTATTCAATAATAATGTATAAAAAAATGATAAAATCTATTAAAAATTATCATTAATTAATTAAATCGACTAAAATCGATTACATTAAACTGACACAATAATAATCAAAATACGTGCAATAGGAAAACGAAAGGGAACAAAATTTTCGTTCGTTATATCCGTGAGTTCGTTATATACCGGGTTCGCTATAACGGGGTTCGACTGTACTCGTATATTACCTTTTCCAATAACAATTTAAAACAGACACGAGAATTTTTTAACCAATGTGCCATAACAAGTGTATTTTTTCTTTGAGGCAGTCGTATGATATTTTTCTGTATTTATACAGTATCTTACTTTACTACATAGTCTTATTTTTTTCTGATGCTGAATTAGTTTTTATTGCATCGAGAAATGACCCTGTAACTTCAATTTATAGTTTCAAAAAAGATGATTGAGAGTTTCCATTACCACTGCACTGTACCAAATGTACTGACATTTTTGTAACTGCTGTATTACAGCATTTCTATACAATGATCTTACTTTTTAATGAATTTAGAATACTTTTCCATTGCTTCGAATCTATCTATATTCTGTTATTTGTAATGAATTTCTACAGAGTTCTGTGTGCGATTTTTAATTTCGATTTAAAAGAAAAAAAAAGTAAAAATAAGAGTTGTGAAGTAAAAAAAAATTTTAAATAAAAATAAAAGTTGTAAACGCAAGTAATGAACTGTATGCGATTACGATTAAAATTTGAGTGAAATAAAGTTTTCCAAGTAAAAGTACTGCCAAGTCCCAAAAAGTTGAAAGAAAGCAGATTATAGGAGATTTTGCTAAGGGGGGGAAAGGCATTTAACATAAATTTAACTGTGTCTAGACACAAACAAAATCAACCCCAACATATGCTCTTATTATGATGTTGGCAAGTTATCAAGCGAGTTTATTTGAACTTTCGGAGTAAGAAGTGAAAAAACAGCAACTTGCTTGCTTGAAAATTTGTTGGAAACAGAAATGAGATTGATCGGTAGACTATGGCACAATACTATCTTAAGTTACATTTCGCCAAACAAATTATTGTTCTCGAAACATAATTTAAAGCGCAAATTCTCGAAAGAGTGTGTATAGTGCCAAGTAAAGCCACAACAATGACCACAAGGATTGATGCAATACTATCTTAAATTACATTTAGCCAAACAAATTATTGTTCTCAAAACATAATTTAACCCTTTGAGGGGCGGTGTTTGCACAGTGCAAACGCTTAAATCTCGCCCTTCTTTCACTTGCATTCAATGTATTCCAGTTAAATGAGGATAAAAATGGTTTGTGCTGCCATCTGTTATCAGTTTAAAGGAGTAAAATCATATTACAACCTTTAATGGGAAAAATTTTCAAGGTTTTTTAGGTTAAAAAAAATCGAGAAAAAGATTTGCACCATGCAAACGGTCAATGTTCATGCCCCTGAAAGGGTTAAAGCGCAAATTCTCGAAAGAGTGTATATAGTGCCAAGTAAAGCCACAACAATGACCACAAGGATTGATGCAATACTATCTTATATTACATTTCGCCAAACAAATTATTGTTCTCAAAACATAATTTAAAGCGCAAATTCTTGAAAGAGTGTATATAGTGCCAAGTAAAACCACAACAATGACCACAAGGATTGATAAAATGTGTGTTTGGAGACTGAAATATTTTATGAAATTAAGCAAGTTCACAAGCTAGTAAAATTATACATGTTATTGAGATCAGATGCGAGAACAATCAAATAGGTTGTTTGAGAGCGCTACGATAATTTTTGTCTACATGAGAGCTAATTAGATCAGGACCTACAGCATAACCCTTCAGCGGTCGCGCCCGGGTATAGAGTGCAACGTTTTCGCAGTTTTGAATGGTTTATTTTTACATGTAAGGGTTGAATGCTATCTAAGTAGTTTCTATTTATAGTCACACCCTTTCTAATGCAGGTATGATTTTCTGACCCTTCTATTCCTTTAACTTCATTGTTAGTCGTGCTTTAAACGTTGTAAACCAGCGATTATACTGGATTACAATATGACAAAAGCAGGAGTTGATGTAGTCGATCCAATATGCAGCTATCACACGGTATCCCGCATATCACGAAGATGGACTCTCTCACTGTTTTTTTAGGTTTTTGGACATAATAGGAATTCATTCGCGAGTTGTCCTTAGGTCCAATAAACCGGACAGTATTGAAATAAGTCGATTGTATTTGCATTATTTGTCCTTTAATTATAAATGTATCTCAATATTATCAACATTTTATATCTTGTCATAAAAAGCAGAATTATTTTTTCAATTTGGAAAAAAAAATATGTATATTACAAAAGGAATAATCAAGGTTGAAAGAGACGTTACACTTTGTGCCAAGCGCGCCTGCTGGTGTACAAAAAAATTGGCGCGCCTTCTGAATGGTTAAAGCTGATTCAGAACGGCTACGACCATCCATGCCAACAGTGGGACTCGAACCCGTAGACTCTGGTACCGAAGGCCAAAGACCTATCCATTCGGCCATCTTCCGGCAACAATCAAATAGGAACCAGAAAGAAAAGAGAATCTTTGAAATGTATGTTATCTATGCTTTGAACTTATTGTAAACTAGCGGCCCGTCCCGACTTTGTCCGGGTTGAACAAAATATTATACCAATAAATTTCCAGTTGATAGCCAATAAATTGTAAATCTTGTTTTACCTTAATAATACCTTAAATTTATATTACGTTAGTTAATAATTAAAGTTAATTTTTTTAAAGAAAAAGGCGTGCCGGAGAACGGCTAGGTTCGAACCGCTAACGTCAGAACAGAAGCCCACCGCGATAGCACCACGCTAAGGATTGTTAAAATCTTCGGCACAAAAAGCGGTAGAGGACAGTAGCGGTAACAATGGAGATTGTTAGTATTAAGCCCTTAACTTTATTTCTACTGATCAGATATACATATGTTCATCTGGAATAATGTACCTTTCAAACAGTGAAGGAATTTTTCAAATAGGTGCAGTGGTTCTGGAGATTACCCTCCACGTACAAAATCGCTCTCTCTTTATATATGTATAGATTGTATATCCAACTGGACGATATTGAATAGACATTTACCAGTTTTTTTTCCCTCTTAAATATTTTCCAACTTGTAACGTCAAAATAATACACATTAAAGTTCTTAAATACTTTACAACAGACTATAATTTAACATCATTATACTCGAGAGGCTTTAAAACTTAGTTATACGTTTCATATTTAAAGTTTGACAATGACATGAGACCAGCAAAAGTTTCCCGCGCGTCACCTATCAGCTTATCAGCAATCTACAGTCTACCGAGCAAGTTCAATGTCACATTATTTCATCGCAATCACCTCGTTTGTGACGAGAAAAAAAGATACTCATAAATGGTACAAAACACCGCTTATACTAACATCTTGCTAGCTCAATTTCGAGCTATTGTCGTCGCTGAATGGAATCATACAAAACCGCTCAATCTGGAAATATGAGCAGGTAGACAGAAAAAAGGAACTGGTTTTCCCATCGATTAATTTAAAGCCAGTCATAGACTATTCATTTCACACTGGGGGAAATGGAGTATCCCTTAAAAAGGGACCTTTTTATGAACTTTAAAGAAAAAACTCAGAAATACAGTAGCATTGAAAAGTTATCGCGAGGACCAATCAGTTCATTGGAATTTTTTTTCTGAGCGGTGTAAGGAAATTTACTGGAAAATTTATCTTGAGCTCGGAGAGTACAACAAGCAACACGCATATTGGATAAAGGGATATCAGAACACTAATCAGCAATTTAGGTTATTTGTTTGAGTTGGGTAAACTCTCTCTCTTTTACTAGATTTAATCTATCACAAGGTAGCTTAATGTTACATTTTATAGTTCATTTTAAAATGTTCATAATAAAACATAGCATTATGCTAAAAAGATTGTGCACAATTTTAAAAGCTCCCGGGGAAAGTATAAATTTATAAAGCTTTTTTAACATTAGTAAATAAAAAAAGATTTCACTCCTTTACACACAGGAATAAATAAATAAATATATATATATATATATATATATATAAAATGGTGTGCATCAACTATCACAAAAACTTTATGGATTCATTCCCATTTTACTGTATAAAAAACTGAAAATCTGTTGTAACCACAATTTTGTATATTCATAATTGACTTTACATACAATTACTGTGCGTTCCGTAAGACGTACTTTACGCTAATTAGTTTTTAACCATTCAATGTTACTTTTACCTATTCTTTCTTAAGGCTGCAGTGTACTAACCTTATTGGATTCGATCACCTCAATGTTAACCTATGGAGAAAATTTGTCTACTAAATGCTGATAATCCAATGAAAATGGTATTTTCAGATAGCCTGAGATTTTCTGCACCTTTGAACAGGATTCATTTTATAAATTTCGTCCACGAAGGAAATTTAGGAGCGTTTAAAACACAGTATGCCAGATTTTCCAACAGTAATTTAAATTTAAAAATATTATTTGCAATTTTTTAAGAAACGAAAATTGCTTTAAGGTGTAAATACAGTCGAACCTCCATATATCGAACTTACCCATATCAAAATTTTCTATATATCGAAATCTCAGCAAATTTCCATGTTCATTACATAGAAAAACTGTTTCTATATATCGAAAAAATCTCTATATATCGAAATTTTTTTTCAAAACATATTGGGAGATTTTATTCCTCTACAGAATAAAATCTCCCAATTTTTGGCGTTTGAAACAATACGTCGTGGACTTCAATTTGCGGAAAATGTCCCTGATTAAGTTTTTAGTGGACTGAATAAATGCGAACATTTCTTTGATGAACTTTCCGCAAAACTGGCTGTTCAGCAAGATATTCGTAGCTTTTTTAAAAGAATGTAACTGTGATCATTGTAACCACTGTCTGGATTATTGTTTTTTTTTTTTAATTTATGCAGTACTCAGTAAATCTTTCATATTAATTCATTTTTTAGTTATTAACTTTCATTTAATGTGATTCCCATATAAATTAGAAATGGAGTTTCGTATACGAAAATTAGCTTTAATTTTAATGTTTAAGGAGATAAAACTAAGATCAATTCTATATATCGAAATTTCTATATATCGAATTTTTTTCCGGCAATTTGCTACTTCGATATACGGAAGTTCGACTGTACTTGTGTTTTAAATTGTACTTTGTAATAGAGAAAGAATATTTCAATCCAAGTCGGCAGTCTTTGCATAAATTTTCTCCATAGGTTTACATTGGGGTGACCCAATCCAATAGGGTTAATTCACAGCAGCCTTAAGGCTGCTATGTACTAACCCTATTGGATTCGCTCACCTCAATGTTAACCTATGGAGAAAATTTGTCCACGGATTGCCGACTTGGATTCAAAGATTTTTTTTTTTAAAAATTGTACTCCGTCATAGAGAAAGAAATTTCACATTTGTGTACTTTTTTCGTTTTTTTTAAATAATGCAATTAATATTTTAAAATTTAAATTATTCGGGGAAAAAATCTGGTATAGTGTGATTTAAACGCTCATAAATTCCTTCGGTGGACGAAATTTATAAAATGAATCCTGTAGCGCTTTGCAGAAATGTTCAGGCTCTCTGACAATACCAATTTTATTTGATTATCAGCATTTGTGTACCTGTAAATAGTTGACAAAAATATATTTTAAATAAACAACTTGGGGGCAGGGCTTAACCCCTCTATAGAGAGAGAGCCATTACAATCCCTCAAAATGTCAATCTTCAATGTCATTTCTTAACAGTATTTCTTCGTCATCACGCATGTGAGTTCTCGACGACGTTTCTGCAAGGCTTTTGCAAATTATTAAGGCTGCTATGTACTAACCCCATTGGATTCGCTCACCTCACTGTTAACCAATGGAGAAAATGTGTCCACGGATTGTCGACTTGGATTCAAAGATTTTTTTTTTTAAAAAATTGTACTCCGTCATAGAGAAAGAAATTTTACATGCGTGTACATTTTTCATTTTTTTTTTAAATGCAGTTAATATTTTAAAATTAAAATTATTCGGTCGAAAAATCTGGTATAGTGTGTTTTAAACGCTCATAAATTCCTTCGGCGGACGAAATTTATAAAATGAATCCTGTAGCGCTGTGCAGAAAAGTTCAATACCAATTTTATTTGATTATCGGCATTTATGTACCTGTAAATAGTTAACAAAAATATATTTTAAATAAACAACTTGGGGGCAGAGCTTAATCCCCCTATAGAGAGAGAGCCATTACAATCCCTCAATGTCAATCCTAAGGGGGGGGGGGTGGAATTCTCGAACTGTCAACTGGACTCCTCCCACCACAAGAGTCTGTAAGAAGAGGAAAAGGGAAATACGATATTTTTTTAGTACATAGCAGCCTTAAACAGAATTTGAAATCAGGGCAAAGTAAATAAATTAACTAATGGCAAATGAGTTGGCCTTCGAGGTACAGGAAATACGTATTTCTTAGCATCCTATTCATACTCCATATTACTATTTCAAAATTGCTTAATTTGCGAGCTAACCAAACATATCTTACAGTAAATTATATCATTCTATAGTGGAAAAAACAGTGCGAAAAGAAAAATACCATAATGGCATGAGAAAA
>OU015498.1:12739478-12746978 GCA_907164885.2 Dolomedes plantarius | reverse complement strand
TAGAGCTATTACTGGTTTTCTCTTTCATCTTATTCTTATTTATATATATATATATATATACAGTCGAACCTCCATATATCGAAGTAGCAAAATTCCGGAAAAAAATTCGATATATAGAAATTTCGATATATAGAATTGATCTTAGTTTTATCATAATTCTCCTAAAACATTAAAATTAAAGCTAATTTTCGTATACGAAACTCCATTTTCAATTTATATGCGAATCACATTAAATGAAAGTTAATAACTAAAAATGGAATTAATATGAATGATTTATTGAGTACTATATACCTTAAAAAAACAATAATCCAGACAGTGGTTACAGTGATCACAGTTACATTCTTTTAAAAAAAACTACGAATATCTTGCTGAACGGCCAGTTTTGCGGAAAGTTCAAAGAAATTTATTCAGTCCATTGAAAACTTCATCAGGGACATTTTCACGAATTGAAGTCCACTAAGTATTGTTTCAAACGCCAAAAATTGAGAGATTTTATTCTAAAGTGGAATAAAATCTCCCAATATGTCGTGAAAAAATTTCGATATATAGAGATTTTTTCGATATATAGAAACAGTTTTTCTATGTAATGAACATGGAGATTTGCTAAGAGTTCGATATATAGAAAATTTCGATATAGGAAAGTTCGATATATGGAGGTTCGACTGTGTATATATATATATATATATATAAATATACAGAATTATATATATGAATACTGTATCCTTTTTTTTCTTTTAAATATCTATTATATAAATATTCTGTGGGAAAATTTTTAGCCGTTTCTCATAGTTTTATTAACATGAGTGTTACTTTCTTTTAAAAATCTAAATTGTGATATTTTCCTTTATTTGAGGTCAAAAATCAAAAAGCTTTTCCACAGCAATTAATAGACTCGAATTCTTACTTCCGTTAAACGAAATCATCCTACTCCCGAAAGATAAAGAAAATCTTCCCAACACTGTGGAAAATAAACAGTCCTGTAATTTCTATTGCCGGGCATCGCTTGTTGTCTCATAAACACCAGAAGCGGATAATCCGGCCTCTATAATTCAGCAACCGAGCGGGCGGGGCTATGGCCGAGCTCATCAAATATTGACGAGACTGACTGACTTAATCCCAATTATTCGCACTTACAGCCCTTACACAAGATGGACAAGCGACCGCCGGAATCGCCCTTGCTGCAGTTTTATATTGGGTATCATTGGGGTTATTCGTTGATCCCCCTTTACAGATGTGAGCGAGCGAGAAGGTAAAAAGCAGATAGTGCAGAGAGAAAATTAGAGGTCAGGATTCTTGTTTAAGCTATGGAGGAACTGCGCTTCTCGTAGAGCGTAGTTTCAGCGTCGATTCTTCGGGACATGCCTGGTTTGATAACCGATTTTAACCCATTTTGGACTTAACACTCTATACACAGCAAACACAGATATATAAGCGTATATATACATAGACACATATCTACAGACATATATAAACAAATATATACATGCACATATATATGCACACACATATGTATATATGCATTGTGGCGTCACGACAAGTAGTAAGGCTATTCTCTCTGAGGCATTTTGAAGAAATTTCACAACTATTGATCCATACCAAGAAAGACAGAGTTCTAATTAAAAACGAAAGCCAAATGTTTAAAACAAAACTTAACAAGTAGATGTATTTAGAAAAAGAATTAAATGTTAAACACTTCCGACATAATCACTTAATTTACGTGCAGATTCACAAATACACGCTCCAGGGCCCATTCTCGGCCTAACAACACAGGAGCCTAGCCAAAACACGTCTATCCCGATCGGATTTTATACAGCGTCTCTCCTCAATGTCTGGATTTTCAGAAGGGGGTGGAGGGGGCGGCAGATGCCGGCAGATTATCGGCTGACAGCTTTAGTGGCTTGGAACCGAACAACACATTCCTTGAAAACACGCAGCTGTGTTCCAAGCGCTTGTGGGTTCTTTGGAAAAATAACCTCATCTTTCCAGTACGCTACAACATATATATATACAAATACACATAGACTAGTATAGTCAATAAGTTCGGGGACTACCCTCTCCCCCTCATGCCCGGTGTGTGGGGGAACAGAAATAACGATGTGGTTTGCAAATCTGGGTATCTGCGTGCGCGTGAGACGTCACACGACGCTTTGCAAAACTGCTAAGGCGCGCAGCTCACCATTTGGCTGCAGACTGTCACAGCCTATGATGTCGATGTAGCAAAATGTCCTTTTTGGAGCAACGTTCCAACATTAAATTCTGCTACAAATTAGGAAAAAACCACCGCAGAAGCGTTACGGTAACTGCAAAAAGCGTATCGAGACGAAGCTATGTGCAGATCGAAAGTTTTGATATGGTACAGCTTGTTTAAAAATGGGAGAGACGCTGTTGCAGATGATCCGCGAAGTGGGTGGCCAGTGACCCCACAAACGGAGGCGAACATCCAACGGGTAGGAACAGTGGTTGTTTGGTTGGTTGAAGTTTATTGGCGCAAGGTCCAGAAAGGACAAGCTGCGCCAAACACAAGGTAGTATCGTCAACAAATGGTATGTACAGGTTCTTCGTCGTCTCCGGGACGCAATCCGTGCTAAACGTCCACACGTTTGGAAATCCAACATGTGGATGTTGTTGCATGACAATGTCCCGGCGCACCGATCCCTGATGGTGCAACAAGGCCTTGCTAAACACGGCAATACAGTTCTGCCACATACCCCGTATTCCCCAGACCTCGCTCTTTGCGATTTCTACCTGTTCTCGAATCTGAAATATCGCGTCAAGGGCAAGCGGTTTGCAAATGCCGAAGAAGTGATGGCAACAGCGACAACCGCTTTACGACAGCTGTCACGCAACGGTTTCCAGGACTGTTTCCAGAAGCATTATCAACGCTGGTAGAAGTGTATAGTTACGGAAGGACATTATTTTGAAGGTGATTGTGTTCAGAAGACTTTGTAACTGTATTCGTTGTTGTAGTAAATAAAGTCTCCGAATTTATTGACTGTACGAGTATATATATATGTATGTATCAGGGCCCGATTATGAACGCTGGGGGCCCCTGGGCAGATGCTATTTGGGGCCCCCCCCCTCACGAACATTTATAAAAATAAGGACTATCCATGGGCTATATATACTATTAGAAGTACTAGGTGCATACACCAAGGGGGTTTGGGGGCCCCCTAGCATCAGGGGGCCCTGGGCAAAGTCCCGATTTGCCCATGCGATAAAAAGGCCCTGGTATGTATATATATATATATATATATATATATATATATATATATATATATATATATATATATATATACACAAATACTTATATATATGATTACTGTATCCTTTTTTAATTTAAATGAATATCTATTATATAAATATTCCGTGTGAAATTTATTTTAAACTGTTTCCAACAGTTTTATCAACATGAGTGTTACATTCTTTTAAGAATCTAAATCGCGATATTTTCCTTTATTTCAGGTCAAAAATCAAAGAGCTTTTCCACAGAAATTAAATGTTAGTTAAACTTCAAGTTGGCCTATAGCTATGCAGAAACTACGCTCTACGAGAAGAGTAGTTTCTGCATAGATTAGTCTCTACGCTCCTCTGTCTGCAAGCTTCTCTTGGGCATGCGCCTTAGGTAGTTTTTTTTATATTAACAGAAACGGTAATTGCACTATCGATAACTCACCTTATATTCTGAGGTTATGACGAATATTCAAGCTAATTTCGATATACCTTATTCTGAAGGTTTATTTCGTGAAAGTTTAATAACAAAAACTATCATATTCGTGTTATTTATAATTTTGTAGAAACAGTAGTTTTTTAAATTGTTTCATTTTTTCTTTTGTTTGATTTTTCATTTGTTTTCGTACCCAGTTAAGGTTTCTTTAAGCTTTAAAGTAAAAAAATCTCCCGAAAATAGTGTTTGGAAAAGGAACCGACTTGAAAAAAAAAATAGCGATCCAGCCTCAAAAAACAGCCTCAAAGCATTGGCGGCTCCGAGGGGGGGGGGGGGGGGAGCAATAGGGGCAATTGCCCCTCCCAAAAAAGCCAGGCGTATTTTTTTTTCATAGCCAAAAATTATATAATCGTAGACCTAATACTAAATGGGTTTAAATTTGAAATGAGACGATGTTTATTTCTTTATATATATATATATATATATATATATATATATATATATATATATATATATATATATATATATATGTATGTATGTATGTATGTATGTATGTATGTATGTATGTATATATATATGTATGTATGTATATATATATATGTATATATATGTATGTATGTGTATATATATGTGTATGTATGTATATATATGTGTGTGTATATATATATATATATGTATATATGTCTGTGTGTATATGTATGCATGCATATATATATATATATATATATATATATATATATATATATATATATATATATATATATATATATATATACCCCAAAAAAAAGTTGCTGTCTTGACGTTGCCCCCCCCCCCCAAAAAAAAAAAAAAAAAAAAAAAAAAAACTCTGGACTGGAGCCGCCTATGCCTCAAAGCGTGCGATGAATACACGAAGAATATTTTAATGCTAATTCGCAATTTAAGCTTATCTTCGAGGTATCGGCAGAATATAGCATTTAAGCCTGATAAATACGTGGAAACACTTAAACACGTTCCCAAAACGATGTGCGAATTTGCTTCACCGGAGATATTGACCGTAGCAACAATGCATACGGCGACTGAACAAATAAGAGCTAAGGCCTTTTGCCCCTTAAAAACAGCATATAAAGTCGTTTTTGGTGATGGTGTGGGTTCATTTACAGAAGAAAAATCCTGAAATAGAGATTTTTCCCGGAAGGCATCACGACCAGAATTGCCTGTGTCAACACATCCACGGGTTCTTGAATCATCCAGCCCTGGATAATGTCGCTTAGCGATGAAAAAGCGCGATTCCGTGAAGTGTTTGAAGAGATCGTGACGATAATTTATACAAATTGCTGAATATATGGAGATGGTTGAACGAGATTAGAACTCAAATCTGGGTAGAGAGTAAACCATAGTCACGACAGTCCTGGTTGACAGGAATGAACCGAATAGTGCACAAACTAAAAAAGGGGTGTCAGAGTAATCACTAGAGTGGCGCTCAGCGAAAATAACATTTAGACAGTGAGGCAGGTGTTTCCTACACCTATCTTTCGCGGGTGAAAATTTGGAGAAAATACGGAGGGTGAAAAAGCAAACAAACAAAAATTAAAAACCCACCAAACGAAGTGTCGAGTTTGAGATCAGAGGTGGTTACAATATAATAAAAATATACTCGCAAAATTGATGTTAAGCACTGATAATATTCTGCCCCCAGAGGCTGGTTAAGGCTGCTATGTACTAAGAAAAAAAATCGTATTTCCCTTTTCCTTTTCTTGCAGACTCTTGTAGTGGGAGGAGTCCAGTCGACAGTTCGAGAATTCCACCCCCCTTAGGATTGATATTTTGGGGGATTGTAATGGCTCTCTCTCTCTACAGGGGGGTTAAGCGCTTCCCCCAAATTTTTTCTTTAAAATATTTTTGTCAACTATTTACAGGTACATAAATGCCGATAGTAAAAAAAAATTTATATTGTCAGATAGCCTGAACTTTTCCGCAAAACGCTACGGGATTCATTTTATAAATTTCGTCCACCGAAGGAATTTATGAGCGTTTAAAACACACTACACCAGATATTTTTCCCCGAATAATTTAAATTTTAAAATATTAATTGCTTTTTTAAAAAAAAAAAACGAAAAATGTACACAAATGTAAAATTTCTTTCTCTATGACGGAGTACAGTTAAAAAAAAAAATCTTTGAATCCAAGTCGGCAATCCGTGGACAAATTTTCTCCATAGGTTAATATTGAGGTGAGCGAATCCAATGGGGTTAGTACATAGCAGCCTTAAGGCTGCTGTGAATTAACCCTATTAGATTCGGTCACTAACCCTATTAGATTAAGTCCACTTAAAAATGTTGGGACAGTAACTAAGGAGGGCAGAATTGATGTTAATACTTTCCATTAAATTTTTTCGACAAACTTCTAAATTGTCATGCAGCTTGAAACTACTGTAAAAAAATCAAATTTCAATGTACATTTATAATCGATTGCCAGCATATTGTATTGA
Organism: Dolomedes plantarius; assembly: GCA_907164885.2. Classification (NCBI taxonomy): domain Eukaryota; kingdom Metazoa; phylum Arthropoda; class Arachnida; order Araneae; family Dolomedidae; genus Dolomedes; species Dolomedes plantarius. Next base: position 12,740,844 of record OU015498.1, on the reverse strand, counting down.
CTGGGTGAGAGAATACGCAAACTTGGTAGTCTGATTGATATAATTTTATGTATTAATAACATATAATTTGAAAGTGCCAGTTCAGAAACCTAATTGGATTACGTGCTTTTTGATATTTTTGACCTTACAGGTAAAATCAATTAGTGCTGAAGTCACGTCCAAATGATCAGCCATCATGGATTATGCAGAAGAACAAAAGACAAATCCGTGGGGGGGGGGGGGGGGGAGGTCGACCAGTTCTAAATGATGGAGAGAAGCTTGAGGGTAATCATGGATAGTCGAAATTCTAAAATTGGCAACAGCAAAATTTCTAAAAGAATCCGGGAGGACTGGTGAATTCATAGAAAACACACTCCATTTTGATTTTATGTTATTACAACTGGTAGGTGTAAAGATAACAAGTAATATATAAAAAAAAAAATTAAAGTCGATTCCTACTTAGGTCAACAAAGAAAAATTTGAGTGTGAACTAATAGTAGGAATTGAAAAAAAAGGATTGCCTGCCAGAACCTTGCCTACTGTGCGAGATTAGGAGGGGGGGGGGAAGAGAGAGAAAAAGTTTGTCAGGTGGGGGATTCGATCCCGCAACCTACAGGACGGGAGGAACCCGCGCTACCGCAGTGCTACCTTTTACACAGTTACAAGAGGGAAATTACTATTCAAGAGCAAGAGACGCTCTAGGTCTAAAACTAAAATCGATTAATTAAATTTAATTAATGAATTAATATTTGAAAAAACTGTATTAACATCAAGTGTCATCCACTACAAGTTTAAAAAAATGTATTTGCACTTGAGTGGATGAATAAAAAGTATTTTATGAACGATAAAAAATTTGAACAAGATATATATAGAGAGAGTGTGAACTAATAGTAGGAATTGAAAAGAGTCTCAAGTAAAGCCAAAATTAATTCACTCTACTATCAGCAGAATATTTTAGAACCAATTTTTGAAGAAATTATTCCAGACTTATATGAAAAGGACATTGATAAAGCTTCTTATGGACAAAGCCTCTAGTCACACGTCTAAATCAACTGCCGCTTATTTAGAAAAGAAAGAATCAGAAACAGGAATAAAATGTATCCCATTTAAGGAAATACTTATAAAATTACCTGAATCTTCTCCAATGGATTTTTGCGATTTCGGTTTTTTAATACGAACCTTAGTGGAAATCACCTTTTCCACTAAGAATGCCCTATTTGCTTTGGGAGGCTCTTAAAACTGTTATCTAACGTATTTGCCCTAAATGCGTTTCAACCTGTGTACTAACCATTATCAATTTTCTCGTGGACTTAAGGGGACTCACTACTCTTAAATCTTTAAAACATTCCGACTTTTTAAAAAATATATATATGTTAAAGTCTGATCA
>OU015498.1:12626978-12734478 GCA_907164885.2 Dolomedes plantarius | reverse complement strand
AATGCAGTGCACGAAATTTGCTATTGCGAGACCATATATGGCTATAACAACAACACTGATCAGAATTTTTTCAATGACTATTTTAATCACATGATTTTTTTTCCCTGTGACAGTTTCTTATTCTATTGATACCTTGCAAGTTCTAATATAACACAGTGGAATCTCGATCGATCGTTTTCGGATCCATCGTTTTTCCGTATGTGTCGTTCATTTTATCCAGTCCCAACGATCATATTGCTTTGTTATGTTTCCGCATCTATCGTTTTCCCGCATTTATCGTTCATTTCAATCGGTCCCTTGAGAAACGATAGATCGAGATTCCACTGTACTTTGAATAGTATCCGAGTTTGTAACTCAAGGTGTCTGTAAGGCAGGGGTTTGAAATACATCGATGCTATTCTGTTTCTAGCAATGAAATTAGTGTGTCCTCTCAAGGACTGTCCGCTTGGAGGGATTATACCTAACTAACTAGGAAGATGTATGCTGAAAATATGTTGTAATTCAATTATACATTCTCCATAATAGATATTTGAACTATTTTGCATGTAAATTTGTGTTCACTGAAGTTTACGAAAATTTCAAAATTTATATTCAGTTTTTTTTTTCTCCCTTCCTGCACAAAGTAACCCAGGGTGTGTAAGGTTTCAAGCAAACAAATGCTGATTTAAACGTCAATATTTTGTGTTTGTATGTTCGCAATCAATTTTTCTTTATAGTAACACCGCTTTGATTTATCAATGGAAAATCTGGAACATTTTGTAATTAGGCAACTCAATAATTGAGAAGTTCAGTTTGATACTAATTTCTCGAGTCACAACAATTTTTTTCTTTTTGTTGAAGGGTTTTTTACAGCGCTAAACATCAACGAAGACATTGCTAACTGGAAAAACTGGATCAAATACTTCATTTCTCTCATCATTGAAGCATTAATTTATCATTCTTTGAGCAGAACAGACACAGCCAAACAGCAGCTGCTTAAAAACTGCTGAACAAACACAAAAACTTTACAATTTTTTGTGTTTGTATGTTTGTAATCAATTTTTCTTTATAGTAACACCGCTTTGATTTATCAATGGAAAATCTGGAACGTTTTGTAATTAGGCAACTCAATAGTTGAGAAGTTCAGTTTGATACTAATTTCTCGAGTCACAACAATTTTTTTCTTTTTGCTGAAGGGTTTTTTACAGCGCTAAACATCAACGAAGACATTGCTAACTGGAAAAACTGGATCAAATACAGTGGAACCCCGTTATAACGAACTTCAAGGAACCAAAGGTTTTGTTCTCTTTATCTGGTGGTTCTCTATATCCGAACCATTAAGAAAAATGCTAGACTTCACAAAATGTATAACTCAGTAGTTGCAATGTTTATTCAATAATAATGTATTAAAAAACGATAAAATCTATTAAAAAATTAATCGATTTTAGTCGATTGATATCATTAATGAATTAAATAGACTAAAATCGATTAAATTGAACTGACACAATGCAAATTAAATTAAGTACAATAGGAAATATGCGGGACCAAAATTTTCGTTCGCTATATCCGTGAGTTCGTTATATACCGGGTTCGCTATAACGGGGTTCGACTGTACTTCATTTCTCTCATCATTGAAACATTAATTTATCATTCTTCGAGCGGAACAGACACAGCCAAACAGCAGCTGCTCGAAAAAAAAAAACTTTCAGAAAACAACATTAATTCTTCAAAAGACATTTTGTTTTTAGCGGAATGAGAAAAAACCCCTGTAAAATATAAATTACTGGCGCATACATGGTCTTTAAACATTAAAGTCGTAGTTGAGAGCAAACGTTGTTTTGAACACTCTCGTTTCGGATTTTTAAGGCTGGGGGGATGGAGCGTCCCTGAAGTGTAACCATTATCGCTGTTCCAACTTCACCATTAACAAGTTCTCACTTTCCCTGCTGTGTAAACCCTGTACAAAAGGCACGAAAGTCGTCACGTACCGGAGGAAGTCGTAAAATTAAAGCCCTGAACCATTTTGGCAAGATTTTCACTTTAACAAAGCACTTTGTGGGTCTAAAATGCCTTTCCGTGATTTCTGTTTTGTGTTTGCTGCAAAGATTTGAAGGAGGGTAGAAAAAAAAAGCCTTTGAAACTTAATAAATGAAGCCTGAAAAGCCTTTAACATTTTATACATACCAATCAGTTCATTGTTCAGTAATTGAAAAATATCTTAAACGTCTAAAACACAGCCACGCGTGAAAAGGAATCGACTAAGCATTTATACAGTAATTGCAAATAAATATAGAAGTAAAGTTCTTCAGTTATATAAGCTAAAATAGTAAGAAACATTCTAAAAAAGGGAATATAAGTATCTGAAAAAGGGAATTTTAGTATAAAAAAGGGAAGTTCGATCTATAAAAGATCTATATATAAATGAAGCCTGAAAAGTTTTTAACATTTTATACATACCAATAAGTTCATTGTTCAGTAATTGAAAAATATTTTAAACGTCTAAAAGACAGCCACGCGTGAAAAGGAAACGACTAAGCATTTATAATTGCAAATAATATAGAAGTAAAGTTCTTCAGTTATATAAGCTAAAATAGTAAGAAACATTCTAAAAAAGGGAATATAAGTATCTGAAAAAGGGAATTTTAGTATAAAAAGGGAAGTTCGATCTATAAAAGATCTATATATAAATGAAGCCTGAAAAGTTTTTAACATTTTATACATACCAATAAGTTCATTGTTCAGTAATTGAAAAATATTTTAAACGTCTAAAATACAGCCACGCGTGAAAAGGAAACGACTAAGCATTTATAATTGCAAATAATATAGAAGTAAAGTTCTTCAGTTATATAAGCTAAAATAGTAAGAAACATTCTAAAAAAGGGAATATAAGTATCTGAAAAAGGGAATTTTAGTATAAAAAAGGGAAGTTCGATCTATAAAAGATCTATATGTAAATGAAGCCTGAAAAGTTTTTAACATTTTATACATACCAATAAGTTCATTGTTCAGTAATTGAAAAATATTTTAAACGTCTAAAAGACAGCCACGCGTGAAAAGGAAACGACTAAGCATTTATAATTGCAAATAATATAGAAGTAAAGTTCTTCAGTTATATAAGCTAAAATAGTAAGAAACATTCTAAAAAAGGGAGTATAAGTATCTGAAAAAGGGAATTTTAGTATAAAAAAGGGAAGTTCGATCTATAAAAGATCTATATATAAATGAAGCCTGAAAAGTTTTTAACATTTTATACATACCAATAAGTTCATTGTTCAGTAATTGAAAAATATTTTAAACGTCTAAAAGACAGCCACGCGTGAAAAGGAAACGACTAAGCATTTATAATTGCAAATAATATAGAAGTAAAGTTCTTCAGTTATATAAGCTAAAATAGTAAGAAACATTCTAAAAAAGGGAATATAAGTATCTGAAAAAGGGAATTTTAGTATAAAAAAGGGAAGTTCGATCTATAAAAGATCTATATATAAATGAAGCCTGAAAAGTTTTTAACATTTTATACATACCAATAAGTTCATTGTTCAGTAATTGAAAAATATTTTAAACGTCTAAAAGACAGCCACGCGTGAAAAGGAAACGACTAAGCATTTATAATTGCAAATAATATAGAAGTAAAGTTCTTCAGTTATATAAGCTAAAATAGTAAGAAACATTCTAAAAAAGGGAATATAAGTATCTGAAAAAGGGAATTTTAGTATAAAAAAGGGAAGTTCGATCTATAAAAGATCTATATGTAAATGAAGCCTGAAAAGTTTTTAACATTTTATACATACCAATAAGTTCATTGTTCAGTAATTGAAAAATATTTTAAACATCTAAAAGACAGCCACGCGTGAAAAGGAAACGACTAAGCATTTATAATTGCAAATAATATAGAAGTAAAGTTCTTCAGTTATATAAGCTAAAATAGTAAGAAACATTCTAAAAAAGGGAATATAAGTATCTGAAAAAGGGAATTTTAGTATAAAAAAGGGAAGTTCGATCTATAAAAGATCTATATGTAAATGAAGCCTGAAAAGTTTTTAACATTTTATACATACCAATAAGTTCATTGTTCAGTAATTGAAAAATATTTTAAACGTCTAAAAGACAGCCACGCGTGAAAAGGAAACGACTAAGCATTTATAATTGCAAATAATATAGAAGTAAAGTTCTTCAGTTATATAAGCTAAAATAGTAAGAAACATTCTAAAAAAGGGAATTTTAGTATAAAAAAGGGAAGTTCGATCTATAAAAGATCTATATATAAATGAAGCTTGAAAAGCCTTTAACATTTTATACATACCAATCAGTTCATTGTGCAGTAAATTAAAAATATCTTAAACGTCTAAAACACAGCCACAAATGAAAAGAAAACAACTAAGCAGTTATAATTGCAAATAAATATAGAAATAAAGTTCTTCAGTTATCTAAGCTAAAATAGTAACAAACGTTCTAAAAAAGAGAATAAGTATCTGAAAAAGAGAATTTTAGTATAAAAAAGGGACGTTAGTTCTATAAAAGATAATTTTAGAATATGAGATCAGATTGTCCTTTTTAAGACAACTAAGTCATAATATAACAGTGTTAAGTATTAACCAAAGTTGAACCTTTCGCAAAGTTAATGGATAAAAAGTAACACATATGGAGAAATTCAGAATAGTTAATTCTTTGCGTTAACTACTACTGAACATCTCTAGTGAATAATAATTTCAAATGCATCCAAAAATAAAATGCGTCTCTTGTTTATTCCAGATATCGAAAGGAATGTATGCTATTTCCAAATCAAATCATTCCCGGAGTCGTATTTTAAACATATATAAACAAGTGTCACTAAATAAACAATAGGGGTTACTCAACCTGAAAATTAATTGAAAGAACAATTCAGAATCTACTTCATGTATTCTTACATAGATGCAGAATGCTATTTTTTGCTGTTTATTTAAAGTTTCAGGAAATTCTTGCGGTTTAAATTTAATTTTTTTAAATGTACATAATATATACATATAATCACCTTAACAGTCAGAAAAATATATTTAAAAGGTTATAGAACTGTACTTTCAAAGCTTTAATTGAATATTTTACAATCTAAGTCAGGGATCTGTTGTTAAAGATTTCTTGCCCCAGAAGGGGTAAAATGAAATAGATTATTATTAGTAATTATCATTTGAAATTAAAATAAATCCGAAGCAGTTTACGAATCCGCATACTGATTAATTATTCTTTAGGAGTTTCATACATCTTAGTATCGGGGGGGGGCGGTTACGAATGATATGCTAATTAATGCCAACAATTCACATTCCAGCGCTTCCACAACAGAGTGATACTTTGTAGAGTCGGTTGTGTAGTTCAAGGTTATTTTTCCAAAATACAGGTGCTCTAAAAGATACTTCGGTGTCAGTGTTTTAATTATTTTCAGTCATAGTGGAAGATTTTCGCAATCAAAATAACCCAACACAAATGTTATTTGGTAATTAAAAATACGCAACTTTCGACATTGTTCAATACACAAATGCTGTATTGGCACTTTCCTCCAAATGAGTAATTAAACTTAAACGTGCGTAATAAGTGTTAAAATTTTTTATATAAACAATAGTGTTATACGATCCAAAAAGTTTTGTGTAAACAAGAATATAATAGGACCCTAAAAATTTTACATAAACAAGAATGTAATACAAATACAATCCTAAAAAATTTACATAAACGAGAATATAATACAACCCTACAAATTTTGGTAAAAAGTACAGTTGAAAACAGTAACAGTTACGAAATACTGCATAAAATTTTGTTTAAAAATTAAGAATATAGCAGCAATTAAAAAATGTTGATAAAAAAATTTCAACGTTACCCGTCATGATTGACAAACACGCCGCACTAGTAGCCAGGCATTTACACAGTTGTAAGTTCATAAAAGAATGATAAGTAAGCACCAAAAATGCACATAACACCATATATTTAATCTTAATGATGCGCCATTCAGTAGTCATAGTCCCATTTTGGTTCGCACTTTACTTTAGTTAAAATCACAAACACAGGTAAATGGTTAATTCAGTTAACAATAAAGAACTTATTACGGGAAAGACATGACAGCGTTCACCAGACAATGACGGCTGGTGGTCAAACTGCTGAATTAGCACACAAGGGTGAAAAATTGAGGAGTTAACTTCAAGGGATAAATGTCAAAAGTTAGGTTAAATAACATCCAATCAAGATGAATGCCAATAAATGACGCATCGCTATGCAAAAACAGCTTTAGTGACTCTGTAAGGGCCTGTTGACATAAGAGTCCGTACGTTGACACGAAAATAAACCAATCATAGGCCTCCAAATGATTAGCAATGAAATGTTTAACGCCTATGATTGGTTTATTTTCGCCTCAACGTCATCTTTCCCTTAACGCTACGCAACGGACTCCTATGTGAACAGGCCCTTAACCTGATCGTTTTGATTCGATGTATAAGCCACTCGTAATATTAATGTGGACACTAATACATGTCTATTTACATCTTGTTTATTATAAAATCAATATCTAGACTAATCTATATATATAAAACAGTTCCGTAACTGACTCAGTGACACACTGGCATACAACGCACAGGCCAAACCGCTGGACCTAAAGGGCTGACATTTTGCATGGCGATTCTTCTTATGGTGTAGGGGTGCACTTAGAAAGATTTTTGAAAAATTCTTCTTAGATTTTTTTAAAATAAAATTTTTAAGCTGTTTTTGTAACTTCTTTTTAAGTTTGCATTTAAAATAATAATTTGAGGGTTATAAAATTTATGTCACGAGAAAGATCATAAAAGTTCCTTTAAAATGAAATCTTTTTCGAATATTTACCTCTATTTTCTGATTTTTGGTGAATTTTTAAAGATTAATTTTTAGAATTTAAGTTATTAAATGCTGATCACGGGGTTTCTTTTCTTTTTGTGATACTTTAAATAAATTTATCGTCACGTGCATAACAACTAAATAGACAAAAAATATTTTTTTTCCTTTCTAATGCAGCAGACGAGTAGATATTATCCCAAAAAAATAAATATCCCTTACGATTTATTTATATATATATATATATATATATATATATATATATATATATATATATATATATATTACATCAATTGTATACATTGATCGTCGCATTTATTATAAATATAAATATTTATTTTTTTTGGCATTAATTGCATACATTGACCTTTGTATTTAATTTGAATGTACTCCGTAGCGAAGCGCGAGTTTTCAGCTAGTATCAATATATACACGTTTGTTCCGAAGAACCATCATACATCGATTCAAAGGCGCGGAGTTCATAAATCAGTTCGATATAGAGACCCTGTCTCTCCATTCTCTCCGCTCGCCCGCATCGTTTCGGCAAAGTCTAAGTCTAGTCTATTCTTTTTCTCCCGGTCACCTCTATTTATCCCTTTTTCTGTCTTTCTGGAACAATCTAGACCTTTCCACATCTCGTACCCCCATCTTCCGGTTCCATTCTACGTGGACCACCTATGGCGAATTTCACTGCCGTCTGCTTTCGCTTTGTTGAATGCCGCTAACGGCCTTCAAAAATCATTCTAAATGATGCTGCGTTCGCATTCATGCACTCTGCTCTGCTCTGCCTTGGGGAAGCCAGTGATTTATGTTCACTGCGTACTCTGTATATGCGTGGATCGCCTCCTCTTTCGGTCCTGCTACAGAGCATCAAAGATCCCGGGGTCCCGGGGGTCAAATGGTATCCATGGGGGTGGGGGACATGGCGTGTAGGGTTACCGTGACTAATGTGATGACAGGAGTGGGGGTCTCCATGCAGAGAACTCTGCGTGAATGCATATGCACCATGAGGTGTCCATGGTTCCAATTATGAATGTCGGACGTGAGTCTGACAGACTCGTCATTTGTCCTGTCGTGGGGTGTGTTGCCACCCCCAACATAATTCTTATAAAGATAAAAAATTTCAAGTGATTAAATTTTTCTGTTAAGCAAAAGCAGAAATTCTGAAGAGAAAAATGTAAGCATCTTATTTTACAATAAGTACTGCACATCACTGAAAAACTATAGGAGGAACATTATTTTAATGCGTACAGTGATTCTAAAATGCGATTCAAGTTTATTGTTTCAAGTAAATGGAAATGTTTATTAGAATGATAAAATATGTAACTTTCAAAAAATATGTTAGAGGTAACAAAAAAATCGGAAGGAAGAAGCAAACAGATACTTTTCAATCACAAGAGATTTATATATATATATATATATATATATATATATATATATATATATATATATATATATGTATGTAATATAGCCATTACATCACGTCCTTAAATTATAATCTGAAAGTGAAAACTAGCTCATATTTACATGGCTGGAAGCATTCGGGTCGAATCCTTTTTTAGAGCGACAAAAGTACATCCGTTCATTTTAGAAGTGTAATATCACCTTTCAACATTAAACGCGAGGGCGAGGTAGACATGTGACTATTATTTGTTGGGTCAGCAGATTTAGGGGCTCGCGATGCTAACGCACCTCTGAATCCGAACATATACACGTGTAGAAATGCAAAGGCATGCGATTCATGGGAAGTTCTGTGTCTAAGGGTTTTAAAGCCATATATTAATACTACTGGGGATTGGGTTTTGGAAAGGGAGATTAAATGCTAAAACGGAGGGCATAATATTTAATATATATATAAATTAATTCTGTTCCATTTTTACAGGTTAACTCATTACTCCTGTAAGTAACACTTACATGATTATTATCCATTTTTTTCAAAGACAAAAAGAAAGTGAATGCTCATTCTTTTTTCATCTGATATTATATTTAACTAGCTGAAAACCCGTACTTTGCTACAGAGTACATTCAAATTAAATACAACATTCAATGTATGCAATTAATGCCAAAAATATGTTTAAATATATTTATAATAACTAGCTGAAAACCCGCACTTCGCTACGGAGTACATTCAAATTAAATACAATTATCAATGTATGCAATTAATGCCAATATATATATATATATATATTTATAATAAATACGACGATCTATATATACAATTGATGTAGAAAAAATATATATATTTATAAAAAAATCATAAAGGATATTTTTATAGACAAAATAATGTTCAATCGTCAGCCGCATTAGCAAGAAAAAAAATATTTTTGTCTATTTAGTTTTTATGCACGTGACGATAAATTTATTTAAAGTACCAGAAAAGGAAAGTCACGTGATCAGCATTTAATAAATTAAATTCTAAAAATGAATCTTTAAAAATTCCCCAAAAATCAGGAATTAGAGGTAAAGATTCGAAAAAGATTTCATTTTAAAGGAATTTTTATGATCTTTATCGTGATATAAATTGCATAACCCTCAATGTATTATTTTAAATGCAAACTTAAAAAAAGTTAAAAAAAACAGCTTAAAAATTTAATTTAAAAAAATCTAAGAAGAATTTTTGAAAAATCTTTCTTAGTGCACCCCTACACTATTAGAAGAATCGCCATGCAAAATTTCAGCCCTTTAGGTCCAGCGGTTTGGTCTGTTCGTTGTATGTCAGTCAGTGAGTCAGTTACGGATCTGTTTTATATATATAGATAGCGTAATCAAATATGGACGAATGTTGCGAGTGTGCTCTTTAAAGCTGTATGATTCGATGATTGTCTTATATGAGTACAGGTAACCCTCCTATAACACGTTAGATAGGTTCCTAGAAAATGCCGTGTTGTGTGAAACCGTGTTATATTAAGACCCAGAGACAGTACGTAAAAGGGGGTTACGTCCCGAAAACTTATTAAAAACAATTTTTTTTTTTGAATTCCATATAAGCAAGTTAATTTTTATTAAAAATATAAATGTATGTATAACACAAAACGAAAAGAAACAAAAAATATTATTTTCATTTAATGTGATATTAATTTAATAAATTTCCTCCTCATCACTACTAAGTACAATGAAACGAGAACATGTTTTCATTTGAAGGATGTTATGTTCCTTTAAATTTGAAAGGATTGTATTTGATTTTTTAAATACCTTTCAACAAGCAAATAGTATGTAGAAAACAAATTTGAGTAAATTTACGCCATTAGCACTCTATCCAGTGAAATGCAATGAAAACAAGATGGATGCAGAATTATTTTACAAGAATTTTGAAAGGAATGAATTTGATATTTTAAATGCCTTTCAACAAGCAAATATTATGTAGAGAATAAATTAGAGTAAATTTACGCCATTGGCATTCTATTCAATGAAATGCAATGAAAACAATATGGGTGCAGAATTATATTATAAAGGATTTTAAAAGGAATGTATCTGATTTTTAAATACCTCTTAACAAGCAAATAGTATGTAGAGAATGAATTAGAGTAAATTTACGCCATCGGCATTCTATTCACTGAAACGCAATGAAAACAAGATGGATGCAGAATTATATTACAAGAATTTTGAAATGAATGTATTTAATTTTTTAAATACCTTTCTACAAGCAAATAGTATACAACAAATTAGAGTAAATTTACGCCATTATTTCAACAAGCTACTATTTCAACAAGCAAATAGTAGAGAACAAATTAGAGTAAATTTACGCCATTAGCACTCTATCCAATGAAATGCAATGAAAACAAGATGGATGCAGAATTATATTACAAGAATTTTGAAATGAATGCATTTGATTTTTTAAATACCTTTCAACAAGCAAATAGTATACAACAAATTAGAGTAAATTTACGCCATTATTTCAACAAGCTACTATTTCAACAAGCAAATAGTAGAGAACAAATTAGAGTAAATTTACGCCATTAGCACTCTATCCAATGAAATGCAATGAAAACAAGATGGATGCAGAATTATTTTACAAGAATTTTGAAAGGAATGAATTTGATATTTTAAATGCCTTTCAACAAGCAAATATTATGTAGAGAATAAATTAGAGTAAATTTACGCCATTGGCATTCTATTCAATGAAATGCAATGAAAACAATATGGGTGCAGAATTATATTATAAAGGATTTTAAAAGGAATGTATCTGATTTTTAAATACCTCTTAACAAGCAAATAGTATGTAGAGAATGAATTAGAGTAAATTTACGCCATCGGCATTCTATTCACTGAAACGCAATGAAAACAAGATGGATGCAGAATTATATTACAAGAATTTTGAAATGAATGTATTTAATTTTTTAAATACCTTTCTACAAGCAAATAGTATACAACAAATTAGAGTAAATTTACGCCATTATTTCAACAAGCTACTATTTCAACAAGCAAATAGTAGAGAACAAATTAGAGTAAATTTACGCCATTAGCACTCTATCCAATGAAATGCAATGAAAACAAGATGGATGCAGAATTATATTACAAGAATTTTGAAATGAATGCATTTGATTTTTTAAATACCTTTCAACAAGCAAATAGTATACAACAAATTAGAGTAAATTTACGCCATTATTTCAACAAGCTACTATTTCAACAAGCAAATAGTAGAGAACAAATTAGAGTAAATTTACGCCATTAGCACTCTATCCAATGAAATGCAATGAAAACAAGATGGATGCAGAATTATTTTACAAGAATTTTGAAAGGAATGAATTTGATATTTTAAATGCCTTTCAACAAGCAAATATTATGTAGAGAATAAATTAGAGTAAATTTACGCCATTGGCATTCTATTCAATGAAATGCAATGAAAACAATATGGGTGCAGAATTATATTATAAAGGATTTTAAAAGGAATGTATCTGATTTTTAAATACCTCTTAACAAGCAAATAGTATGTAGAGAATGAATTAGAGTAAATTTACGCCATCGGCATTCTATTCACTGAAACGCAATGAAAACAAGATGGATGCAGAATTATATTACAAGAATTTTGAAATGAATGTATTTAATTTTTTAAATACCTTTCTACAAGCAAATAGTATACAACAAATTAGAGTAAATTTACGCCATTATTTCAACAAGCTACTATTTCAACAAGCAAATAGTAGAGAACAAATTAGAGTAAATTTACGCCATTAGCACTCTATCCAATGAAATGCAATGAAAACAAGATGGATGCAGAATTATATTACAAGAATTTTGAAATGAATGCATTTGATTTTTTAAATACCTTTCAACAAGCAAATAGTATACAACAAATTAGAGTAAATTTACGCCATTATTTCAACAAGCTACTATTTCAACAAGCAAATAGTAGAGAACAAATTAGAGTAAATTTACGCCATTAGCACTCTATCCAATGAAATGCAATGAAAACAAGATGGATGCAGAATTATATTACAAGAATTTTGAAATGAATGCATTTGATTTTTTAAATACCTTTCAACAAGCAAATAGTATACAACAAATTAGAGTAAATTTACGCCATTATTTCAACAAGCTACTATTTCAACAAGCAAATAGTAGAGAACAAATTAGAGTAAATTTACGCCATTAGCACTCTATCCAATGAAATGCAATGAAAACAAGATGGATGCAGAATTATTTTACAAGAATTTTGAAAGGAATGAATTTGATATTTTAAATGCCTTTCAACAAGCAAATATTATGTAGAGAATAAATTAGAGTAAATTTACGCCATTGGCATTCTATTCAATGAAATGCAATGAAAACAATATGGGTGCAGAATTATATTATAAAGGATTTTAAAAGGAATGTATCTGATTTTTAAATACCTCTTAACAAGCAAATAGTATGTAGAGAATGAATTAGAGTAAATTTACGCCATCGGCATTCTATTCACTGAAACGCAATGAAAACAAGATGGATGCAGAATTATATTACAAGAATTTTGAAATGAATGTATTTAATTTTTTAAATACCTTTCTACAAGCAAATAGTATACAACAAATTAGAGTAAATTTACGCCATTATTTCAACAAGCTACTATTTCAACAAGCAAATAGTAGAGAACAAATTAGAGTAAATTTACGCCATTAGCACTCTATCCAATGAAATGCAATGAAAACAAGATGGATGCAGAATTATATTACAAGAATTTTGAAATGAATGCATTTGATTTTTTAAATACCTTTCAACAAGCAAATAGTATACAACAAATTAGAGTAAATTTACGCCATTATTTCAACAAGCTACTATTTCAACAAGCAAATAGTAGAGAACAAATTAGAGTAAATTTACGCCATTAGCACTCTATCCAATGAAATGCAATGAAAACAAGATGGATGCAGAATTATATTACAAGAATTTTGAAATGAATGCATTTGATTTTTTAAATACCTTTCAACAAGCAAATAGTATACAACAAATTAGAGTAAATTTACGCCATTATTTCAACAAGCTACTATTTCAACAAGCAAATAGTAGAGAACAAATTAGAGTAAATTTACGCCATTAGCACTCTATCCAATGAAATGCAATGAAAACAAGATGGATGCAGAATTATATTACAAGAATTTTGAAATGAATGCATTTGATTTTTTAAATACCTTTCAACAAGCAAATAGTATACAACAAATTAGAGTAAATTTACGCCATTATTTCAACAAGCTACTATTTCAACAAGCAAATAGTAGAGAACAAATTAGAGTAAATTTACGCCATTAGCACTCTATCCAATGAAATGCAATGAAAACAAGATGGATGCAGAATTATATTACAAGAATTTTGAAATGAATGCATTTGATTTTTTAAATACCTTTCAACAAGCAAATAGTATACAACAAATTAGAGTAAATTTACGCCATTATTTCAACAAGCTACTATTTCAACAAGCAAATAGTAGAGAACAAATTAGAGTAAATTTACGCCATTAGCACTCTATCCAATGAAATGCAATGAAAACAAGATGGATGCAGAATTATTTTACAAGAATTTTGAAAGGAATGAATTTGATATTTTAAATGCCTTTCAACAAGCAAATATTATGTAGAGAATAAATTAGAGTAAATTTACGCCATTGGCATTCTATTCAATGAAATGCAATGAAAACAATATGGGTGCAGAATTATATTATAAAGGATTTTAAAAGGAATGTATCTGATTTTTAAATACCTCTTAACAAGCAAATAGTATGTAGAGAATGAATTAGAGTAAATTTACGCCATCGGCATTCTATTCACTGAAACGCAATGAAAACAAGATGGATGCAGAATTATATTACAAGAATTTTGAAATGAATGCATTTGATTTTTTAAATACCTTTCAACAAGCAAATAGTATACAACAAATTAGAGTAAATTTACGACATTATTTCAACAAGCTACTATTTCAACAAGCAATTAGTAGAGAACAAATTAGAGTAAATTTACGCCATTAGCACTCTATCCAATGAAATGCAATGAAAACAAGATGGATGCAGAATTATATTACAAGAATTTTGAAATGAATGCATTTGATTTTTTAAATACCTTTCAACAAGCAAATAGTATACAACAAATTAGAGTAAATTTACGACATTATTTCAACAAGCTACTATTTCAACAAGCAAATAGTAGAGAACAAATTAGAGTAAATTTACGCCATTAGCACTCTATCCAATGAAATGCAATGAAAACAAGATGGATGCAGAATTATATTATAAAGGATTTTAAAAGGAATGTATCTGATTTTTTAAATACCTTTCAACAAGCAAACAGTATGCAGAGAACAAATTGGAGTACATTTACGCCATAAACAGACTATTCAAAAGAAATGTTATCAAAACAAGTCGGATTATCTTACAAGAATTTTTAACGGAATACATTTGATTTTTTTCAATACCTATCATCAAGTAAATTGTATGCATCCATTTTAAGTAACGTTTTACCGATTAAAAAACTGAAAGAAAAAGAAAAAAATACTAAAAAAACAGAGAGTTCGGTGTTAGTTGAGTCCATTTGTGTGTAACTTCTGCGGGGGGCTACTTAAAAAAGCAAAAATGCTCCACGGAAGCACCTTTTTTACTTCTCTTCTTCATCGAAACCACGCTCTAAAAATAAAACTCGAGAATTACACACTAAGGGACATAGAATACCATTAAGAGAATGAATATATAAAAGAAAGGAGCACCTAAGATACCCATTTACAGGCAAGGCTAGGGGTCGGGATCATTTGGCAAACTCCCGCGCTAGCGGCCTAACAACTCCATCCCCAATTGTTTTTACGACCTACAGATGGAAGCGAGGTGCTTCTAAACTTCTCAAAGAGAAAAGAAATGAACTTTTCCGCTGCTCATCAATGATTTTTTCGTGACGATTTTTACACGGAGGGAAATTTTTTTGTATTATTTTATTTTATTGTTATTATCAGTGCTGGTGTATGTACGGTTAGCTTCAAAAAAAATTTTTTTTTTTTTTGCCTTTTTATTATTGGCCTTTGAAGCCTCAATTTCTGGGAGGGGAGAGAGAGGAAGGAGAGAGAGGGAGGAGAGAAGGGGGGAGGGGGGGGGCAAAAGTCGTAAGCTATTTTTGCAGTTTTCTTGATTACGTGGCGCGTAAGTTAGCCAAGGGATTAATTTTTAATTTCTGGACTTCCAATTTAGTTTTTCCCTCCTTCCCTGAGAAGTTTTTGACTTCTGTGGGCTTATTTTTTATTCATCAATTTTTTTTTTTTTTTAACATGCGTGGTGTAGAGTAACTTAAAAATACTGTGGGTGGTAGGTACATTAAATGAATAAATGAAAAATAAGTAGAGACGAAAAGAGGGAATTCGGCCTTTTTCCCAAGTCACGAATTTCTTTAAGATTGCTAATAGGGAAGTCTTATGCTTCCAGTAATGTAAGTGATAAGAACTGCACTTTGGTAATTATACGTGAGAATAGGAACTAAAGACTTGCTAATTAGGAGGAGGATAAAACATTCAGGAACTTTTTAAAACATCTTTCATCGAAAATAGCCGGGATATTTTAATCTTTCAACATTTTTTATGCAATGTTTAAAAAAAAAAAAAACCTTAAAAAATTTTAAAAAGTAGACTATCTTCCTAAAGGCATTATTTTGGCAAAGAATTCACCATAGACGTAAAAAAAAATTAAATTTAAGTTTTCAAAGCTCTTATATAAGTTTTAACATGTTTTCATAAAGATATTACAAATTTCACTACGCCTAGCTATGGCTTCGATCTTACAATTTCGACGAATACATAGGTGTAATAAAATCATATCGTTACATTAATTTTTATCTTTAAAACTATACAATACATTTTTTATGCCATGCATCGTAACGAAGCAGAAGAAATTGCACGGAAAAAACATTAAATGGGAATTTTCTTTCTTGCTCTTCTGTATTTATTTCTTTACGACAGTAATAACTTTGTGTATTGAGCAAATTTTGTCATTATTTATATAAATGGATTTAAAAACTTGAATAGTAAGTACAGGTAGCCCTCCTATAGCACGGCTTCTTACAACACGGTTTCGCTCTAACACTATAAGATAAATTGCGGGAACCCTCATATAACACTGCAACCTGTAACACGGTTTTGCTCTAACAAGATTAAAAAATTGCGAAAAAATTTGTACAACACTGTACTTTTAAAGCACTAGATATGATTTTTGTTTAACACATTTAAAAACTAAATTACCTTAAAATAATGACGGGAAGGAACAATGAACTATAGTGGCTTTACATGAAAATGTAAAAACAAATTACAATTTATTCATGTATAACAAATTATATTTATTATATATGTAATAGCCGTTGTCTCTGTATAACACTTCCGGGCTGTACTCATCTTTCAATTGAAGCCCTCAGTAAACAAACAGCCGGTTAGGCTTAATTTCAATATCAGATGTGGATCAGAATTTTTTCTTACCTAAAAACTAATATCTTCTCCATCAAATCAAGTTTGTTCAGCCTATTTTTCTATAAAACATTCAGAACTAAAAAAAAATGGATGCTTTTAGCTGTATATTTAACAGTTTTTAAAAATCTGTTTACTTTTGCGATGAATTCTGAAAGTAAACAAACTTGAATGTGAATGAATCAAGTAGCTCAAGTATTCATATCGCGTAGTGAGCTGTAAAAAACTGGATGGCAGTCTACTACTCCAATCGCATGAAAAACTAAATAAATAAAAAATAATGAAAGGGTTTGCTTTTACAAGGTGTGGATTAAATGCAATATTGTTAGATAATTCAAGATATTTTTTAACTTTCATATACTTTTTCCATTATGACGTCATTATTAGTATTATGACGTCAAAATGACGGGTTGGACGGCAGTCTATTACTCCAATCGCATGAAAAACTAAATAAATAAAAAATAATGAAAGGATTTGCTTTTACAAGGTGTGGATTAAATGCAATATTGTTAGATAATTCGGGATATTTTTTAACTTTCATATACTTTTTCCATTATGACGTCATTATTAGTATTATGACGTCAAAATGACGGGTTACCTTCTAGTTCATTTATAAAATTGCAAGAAGGCCTAAGCTTAGCAGAAAATCTTGAATCATTTTTCCTGAAAGCAGACCCTTCCGCTGAAAGAAGCCGAAAATTCAAAAGGGAGCTGCAAAATTAACTATCTCCATACCGTGAAATTAACAATGACCTTGTAAGAACCAGCAAACAAACCAAAATTACAGATTTTTTAAAGAGGATAGAAGGTGCAAAAAATCTAAATGAAAAAAAAGGATTTAAATTCTTGTAATATAATTCTGCATCCATTTTGTTTTCATTGCATTTCATTGAATAAAGTGCTAATGGCGTAAATTTACTCTAATTTCTTCTCTACATACTATTTTCTTGTTGAAAGGTATTTAAAAAATCAAATACATTCCTTTCAAAATTCTTGTAATATAATTATTCATCCATCTTGTTTTCATTGCATTTCACTGAATAGAGTGCTAATGGCGCAAATTTACTCTAATTTGTTCTTTACATACAATTTACTTGATGAAAGGTGTCTAAAAATATCCAGTGTATTTTTTTCTTGTAATATAATGTTGCAACCACCTTTTTCTGATAAAATTTTATTGAATAAGGTGCTTATGGCTTATATTAATTATTATGGCTTTAATTTGTTGTCTTATTCTGAATATTTCTTGAAGGGATTTATACTCCTTTTATACATTTTGTTTGTGTTTCATCATGTTTCAGATTAACTCTTTTAAACTTCTGTAGTGTGTAAAAAAAAAAAACTAGTCTGTTTGACAAAAAACTAAGTATGTTTGAATAAGGTGTTTACGGTGAAACTTTCTCCAATTTTGTTCCATAAATTTTTTAAGAGAACTAATTTTTGTTTGTTTGTTTGCACTTCTGAAACGTATTTTAACTTTTGCTTTACATCAACGATTTAAAATTTTCGATAGTACCGCATTACGGCTTAGTTTTAGTCACATTTCACTGTGTAAAGTGTTAACACAGATTTCGTTTCACTCTGCTTTTTACAGTTATTCCGATCATTTCTTGAAGAAAGTTATTTTTCTTCTACATTTTTTTAACTTGCATATTGCCTTGCTTTTGAACTTTTTTGAAATTTTTTTTATAATATGAAACAACTATCTTACGTAAATGACATTTCACCGAAAAAGGTGCTAATAGTAAAATTTTACTCTAATTTTATCATATATTTTTATTATTGAAAAGACTTAATTTTCTTTAACTTGATAGTACTTTACTACCTTTTTTACTGATTTTTTATTTTAATTCGATTATAACAAATTTAATTAGAAAAAGCAATGCGTGTATAGTTTTTTCCTGACTGTATTTTTTTAATTTTGATTTCAAAATGGGGAGCAGGTGAGGTAGATAATCTGTATAAGACTTATAATATGCGTTCTTTCAATTTATTTTATCAGTTTGGAAATGAGAAAAGTGTCGGATTCATAAACATTACACTATTTACAAAGTATTTGAGCTATATCAAAATGAATAAATCGCATAATAAAGCACATCATTTGATTCATAGGAATCATTTAACGATTTGCACTAGATATTAAGCGTTTAGCTTACTTCTCTCAATTTGAAAGCTGACTAACCTCTTCTTCAACGAAATAAACTTATTCTACGTAGTTGCTTAAAACTTATAGAGTATAGCTCACTTCTACCCAGACTTGGGTGTATATAATTTGAAGTGGCACTCTATTTGATTTTGATACAAACAAAGTTTATACATGAAACAATGTTTATTGAATTCGTTGCACATATAGAAATTGCTTTTACAGCAATAAGCATACGTACTACTTGTACGGAATATATATTAGCATTCAATAAAAGTACACTTTGCAATACTCACTAACCAGCAGAGAGTCAAACAAGCAGTTCTGCCACGTAAACTTTGGGCCCCCTAAGCACTAGCGCCGGTTAACACCTGGAGCTGCTTACCTCGTAGCTCCCTTACTTCGCTTATCTATCAACCTTAACAACCTCTTCTTTAATCAAGCTGCATGGTATTTATTCCAAGCGCGTATGCCGAAATTAGCATATCTCAAGCAGCTTCTTTAATTCATTCACTCAAAAGTTCGATTCTTGGGAATCGAATCTTATGTATACCTTACAAACTCTTACAAGCAGTTTATAAAATAGATCATAAGCTAGATGTTGAAATGCAAATAAGGCGGTAATGTAATGTAAACGATAATGTAATTTAACATTTATTGAAAAACGGAAGTATTTCACTCAATAATTGCATACCTGTCTGGAGTAAAATGTTATAAATTCGTTACATTAACGTTACATTGGTATCCCCCCCCCCTCTCCACACACACAAAAAAAGTAGATTTCTGAATAAAATTGTCTTGCACGATAGCCCAGGGAAATTCCACTTTAAAAGTTTAATTTAATACATAAACTAAATTATAATCGATCACAGATCTATAACAAATCAAAACGAGCCCAAACTAAGAAAAATTGTAAAGTTAAAAGTACAGTGATTTCCGCTTATAAGAATCACGTTTGTTATTACTGTTTTTGATTCTTATAAGCGGTTGATTCTTATAGCCGAAATTTAGGTTTTTGGACAGGTACACACACACACACCTATATATACATATATGAGATAATTTACCATAAAATACTCTTTAATTTACGTTAATTATCATTTATTAAAATTATTTTTTATATATTTAAAAATACAACTTGATTTCTAGACCTATAAGCAGATACACATAATAGTAAGAGAAGAAAAAAATCCAATATTTGTTACAACATACCTGCTTAACAGTTTTAACATTTCAACTACAGGAAGGGAGCAAGAAAAAGTTTTCTATAGTAGTTTGACGTCATGAAGTTTTCAGGAGGCTGTTTATACCTCTTTCAATACTAATAGTCTCAGACGAAGATTCACTTTCTAGCTTACGTTTCACGGTTTGATAACGTGCTGAATCTACTAATGTCACGTTTGCCTAAGTGATAGTGGACACTTCGTCGAAGATTTGTGTGTTTCAGGGTCCAGGAAGCCGAGACCAGGATGTGGGAGGTGGTTAAAAAGAGTCCCTATTTTTGTTTGTCAGTGGAGAAAAGTGAATTCGGACCCGGACGGGTAAAGATGCCCCCCGGTCAAGCTAATAGGACAGTGTATAGCTAAAGCGCTTAAGGGGAAACTATTATGTTATGTCTAACAAAGAAAGGGATGAATTTTACGACTATATTTCATCCCATCTTATCAATCTTTCTTTAAAAAAAAAAGATAGAAAGAACTTTGTGCCTTTTGAGGGTTTAAGTGGCTTTTTTAGAAAAATGAAAGGAAAGCGAAGAGTGTAAACTGATTCTTAAAACCGGTGGATTGATTCTTTAAAGCGAAAATCTTAACATGGAAATAATACATTTGTTTTTGTTTTCGCGATATTGATTCTTATAAACGGTTGATTCTTATAACCACTGATCACTATAAGCGGTGGTTACTGTACTTTCAAAGGTAGATGCACAGTATAGCACTCAATTAAGAGAGGTAAATATAACTAAGAAGAGAATAAAACAGGAAATAATAGAATATATGGAAACAAAATTTTAACGTTCAGACACGTGGCTACGTCATGAGTTACGTCGAGGCTTGAGCAATATTATTGGGTTAAAAACTTTGTTTCTGATTTGGTTGGTTTTTAAATTAAGCAGAAAATTGAACTAAACACCTTAAAAAATGTATCAAAATGCAAAAGATAGCATCAAATAACCAAAAAAAAACACAATATTCTGTTTAAAAGTAAAACTATTCAGAAGTCCATTATTTTGAATATTTATGTTAATTTATTTATTTATATCACTAAAAGAAAATACAACTTACAGATTAAAAGCTTTAACTTCATTGTTTCTACTTCATTAGCTAAGTAATTAATATCATTTCCAACATACCAATAGATAATTACCAATCGATACTATACCAATAGATAAATAGGGAAACATGTTTCTGAATAGTCTTATTTTTAAACTAAACAGGATAGCGTGCTATCAATTTCGTCTACTGATATTACTGGCTGAACTGGCTGAACTTAAAGAAAAATATTGTTAGTAGACATTACAATTTTTGTCTAATCTTCTCATATTTCTGCTTTTACATTTTACTTCAAATCTTCATATTAAATTCTTTACATTTTTCTTCTAATATTCACATTAAATTCTCTACATTTTTCTTCAAATCTTCACACTAAATTCTTTACATTTTTCTTCAAATCTTCACATTAAATTCTTTACATTTTACTTCTAATCTTTACCTTATTATAATTATTTTTCTTGAGCTGTTTTGTAATGAATTGTTTGTCTGTAAAAGTAATTTGAAATCGTTGTTATGAACTAAGCCTGTATGAAATACAGGTGTTTACATTCATGTACCCTTCTAATTTTCAATCTCGTATTATATGTGTATATATTCAAGTATATAAATGCATTTCCAAGCAGGCATATACATGCGAGTGTGCATGAATATGTATACGCATGGTATGCGTGAAATAAATATTTAACTACACCTTTTTAAGGTATTCATGATTCGAACCGTGAAAACGTTAATGTACCCTTTGATATGCCTTCTAAAACTCGCAGGAGATATTTTCCATTCCATTCTCCTCCCAGACTGAAATCTACTCATTGATTAATCTCTTCTTTAACTAGACAATCTAAGAGTAAAACTATTCAGAAGTCCATCATTTTAAGTATTTATGTTAATTATATCACTAAAAGAAAATAAAACTTAAAGTTATAAAACTTAAAGTTTAAAAGTTCATTGTTTCTACATCATGAGCCAAGTAATTAATATCATTTCTAACAGACCAATAGATAATTACCAATCGATACTATACCCATAGACAAATAGGGAAACATGTTTCTGAATAGTCTTATTTTTAAACTAAACAGGATAGCGTGCTATCTATTTCGTCGACTGATATTACTGGCTGAACTTAAAGAAAAATAATGTTAGTAGACATTACAATTTTCTTCTAATCTTCTCAAATTTCTGCTTTTACATTTTACTTCAAATCTTCATATTAAATTCTTTACATTTTTCTTCTAATCATTCTTTACATTTTTCTTCTAACATCAGTAGATGAAATAGATAGCATGTTATCCTGTTTAGTTTAAAAATAAGACTATTCAGAAACATGTTTCCCTATTTGTCTATTGGTATAGTATCGATTGGTAATTTTCTATTGGTCTGTTGGAAATTATATTAATTACTCTAAATTCTGCACATTTTTTTTCTAACCTTTACCTATTTGTAATTTATTTTTTATTGAGCTGTTTTCTAATGAATTGTGTGTATGTAAAAGTAATTTTAAAACGTTGTTACGAACTAAACCTCTAGGAAATACAGGGCTTTAAATTCATGTATCCCTCTAATTTTCAAACTCTTATTATATGTGTATATATGCAAGTATATGAAATCATATACATGCGAGTGTGCATGAATATGTATATGTATGGTATGCGTGAAATAAATATTTAACTACACCTTTTTAAAATATTCATGATTCGAACCGTGAAAACGTTAATGTACCCTTTGATATGCCTTCTAAAATTCTCAGGAGATATTTTCCATTCCATTCTCCTCCCAGACCGAAATCTACTCATTGATTAATCTCTTCTTTAACTAGACAATCTAAGACCAAAGCCACAGAGAACTCTTTCACGCCAAGAGATCGCCAAAAATAAAAAAAAGGGGGCCAAGTGAACTGGGCAAAAGCATTGACAATCCTTATTTATTACGGGCCCTTTGTTTCGGCACAAGATTAATTGTCATCATCGAAGAGGCGCCTTTGATCTTGCCGAAAACGTCAATATCTAATAAGACCGGACCGAAGGGGCAATTACGTCTTTCGTGTGTCGGGAACACCTTTGGTGGTCGTGGAAATTTGAAAAATCGTTCTTTCTTATTGGGAATGAATATGATGGCGGCTTAATAATAGATTTTTGTGTTCTTGAGGTGTCTGCGGAGAATCAATAATAAAAAAGATTGAGGGATTGCCATCGCACAGAAGTACTACCTTATTTGTTGTATCGTTAGGAGGAGAATAAATATTGAGACTGGGTGGAATGAAATATTACTGGATAGGACTTGCCACCGAATCGTAACAGGATTGGTATATAATTTCTAACTATTAGTTTCTTATAAGGATTAATGAGATCTTGAAGTGGCCGGTATGCAAGAATAACACCTGTCTGAAATGATAGTGTGTTGTTGTAATTGCATAGGCTATTGAGTTGTCTATAGATAATAAATAAATAAATAAATAAGGGCGTTCTCTCTTCCATGAGAACGTAAGACTGCTTATTATAACTTTTCTGTTATGTTTGTTTGACAGAAAATGTTAAAAGGACACAAAATGAGTGAATGATTGCCGGTATTTCCTCTGATATTACGATCTTGATTTACAGAACGCAAATGTACCCAGAAAATATCCGAACAGTTCTTTTTTATTCATCGAGGCAATTCGTTGCTCTCGTAAATAAAATATATTTTTGGTCTGGAGAGATTTTTCTCGGGGCAATTTTAGCTGTCTCTTTATAAAAAGGTTTTCGGGTATTCATATGTTTTCCTGTTAAAAAAAAGAAAGTTATGTAGTATGACTTTCAAGTATGTATTTCAAAGTAAATAATATTAATTTCTTGTTAAGTTTAATATTTTAAGACATTTAACAGTAAATGAACCTAATAATATACAGACCTAGAAATGCTACATCGTCGGCTAAAATGTTCCCAATTTACTTTTGAAAACTCTTTATAAAATGGTTTTCGGGTATTCAGATGTTTTCCTGTTAAAAAAAGAAAGTTATGTAGTATGACTTTCAAGTATGTATTTCAAAGTCAATAATATTAATTTCTTGTTAAATTTAATATTTTAAGACATTTAACAGTAAATGAGCTTAATAATATACAGACCTAGAAATGCTACATAGTCGGCTAAAAAGTTCCCAATTTACTTTTGAAAACTCTTTATAAAAAGGTTTTCGGGCATTCATATATTTTCCTGTTAAAAAAAGAAAGTTATGTAGTATGACTTTCAAGTATGTATTTCAAAGTAAATAATATTAATTTCTTGTTAAATTTAATATTTTAAGGCATTTAACAGTAAATGAACCTAATAATATACAGACCTAGAAATACTACATCGTCGGCTAAAATGTTCCCAATTTACTTTTGAAAACTCTTTATAAAAAGGTTTTCGGGTATTCATATGTTTTCTTGTTAAAAAAAAGAAAGTTATATAGTATGACTTTCAAGTATGTATTTCAAAGTAAATAATATTAATTTCTTGTTAAATTTAATATTTTAAGACATTTAACAGTAAAGGAACCTAATAATATACAGACCTAGAAATACTACATCGTCGGCTAAAATGTTCCCAATTTACTTTTGAAAACTCTTTATAAAAAGGTTTTCGGGTATTCAGATGTTTTCCTGTTTAAAAAAAAGAAAGTTATGTAGTATGACTTTCAAGTATGTATTTCAAAGTAAATAATATTAATTTCTTGTTAAATTTAATATTTTAAGACATTTAACAGTAAAGGAACCTAATAATATACAGACCTAGAAATACTACATCGTCGGCTAAAATGTTCCCAATTTACTTTTGAAAACTCTTTATAAAAAGGTTTTCGGGTATTCAGATGTTTTCCTGTTAAAAAAAAAGAAAGTTATGTAGTATGACTTTCAAGTATGTATTTCAAAGTAAATAATATTAATTTCTTATTAAATTTAATATTTTAAGACATTTAACAGTAAAGGAACCTAATAATATACAGACCTAGAAATACTACATCGTCGGCAAAAATGTTCCCAATTTACTTTTGAAAATTCTCTCTCAAATAGAATCTTAAGGAACGAAAGAACTTTCTTTTCGATACAGATTAACACATTAGATAAGAATCAACAAAGTACACTCTAAAGATATAATATTTAAAATTTAAAATAGTTCATGAATATTCCTCAAAGATAAAACTGCAATGAAAATTGTTTCATAAGCCTCTTAGAATATAATAAAGTCAAATTCTAAAAAGAATTAAACTCATTTTAATTTTCTTGGCTTAAAACATACAATTAAGTTTTTAAAATCACTTCACATAAACCGGATGTTCTTATAATGATTATATCAACTCATTCAACAATTGTTATACTGTTCTAAATTAGAACCAAGTTGTACATTATAGTCTGTAAGTAATTTATTAATGAAACTTAATTATACTTTTTCACAAATGGAAAAGAATAAAATATATTCAAAATTAATTGTTAGTTTGTCTTTAAAAATCCCTAATCTTAACGTAAGATAGATCTGAAAGTTTTAGTTTAAAACTTTTCCCTATCAAAAAAATATTGCGATGCAGAATAAAACTTTATTTTTCCCGTCTCAGTTGTTATAGATCTGTTGCATAATCATAACATTAATTTCACATGGTATGTTTTAAGTCATTAGAAAATTTAATATATAATCTTAAAACTTTACATGAATGAATAATCGAAGAGTTGAATAATGGAATTAAATTTTAATAATTCAGAATATGAGGCAGACTGTTATCATACTACGATACGCATTATACCCTTTTTAAAGATTATGAGGAACGCAGTGAATTCTTAAAAATATTAGATAATCATATTTCTATGTAAATCATCCAATATATTTTAAGTCAAACGCGAAGTTATATAGACAAGATAACTGGCATTCAATATGGCATCTGATGCAAATCATTAAAAGAGTAAATTTATTTAATTAATAAAAATGTTAGACGGAATAATAAATGTTATGACGGACTTGTAGAAGACAAATGAGATGTCGATGTCAAACAACAGTATAATTTTTTCTTCGTCTTAAAACGGCAACTAATCCTATAGGTGGAAACTGATTTCAAGTCATCAAGGAAGGGCTTTAACACGTAAGGAATACATATGTAATGCTCTGGCCTGACGAAGGGTTATTCTTAGGGACTAAAAGTAGGGTTCCCCCTCACCAGTAATAATGAATTTAAGAAGCTTGTAAAATCTTTTCATTTAGGAGAAATTATTTGTTGTTTAAGACTTAAAACAATAGTTTATGTATGTATAAGATTAATTAATCTAAGGATTCGTGGAATTTTATTAAGTACCATAATTTTAAAACTATGCAGTATGTTAAAAATTTATTACTAATGAATGTTAGGTATGGTAATATTTTCGTTAATAATTTTATTAGTAAAAAGTTTAAAGCATTATATATATAATAGCCCTTGTCTCTGTATAACACTTCCGGGCTGTACTCATCTTTCGATTGAAGCCCTCAGTAAACAAACGGCCGGTTAGGCTTAATTTCAATTTCAGATGTGGATCAGAAATTTTTCTTACATAAAAACTAATATCTTCTCCATCAAATCACGTTTGTTCAGCCTATTTTTCTATAAATCATTCAGAACTAAAAAAATTGGATGTTTTTAGCTGTACAGTTAATCAGTACAGTTAAGTTTTAGTTAATCAGTACAGTTTTTAAAAATCTGTTTACTTTTGCGATGAATTCTGAAAGTAAACAAACTTGAATGTGAATGAATCAATTAGCTCAAGTATTCATACCGCGTAGTGAGCTGTAAAAAACTGGATGGCAGTCTACTACTCCAATCGCATGAAAAATTAAATAAATAAAAAATAATGAAAGGGTTTGCTTTTACAAGGTGTGGATTAAATGCAATATTGTTAGATAATTCGGGATATTTCTTAACTTTCATATACTTTTTCCATTATGACGTCACTATTAGTATTATAACGTCAAAATGACGGGTTACCTTCTAGTTAAAAATAATATTCGAGCATTTCAGGAAGTGAGCATTAGTTTTAGAAAGACTGGTATAAAAAAAAAACATTGAAAAGAAAAATATCAAATTAGACATTAACTTATCTGTAAAAAACACAAAATAAGCTTTTCTTGGATAAATGCTGACTTTCAGTACATATGTGGCATCACTGTATTCAACAAACTGTCTGGAAATTTCTGTATATGATGATGATATTTCAGTAAAAAAAAAGCGAATCATATAAAAAAGGAGTCCGGTGCCAAAAACAATTTTGTTGAAACCTTTCAGAACTTTGAAAATCCGCATTTCTCTCAATAACTCTTTCAATTCGTAATTGGTAATAGAGGAGAGCTCCGGTATCTGTTATCATACTTTTTTTTCTCTGCAGAGTTATCTAATAGATGGAAGGACGTCCTCTTTCCAAAGCACATTCGGAAAATGACATACGTAAGGTTGTTTTATACTGATTTTCAGAAAGCTGGGTTACATTTTGAAGAAGATGAGCTTGTAATACACTCAGAGGTCAATATCGGCAACGAAGTATAAGGGCATCATAGCATTTCTAGAAGTTGCAAGAAGAAAGTATACATAAAAAGGAATGGAGCTTCAAAAGGCCCTGTTTTTCTTGGCATAAAATTACGTCCAGACTTTAAATTTAACACGATATGCTGTTTAGTAAGAGATTTAAACGTTCTCAGCTTCGATTGCATATATTTATTTGTATAAATTCATCAAAAAGCTGTAAGAAATTAAAGAAATGGGACTTTTAAAAATAAAGATGGAAGTTGTGAAGCATTATATTATTTTTGTTTAGTTTTGATTTCTTTTATTTCTTTATTTATTTTTAACTAGATTTTCTACATCTCCTCTGCACCATTCTCGGCAAAATTTCTTCTTGAAAACCTTGCACCAGCCTGATATCGGAGCTGTGAACGATAGATCAGGTCAAGATATATGAATTGAAAAATTCATCTTATTGGAATTAAATTTCAAAAGTGCGAGGTTTATTAATGGCGACCAGGACACAGCTTAGCAGTTTAATTATGAGTGCACATCCGTCGGATTTCATTTCTCATGTTATAGCAGTTCTATGTGAAACGAACATGAGATCGCTTGGTGTGGGTTTATAAGGCGCATAAATGAATTTAGCAATTTTAATAGGTGTCATCAGATGAATGTTAAGATTATTTGTGATGATCCTAACATCGCTTGGGAATGTTATGTCAGTTTTGACCTAAAAGGAAAGATCAAAGTCGCATGAAGTTATTCTTTATTTAACTCCATTTCGATCACTGATTAAATGAGTAGGAACATCAAACACTACTCGTACGGTTGAAAAATTTCATTATCAAATGCAATGGTATGATTCTTTGATTAGAGTTGATGATCATTGAGTAGAGCTTCCTGGATCAAATCCATGTACCAGCTTTTACAGCACAGTCGGTACTCGCCTTTTGATTATAAACGCCTTGAAAATCGTCCCTGATTCCGTCTTTTATGCTTTAAATGCGAAGAGAACCTTGTTCCTAAAAACAAAAGTCCGATATTTTAGATAACTCGAAGGGAAAAATTCTGTTGGGTGACCTTAAAGCAAATGTCAGATTTAAAAAAAATTATATTGTGCGTTTGATGACACTTAACAGCAAAAGGCCGACTGATTTTTCTATCTATATGTTAAATGGTCCGGTAATATCTATTGCATTACGTTTCTTGAACTCTGTAGTCTCTTATATTCAAGACTGGTTTAAAATGAGATTATATTATTCGCAATGAAATGTTTTATTTCTAAGGACAAGGCAAGGAAAAAAGGAAACTCAAATAATTATTGATATGTAACATGAAAGTAAATGACCGCAGTCATTGCCTTAGACAGTCTCTGGCACGCCAATATCGGGCGGTCTCGGAGTCACAACCAAGAAGTGCTCCACAGATGCATATGAGCTCTGGTTTTAAATGAGTTTATTTAATTCGCCATGAAATGTTTTATTTCTAAGGGCAAGGCAAGGAAAAAAGGAAACACAAACAATTATTGATATGTAACATGAAAGTAAATGACCGCAGTCATTGCCTTAGCCAGTCTCTGGCACGCCAATATCGGGCGGTCTCGAAGTCACAACCAAG
Source organism: Dolomedes plantarius (assembly GCA_907164885.2). Lineage (NCBI taxonomy): Eukaryota > Metazoa > Arthropoda > Arachnida > Araneae > Dolomedidae > Dolomedes > Dolomedes plantarius. Next base: position 12,705,272 of record OU015498.1, on the reverse strand, counting down.
AAGTGCTCCGCAGCGATGCATATTAGCTCTGTTCCTGCTTTTCATAAGATCACAAAGAGGACAGAAAGGCTGGGTAAATGCACCAATCCGATGGAGATCCAATCCGATGGAGATGCTCACCCAGACAGTCATGGCCTGTCAATAGCCGAAACGAGGCCACTGCGTCTCGTCGTGGGATATCTGGTAAGCAAGCGAGATCTTCAAACCTCCAACACTTCCTCTTAATTCTATCCAGCGATTTCAACTGGTATCTATTTCTCATAGATTGTATTATGTATAATTTTATAGAGCAATATGGCATATTTGCAATTTTTTGACTGCAATAACGTCGCACCTTTTCACGCGAGGAAATCTGCTTGTTCATTTCCATGGGTGTCACTGTGTGCAGGGATCCCTTGCATACTAATTTCCTTGTTTTTAAGGAGTAGGCCTCGGATAAACTCTCGACACTGGAGAATTTCTGTAGATATATGGGTCTCCAAAGAGCCAACGGCTTGAATTGCTGCCCTCGAATCCGATAGCAGAGCAACTCTCTCAAATTTATGATGTAGGCCAATAGTTGTTCTAAGGCAATTTCGAGGGCCTCCATCTCTCCTTCGAATGAATTTTGTTTTTTTTTCCAGCCGAGGCATAAAAAGAGAAGATATTCGAGTAGACTCTCGAGCCCTTCAGACACAGAAACATCAGAGCGAGATGTCATGCCGAAATATGTAGACCACTTTGCCGTTAAATACGTTGCCCAGGTTGCACCGCGAGGAGGTAGGTCTACGTTGTACCACGCGATGAAATGTTTAAATTACGAATTATTGAGGCTGCAGTCAACTGCCATGCAACGGTTGGGCCCTTGAAATTGTGGTATCACCGTATTTCTGTTGAACAACTGCCTTTGCAACTCCTTTAGCCGTTAGAAGAGTTTAAGGCTTAGGCCATCTACTTGGTACGAAAACTTAAAGGTTCATCATTTTCAAATTTATAGAACATCTTGTATTTGCCGATAAATCAAATCTCAGCAATTTGTTTTCAGGCTGTCTTGTTCCATGGCCTTTTTTCTCCGATTCTTAAAGAGACACACCTCGAATAAAGCATTCCCCTCATAATTCAAGCTTTTGAATTATTATTTTTTTTTTTTTGCTTTTGAAATCTTTCAGTTGTCCTTATTTGGTTATTAAAACAGCAGAGTTTGAGGATGCTCATAAATCTCAAGATTCATGGAAGTTGCGTTGATTACGAATAACCTAAAATTAAGTCATCCGGTATATATGTTAATCATCATTATATTTTTCTAAATCACCAATGAAATCTTCGAGATTTTAAAACTTATATGTACCTAGAGTATGTTTTGTTGGTCCAACTGATTAAAATTTTGCGAGTACTTGAATCAATGAGTAATATGAAAGCAAATTTTGAGAACTAACGAAAAATGATGGGAATGACACCGTGGCAGTGTCGAAGTCAGGAACATCGCCTGATTACGATGAGAGATGCAAGAAAGTTAAGCTGGTTATAATGTTCCAGTCATAGATGCAATATGTACTTCAGAATATCGTCTTTTACTTTACCTTTTCGTTTGCATCATTAAAAATTTATAAATATTATATTATGCACATATATATATATATATATATATATATATATATATATATATATATATATATAAATAAGAATAAGATGAAAGAGAAAACCAGTAATAGCTCTAAAGCTACTTGAAGCCAGGAACGTCCAACATGTAAAGAAAAGTATGAATAAGGTTTTTGACAGCATTTCTTCATCAGCGGTGTCAATACTGTCTAAAAACCAATGGATTGTTTCTGATGAGTATGATCTATTAAATAAACACACTCAGACACCGTACAATCCATTATTAACAGAAGAATTGAATAATAAAAGAATTAAGTTTGAATAAAAGTACTTAACCAAAGAACACCAAGCCTGGCGCTAGTCAGAGTGGAAGTTAAGAACTTGTAACCGCAAGATGACTGACGTCATATAACTTGCAACCATTGAGGTAGTGGATACTCAGTTACAGACTTACTTAGGTTACCATATTTTAAGACTATTATTCCTTTACTTATTTAGTTTTTATTATTGTTACTACTATGAGTTAACTATTTTTTTATTTTTCTTATGATTTTTATTTTTGTTTTTAGTAGTTATTATTTTTATTTTAACCTATTGTTATGTTTAACTTATTAATGCAACAGAACAAACTATTCATTAAAACAAAAACAACCAATTATGTTTTTGGATAGACTTACAGGGTAATTATTACGAGTTAGCACAGCTTTCAAGTCTATAATATGCTTAATCCTATATATATATATATATATATATATATATATATATATATATATATATATATATATATATATATATATATATATATATACATATATATATATATACATATACATATACATATATATATATATATATATATACATATGTATATATATATATATATATATATATATATATACATATACACATATATATATATGCATACATACACACACACACACACACATATATATATATATATATATATATATGTGTGTGTGTGTGTGTATGCATGTATGTATAATGCTAAACTCCTCATAAACCTCAGGTTGGAGTATTGGAAGCGACAAAAAATATTTAATGAGTAATATATCTTCTATAGTGTATTATATATGGGATTAAAGGCCCTTTAAAAATATTTTTTATAATCTGCTAAAATACTGCCTTCTAGTGAAACGATGTGAATCAATACAGTGTGTCAATTATTGAGCTATATGAAAAAAAAAAAAAATTTGATAACTTTTGAACCATTGGCGAGATTCAGTTAAAAATTAGCGGATTAAAAATTGGGGATAAAAATTGGGAAATATTGTTAAAAATAATTATTAAAATAATTGCTAAAAATTGGGGATTTTTTTGAGCATGTGCACTCGTATTGTTGTTGTTGTTCATTTTTCGTTGAAAATGTCGAAATACAACGTTTCTGAGCGAATGGGAATCGCTTGGCCACCATATTCTCCTGATCTCAACCCTTGTGACTCATTTTTGTGGGACAATATTAAAGACAAAGTTTACGCAAATTATGCCGAAACCATCGCTGAGCTCAAAACAGCCATTCAGGAGGTCATCGAAAGCATCGATGTCTCGACACTTCAGCGAGTTTTGCAGAATTTTGCTCTTCGTCTGCGCCACACCATAGCCATTGATGGCAAGCTTACCGAACATGTCATAAACTAAATCCGATTATCTGTAGTTACTTTTCAAATTTGTATAAAATTTATGAACTCGGTAGTTTTTTTAAATTTGATTTTTCTGTATTTATAAAACAGTTATTGTCCCGTAACTGACTGGCTCACTGACTGACATACAACGCACAGACCAAACCGCTGGACCTAAAGGGCTGACATTTTGCATGGCGATTCTTCTTATGGTGTAGGGGTGCACTAACAAAGATTTTTTGAAAAATTCTTAGATTTTTTAAAATTAAATTTTTAAGCTGTTTTTGGTAACTTTTTTTAAGTTTGCATTTAAAATAATAATTTGAGGGTTATAAAATTAATATCACGAGAAAGATCATAAAAATTACTTTAAAATGAAATCTTTTTCGAATCTTGACCTCCATTTTCTGATTTTTGGTGAATTTTTAAAGATTAATTTTTAGAATTTAATTTATCAAATGCCGATCACGTGATTTCTTTTTCTGGTACGTTAAATCAATTTATCGTCACGTTCATAGCAACGAAATAGAGAAAAAAAAATTTTCTTGCTAATGCGGTAGACGATCGGACATTATCCAAAAAAAATATTAAAATGCAGTAAAAGATATGTTCCTCAAACTGTACTATATTCTTTAGTATGTTCTATTAGATTTAATTTGAATATTTTCTTCTACATTATTTTGTCTATAAAAATATCCGTTACGATTTTTTTATAAATCTATTTTTTCATTTTTTTTAACATCAATTGCATACATTGATCGTTGTATTTATTATAAATATATTTAAACATATTTTTGGCATTAATTGATACATTGACCGTTGTATTTAATTTGAATGTACTCCGTAGCGAAGTGCGGGTTTTCAGCTAGTCTATATATATAAAACAGTTCCGCAACTGACTCACTGACTGACATACAAAACACAGACCAAACCGCTGGACCTAAAGGGCTGAAATTTTGCATGGCGATTCTTCTTATAGTGTAGGGGTCCATTAAGAGAGATTTTTGAAAAAAATTTTTGAAAATTAAATTTTTAAGCTATTTTAATAACTTTTTTTAAGTTTGCATTTAAAATAATAATTTGAGGGTTATAAAATTTATATCACGAGAAAGATCCTAAAAATTCCTTCAAAATGAAATCTTTTTCGAATCTTTACCTCTATTTTCTGATTTTTGGTGAATTTTTAAAGATTAATTTTTAGAAATTAATTTATTAAATGCCCATCACGTGATTTCTTTTTCTGGTACTTTAAATAAATTTATCGTCACGTGCATAAAAACTAAATAGACAAAAAAATATTTTTTTTTCTTGCTAATGTGGCAGACGATTAGACATTATTTTGTCTATAAAAATATCCCTTACGATTTTTTTATAAATATATATTTTTTTTCTACATCAATTGTATATATTGATCGTCGTATTTATTATAAATACAGTGGAATCTCGATCTATCGTTTTTCAAGGGACCGATTGAAATGAACGATAAATGCGAGAAAACTATAGATGCGGAAACATAACAAAGCAATATGATCGTTGGGACTGGATAAAATGAACGACACATACGGAAAAACGATGGATCCGAAAACGATCGATCAAGATTCAACTGTATATATATATATATATATATATATATATATATATATATATATATATATATATATATATATATATATATATATATTTATTTTTTGGCATTAATTGCATACATTGACCGTTGTATTTAATTTGAATGTACTCCGTAGCGAAGTGCGGGTCTTCAGCTAGTTATTTCATATAACTCATCTAATAACTGTCACCCTGTATTTGTGTCTTGCAATTCAAACCGACCACATGACTAACCTTTTACTATTTATTATTATTATTATTATTATTACTAAAAGCACATAACTTCCTCCTCCCTCCAGTAAAAAAAAAAAATAAAGAATAAAATAAAAGACATAAACTCAATAACTTTCTTCCACAGAAATCCATGCGAATGCCTGTTAAATATGAAGTCCTAAATGTACAGCATTGATTATTCGCGCCATGAGTGCTTGCTTCCTCCCAGCAGTCCCATTCGAGAGAGTGTGACACCGGCACATCTGCTGGCAGTAAATAGAAATTTCCCCTAAATTAGCAATAACTCTGAAAACCATACGCCGCATACACCCGTTTTTCTTCTGCTCTCCATTGCTTTTCGATTTAGAAAAGAAAAATTTAATAACATCCCCCTCCCCTTACGTTACAGCAGCGTCCGTCTACACCCCCCCCCCCCCCGACCTCCCCCCTCCCCTCCCGGACTTGTCTGTGCTACGGGCTGCACTCACTGAATTGGGTAAATGGTAAATTCAGTAAATGATGGCATTAGAGTCGGATTTGAACCCTACATCGCTAGTACTTTCGTTCCCTTTGATGGAATCATGGAATTTTATTTTAATATGTTTCTTCTCCTTTTTCCCGCAACCCTCCCCCCTTGTAATTTTTTAACCCCAGACGTGTGGCTCTGAGTTTCACGTCTTTCTCGTTCTTAACTCATCAAGCGGCCGAAATAAGACTTCCAGGCAGAGAGCGATGGATATATTTCGAAGTATATTTTATGTTTACTAGACGTGTTGACCATTCTCTTAATGTTACATATGGTTTCTCTTTCAGCATTCCTTGATTTTTTTTGATTTTTTTTTTGTATTGATGGGATTAGATATCGATAAGCTAGTTTTGCGTATTTTGAGAAAGAGTGTATCTCGCATTTTTTGGAACTACAGTCGGTGCTCGATGTAACGACCTATAGAGAATAGCTCACTTCTACCCAGACTTGGGTGTATATAATTTGAAGTGGCACTCTATTTGAATTTGATACAAACACAGTTTATACATGAAACAATGTTTATTGAATTCGTTGCACATATAGAATTTGCTTTTACAGCAATAAGCATACGTACTACTTGTACGGAATACATATTAGCATTCAATAGAAATACACTTTGCAAATACTCACAAACCAGCAGAGAGTCAAACCAGCATTACTGCCGCGTAAACTTTGGGCCCCCCTAAGCACTAGCGCCGGCTAACACTTGGAACTGCTTACCTCGTAGCTCCCTCTCGCTTATCTATCAACTTTAATAACACCTCCTCTTTTAATCAAGCTGCTTGATATTTATACCAAGCGCGTATGCCGAAATTAGCATATCTCAAGCAGCTTCTTTAATTCATTCACTCAAAAGTTCGATTCTTATGAATCGAATCTTGTGTATACCTTACAGACCCTACGGGTCCCACAGAAAAAGACTGTTATAACGGCAATAAGTCCGGCGCAATAAGTCCGGCGCAATAAGTCCCGAATGGTTTTGTTTGTTTGGTTTGGTTTGGAGCACTACGGTCAACTTCTTTGCTACACGAGGGCTAATTACACCGGGACCTACAGTTTAAAGCCGATTCCGAACGGCTGCAAACATCCATACCAACAGTGGGACTCGAACCCACAGGATCTGAACCGAATGCCAGCTCCCTAGCCATTATCAAAAGAAGTACATACGCCAGACAATTGAAGATTATCCTTCGAACAGACAGCCTGAAAATATTTGAGCCAGATTTTGTGACGTCAGTCATCTTGCGGTTACTTATTCTTAACACCCACCCTGTCTAGCGCCAGGCTTGGTGTTCTATGGTTAAGTAACTTTTTATTCAATTCTACAGTTTTTCATGGATTGTACGGTGTCAGAGTATGTTTATTGTATAGATCATACTTATCTGAAACAATCCATTGGTTTTTAGACAGTATTGACACCGCTGAAGATGAGATATTGTCTAAAACCTCTTTCAATCTTATCTTTTCATGTTTTTTGTTCCTGGCTGCAGTAGCTTTAGTGCTCATACTGGTTTTTCTCTTTCAACTTTATCTTTTATATATATATATATATATATATATATATATATATATATATATATATATATATATATATATATATATATTATGTCTTATGCTGGACTTTCACTATCAACTCTTTCTTATATATATATATATATATATATATATATTCAAAAGTTTCGCATTTATTAAAAAAATCACAATTTTACTTACTTGGTTAGGTAAGTATCAAAATTATTAGTCAATAGCTCATATTATAGTAGTCTCCACATTCTCTTACACATTTAGCAATAAGTAATTAAGCAAATTTCGAGAGTGAGATCTGCCAGTTAAAGACCGTGAATGGTCGTAGATAAACAATTTGGTTAATAAATTATTACTCTTATTACCTAATTTCGTTTAAAAAGCCAGTTATCACCGAGTTTTCGGCGAAAAGTAGTGAAAAAATAATTTTCGCATTTATTCGCATCAATTTCGTAAATGCGAAAATTGCGTATTCCTAGTTAAAGCTGATTTCGGAAGGCTTTATTTAATGGGACCCGAAAACCGTAGTTTCTAGTACTGAATTTTAGCTCCCTAATGATTCGGCTATCATGTAGTTAAGAGTTTGAGAAAAAATAGGAAAGGGATAAGTGAAATATAAGCTTTTAATGTTAGCATCTCAAGTGTGATTCAGTCTGTTTGATATTACCACGCAATAAAGGGCACGTAAGATTCTTAAGTACTCTAGAAGGGCGAAAAAATGAAACTTAATTTTGCGTACCGTGTTAAAAATTGTATTAAATGTAGTTTTGATACGCTGTGATAGGCTACTTGAAAGATGAAACAAGACAAAAACCTAAAACTTATTATGAATTACGTGTTATTCATAATAAGTATCATAGATAGTCATTCATAAGTGACTATCTGTTTCAATTTAATGGGTATCTCGGGGCCTTGGGATGTCTTTTGGTTAACCTTGCATCCTATTCAGAAAGTTCCCCTTGAGGTAACTGATTTGGTTAGGCTCCCTGATGACGAGACCTGTCGGTTACCTCGATTTTTGGTTTAGTTCCGGCACTACTACAGAATCTTGTCTTATGGTGCGTAGAGCCCTCAGTGCTTGATTTCTGTTTATTATTTTTTGACTACATTCTTCCTATAATTATCTAACTTTGTTGCAATATTTATTTTTAATTATATTTGTTTATTTTCAATATGAGGATTTGCTGTAACTGCGCAATCTTTTATTGAAAAGTTAAAAGTTTTCAACGCTAGGGTAGGTTTTCAGTTCATTTGTTTGGAAGTCTATGCCCGTTTTATAAACTTTTTTGTTTGTGTTGAATTGTTTATAGTATTATACTTTACGTGGTATCTCCTAAGAGAACACCGGCAATGCAGGAGGTATTCAAAAGGAACTCTGGGAAAGTTTATTTGTATGTTCCAGTTCCAGTTACATTTCCAGTGAGGGTTTTTGGAACGAAGTTCTTTTACGCGGCTTATAGTAGAGTGAACTGGCAGGAATCGTCACGTAACGAAAAAGCGTTATGCTCCCTTCATAAGAGCTTTTTCTGAAGGACTCTGTGGCTGAATGGTTATCGCATCGGACTACGGAGTATCGGACTATCGCACTACGGAGCGAGAGGTCCCTGGTTCAAATCCCCGCACAAGCGCTGGCCTTTTCTATTCCCACTCATTCTTGGAATAGCGCAGTATATATCTATATACACTGCTCAAAAAAATTAGGGGAGCAATCAAAGAAGTTAAGAAAACCGTGCTAGACAGCCACGTATTGGCATAAAATGGATAGTGCACGCGTATCAATGCGCGATACAGAAAAAAAAAACGTAAAAAAATTGTAATTAAGCTTTAATTCTTTGAAAATATGGAAAAAACATGAAAAGATGATTTAGGGTAACAATTTGGTTACATGTAAACGATAAAAAAAAGTATTGTTTAGAAATGATGCAAGATTTTTAATATAGCGTGTGGTCTCCTCGAACAGCTAAGACTGCTGCACATCTGTTTTCCATGGATGCGATGATGTTATCGATAAGACTTTGGGGAATACTGTTCTACTCCTCAAGAGGTGCAATCTCCAAGTCTCGGAGAGTAAAAGGAGGCCTCGGTCTCGCAGCAATGCGTCGTCCGAGCATGTCCCAAACATGCTCCATTGGATTCAGGTCAGGAGAGCACGCTGGCCATTCCATACGCTGTATTGTTTCAGCTTCAAGCATGTTTTCCACAAGACGAGCTGTATGCGGTCTGACATTATCATGCTGGAAAACTAAGGAATCTCCAATGGCTGCAGCGCAAGGTATGACATGAGGTCTCAGTATCTCGTCTGCATACCTTCGGGCCGTCAAAGTACCATTCCGAATGATATGCAGGTCCGTACGTCCACCTATGCTGATTCCACCCCATACCATAAAACCAGCTCGTCTGTATTGTGACCTTTCACGAACGAATGTGGGGTTATTTCGAGTGCCCCTTTCCCTCCATACCAAAACACGTCGGGTGTCACACTCCAGACTGAATCGGGACTCGTCTGTAAACAGGACTTGGCTCCAATCATGTTGCTCCCAATCTCGATGTTCAGCAGCCCATCTTCTTCGGGCCGCACGGTGGCGTGAGGTCAACGGAATGCAGACCATTGGCCTACGTGCATAGAGACCTCCCTGATGAAGCCTATTACGTACTGTTTGGCTGGACACCCTTCGTCCTGTTGCGAAGAGCAACTGTCTTTGCAGCTGAGTAGCATTGTCTGTTCTGTTTCGACGAGCTGTTAACAGTATATTCCGGTCATCAGTTGCTGTAGTGGCGCGTGGCCGAACTTGCCCTGGTCGACGTCTAGCATTTCTTGGAATCGATTCCACAGCCTTGCAATGACACTTCTGACGACTCCAACAGCGTCCGCGACACTACATTGTGTTTGCCCGGATTCAAGTCTGCCTATAATACGCCATGCGATGGATTCCGGTAAATCACGTTGTTGAGACATTTTCAAGTCCCCTTTTCTCAAAAAGAATAACTGAGCAATCGAATTTCACAGTTAAGGCAGTGAAACAGACGTTTCTGCAACATCCCGATTTCCGCCCTTATGTTCTTTTTCTGGTTTTTGATATCATGAACTTTGATTTGCATATGAAGTTTTCTTCTTCTGTTTCCTGCTAGGCTTTAAATTATGGATGATTTATTTTATGTTACTTATCGGTGTAAGTATTTGCGTAATTTCGTTAAAACCATGTGCTCCCCTAATTGATTTGAGCAGTGTATATATATATATATATATAATCAATAGAAATCTACATATTAAATCACGTTTAGAGTTGAAAAATAACGTAAGGAACTTAGTTCCTGACGGGGGTACCCCGACCGCACACATTTTTATTTTTAACAAATAAGAGAAAACAGAGGCGGGATCACTGGCAAGGGCAATTCAACTTCTTATCCATTAGACCAAAGAGGAAAGAAAGAAGAAAAAAAAAAAGAAGAAGTGGAGAAAACAGCATCAAAGTTAACATAAAATTCTCTTTCTGCTTTTTTCAGGTCCCACTAGGAAACTTAAAAGTTTCAACCTTAAAATAAAGTTAGTTATTGTCTTCTTTTTTTTTCTTTTTTACATTTTCTTTGAAAAGAAGTAAAAAAAAAGAAAGAGAAAGGAGAAAGAGAGAGAGACCCAACGGTTTGCTGCAACAATCGAATCATTTTTCTTTTTTTTTTTTTTTTCGTTCGATGCGGTGATTAATGCTTACAAAAGCCGACGGGCCACACGTAACAATCACCAGAGTACGACGTGATCACAAGGTTCTCTGATGATAGCGGTAGCCCCGCCAGACCCCTGCAGAGAGATTTCTCAATAAACCACGATGATATGATGACTTCAGAGGGTGGCAGAGGAGGGTGGTCGAAGCCAGGATTATCAAAAAAAAAAAAAAGAGAGAGAGAGAAAAATAAGTAACTTAAGACGAGAGGACCCCCCTCTAAAGAATTACTGGCTAGGATTTTCAAAAGTTTGATTGCGGCAGGAAAAAAAAGTACACGAATGAGAAAGATGGGATTTTTAGAGGGGGAAAAAAAGAAGGGGGAAATGGTTATTAGAGAAGTCGAGTACGTTTTCCCATTATGATTTTATTGCGGTATGGAATGGAGGTGAAATATTGGAGAAGTGAATTATAATCGAACGCGGGGGGGGGGGGATGTGAGTGGGAACATGAATTTTAGGAGGAAAAAAAAATGTGGAAAAATAAATGGAAAAGTGGCATGAATATTTTTTTTTTCATCGCTCAACAGCAAAAAGTATGCGTTGTGAAGCATCAGAATGTATGCGCATTTCTTGAAAGGTTTGCGTCAAAGTTACTGTAAAACATTAAAAACAAACAGGACATAAGTTCTCTGGCCCTCCAATAGAAATCACATAAATCATCATTCTGCCGTGACTAATTATACTATATTTTCAGCATTCCTTGTATTCGACAGTGCCACAACTTGGCGTCAGCACCTTGAAAACGTTGACAGAGAGATTGAAAAATACACTTATACATTAAGTAAAAGTTTTTTTTTTCCTCGAAAATATTTTGTAGTATTTCAGATATTCTAGGATAAAAAGTTAAAAAGCCAGAAGCACAATAACTGAAGACCGTGAGATCAGGACATAAGTTCTCTGGCCCTCCAATAGAAATCACATAAATCATCATTCTGCCGTGACTAATCATACTATATTTTCAGCATTCCTTGTATTCGCCAGTGCCACAACTTGGCGTCGGCACCTTGAAAACGTTGACAGAGAGATTGAAAAATACACTTATACATTAAGTAAAAGTTTTTTTTTCCTCGAAAATATTTTGTTTATATATAATTTACATTAAAAACAAACATGGAATGCAATAAAGTTACAACATATTTAAGAAATATTTAGTTTTTTTTTCACTTCCAAATGCGTTTCTTATGAAGAAATACGGCAGTTACGTTGAAATTTCATAGGATAGCGAAAACACCTCGTTCAAGGGTAAATGACCGATTTCCAGGCATGAGACAGTCAACTGTTTCTGGGAATATTTGGCAACATGTATACAAAATATTAGCCTTCTATGGTATGTAGTTTGCTGGTAGAGTCCAAATATAACCATAGTCAAAATTAGGATTTTTTTAAACGCTATATTAAAAGGCTGTTTATTAAAAAAGCCCTCTTTTTCCAATTGATCAAGCTCATTTTTTTAACTCTGCCCAAAGTCTGATGAATAAGACGCTTTCAAAAGCTAGAAATTGATTATCTCGACTTAAGGTACCCTTAGATTTAAGGTCCCTTCTCGACTTAAGGCAAAATTAGGATGCTAAAACCATCCGTCGTCACGAGTTGTAATTTTGGCAGCGCGCCAAATGCACTCTATATCGCTTGGGCAAGCAGTAAACAGTTAAACAGAAAAGTACCAAAATGCGTCAAAATTTTGACTCACACACACACACACACACACATATATATGTATATATATATATATATATATATATATATATATACATAACACATACATACATATATACATACAAGAGGCAAGCAACGGTATAAGTAATCCTACGTTAATAACCCGCAGTAGTTTCGTTAGAACAAACTACCTGAATTTTTTTTTTTTTTGCCGAGTTGAGTGGAGAGAAAAATTAAATAAATTGTAATATTTCCTTTTTACCGTGGTGACACTTATGTGAAAAAAAATACAATCATATGGTCATTTATTTAATAATATATGTTACAAATAGAAATTTTTTTCACAAACAAACCCTACAAACAGCTTAAAATAAAATGTATGAATACAAGCTTACAGTAAGTGAATAAGGAAATGCTGTCTCACAAGATTAACAAATTTCTTTCAAATTTTCACCCTAAGAAAGAAGAAATAAAAAAATTAATGAGTCTTGTGAACTATATCTTATGTAACAAATATTCTTGACAGATTTGTTCTGAAAGATAATTCTATCTGGAAAATCGCTGTTTTCCGCATAAATTTCTCATAACATTTAGCTTAAAGCTTTATAAAAAAAACGCTTATAAATTTCTGCATCTTTTAGTAAAACCGTTTTATTATCATCGAATCCCGATATAATTCAAAGTGCAATATTTTTTCAACAGTAAGTATTGAACAGAAATATTTCCACGGGAAGCATTCAGAAAGATTTGTTTGCAGCATTCGTTAAGCACCATTAATTTACTGGAAACGTCTTTATTTTTTCCTTCAAAATCCTTGAAATATCAGTCGCGAAATAAGAAACTATTAATGTTAAAGTATTTTCAAATGGCGTGAAATATTTTATTGAAAATGTCTTAGTTAAATAATGGGTATTAGTTTAGAAATATTTGCTATAAACCGTCGATGTATTCTGTAGCTGTATAGCTAGTTTGGGGAAACTATTTCCCGCCAAATACTAGCAAACTATTACCAAAACACTAATTCCTCAATATGTTTTAAATGCTGTATGAATTTTATTGACTTAATATTGGCCCTTCGTCAGCGTTGAATAAGGTTTTTATACGTTACTTGTTGAATGAATTCACTAGATTGGTGCGAAAAACTTAGAAATCAGATGTTTATTAGAATATCAAACAATTAATAGGTTTCTTTATTTCCTGTAATTGAACGTATTACAGACCGAACCAAAACTTAATATGTTTTCTAATATGTTAAATGTCTTTCAATCTTCGAATTCTTTCAATTTTCAAATTTCGATACAATAAGTAACTTTTAATAAACCGTTTAAAATTCATGATTTTCAGAATCATAATTGCTGTTAGACTTTTTTTCCTTTGCATTCTTCATATAGACCAGATATCTGCTCAAAAAAGCACTTAAATTTAACGATATTCTTATTTGAAATTATAATTAGCACCATAGTGATTGGATTCCTGCTCTACACTCTCACTCAGCTTTTTTACTTCACCATGAAGACAATTAAGCTAAGAATTCAAACCTCCTCTTTTGCCCCCTTGGTTATAAGGCAGGCTTACTAACCGTCACATACAAAAACACAGGAAATAAAAATACCCACAAGATACGTTAAAAAGATCGACCAAAAGACCAATGTTATTTAACCAGTTAAAAACATTGCTAAAATACCAATAGAGAGCACACAAATCATCATTCTGCCGTAAGTTAATAATACTATATTCTAGATTACGAAATTCTAGGATAAAAAGTTATAAAGCCAGAAGCACAACAATTGAAGACCGTGAGATCGGGACATAAGTTCTCTTTCCCTCCAATAGGAATCACACAAATCATCATTCTGTCGTAACAAATAATACTAGTATATTTTCAGCATTCCTTGTATTCGCCAGTGCCACAACTTGGCATCAGTACCTTGAAAACGTTTACAGAGAGATTGAAAAATACACTTATATGTTAAGTAAAAGTTTTTTTGCTCGCAAATATTTTGCAGTACTTCAGATATTCTAGGATAAAATGTTCTACGATAAAAAGTTAAAAAGCCAGAAGCACAATAATTGAAGACCGTGAGATCAGGACATAAGTTCTCTGGCCCTCCAACAGAAATCACACAAATGATCATTCTGCCGAGACTAATAATACTATATTTTCAGCATTCCTTGTATTCGCCAATGCCACAACTTGGCGTCAGTAGCTTGAAAACGTTGACAGAGAGATTGAAAAATACACTTATATGCTAAGTAAAAGTTTTTTTGCTCGAAAACATTTTGTAGTATTTCAGATATTCTAGGATAAAAAGTTAAAAAGCCAGAAGCACAATAACTGAAGACCCTGAGAACAGGACAAAAGTTCTCTGGCCCTCCAATAGAAATCACAAATCATCATTCTAGGAAATATAGTATATCCGTAAATAATAATACTATATTTTCAGCATTCCTTGTATTCGCCAATGCCACAACTTGGCGTCAGTACCTTGAAAACGTTGACAGAGAGATTGAAAAATACACTTATATGCTAAGTAAAAGTTTTTTTGCTCGCAAATATTTTGCAGTATTTCAGATATTCTATGATAAAATGTTCTAGGATAAAATGTTCTAGGATAAAAAGTTAAAAAGCCAGAAGCACAATAAATGAAGACCGTGAGATCAGGACATAAGTTATCTGGTCCTCTAATAGAAATCACACAAATGATCATTCTGCCGTGACTAATAATACTATATTCTCAGCATTCCTTGTATTCGCCATTGCCACAACTTGGCGTCAGTACCTTGAAAACGTTAACAGAGAGATTGAAAAATACACTTATATGTTAAGTAAAAGTTTTTTTGCTCGAAAATATTTTGTAGTATTTCAAATATTCTAGGATAAAAAGTTAAAAAGCCAGAAGTACAATAACTGAAGACCGTGAGATCAGGACAAAAGTTCTCTGGCCCTCCAATAGAAATCACACAAATCATCATTCTGCCGTGATTAATAATACTATATTTTCAGCATTCTTTGTATTCGCCAATGCTACAACTTGGCGTCAGTACCTTGAAAACGTTGACAGAGAGATTGAAAAATACACTTATATGTTAAGTAAAAGTCTTTTTGCTCTAAAATATTTTGCAGTATTTCAGATATTCTAGGATAAAATGATCTAGGATAAAAAGTTAAAAAGCCAGAAGCACAATAACTGAAGACCGTGAGATCAGGACATAAGTTCTCTGGCCCTCCAATAGAGAGAACACAAATCACCATTCTGCCGTAAGTCTAGTCGTGTTGAATGTATTCGTTCATTCATTGCAACTATTAAAAACTTACTTTAACTGCTTATCTTTTCTCTCCTTTTGCCTACCTTAGAAGCACTTCATTAAATTAGGGACGTCCAAATATCCCGTAATCATGATTTGTTATTCATTCACAGATATTGGGTTTTTAAATCAGTTTCATACAACTTTCATAAAAAGCCATCTACTACTCAGAGAATAAAAGTCATAAAAACAGGAAAATAATTTCGTCCTCTTTTGTGAGTACCATTTGAGAACTCTCCCCTCGTTTTTTTTTCCTGGAATACAAGACGCAAGACTGGAGTTTAATAATAAAAACCTTAAGTATATAATCTTCCACCTCAGCACATGCGCACAAAATCACGGTATGTCTCGCCTACCGCAGACCCACTGCCTCACAATACCCCGATACCCACCTTTTGTGACTACCTGTCCTAACCTCAGACAGCTAATTCGAGATATCCTTCAAAATCCACTCCTAGTCAAAACACCTCTTCTACGTTTTATTCCTCCCGCCCTCCGGAGAGTGATCATTGACTTTGGTCTGGTGTCGCCAGACAGCAAATGCCTTTCGCTCTCATGCGCATAATGCCAGCAGTTGAAGGCTCTTTTGTCGTCAAGGGCTGTTGTCAAGGCATGCAGCAGGAGTCACTACCAGGTGAATATGGACCGGGGACAGTTGACTATTGCCAACCTCCGACGGTGTAACAAATGGAACTGAACAGCGCCACGCATTTTGAGTCCGTTGTATGTATTTTTTTTTCTCTCTCTCTCTCTCTTTCTGTGAGGGACTTCGGAGGAGTCTATCAAGCTCCTCACCTACAAGAGGAGAGAATGGGGAGCGTACAATAGCGGGGGATGTTTTCGTCTGGTACATCAAATAGGGAGAGCGTATCAAAAGAATTTATCATCGGCTATTTGGGATCCATAAAACGGATGAAAATATGATAGTGTCAACAAAGGAAGGGAACTGGTTTTCGGAAATTTTCAGATATGCAGTCGAATCCCGTTATAGCGAACTTCGAGGGACCAAAGGTTTTGTTCGCTTTATCCGGTGGTTTGCTATATCCGAACCGTTAAGAAAACCGTCGTAATAATCGTCGTAATAATAAGGAAAACCTTGAATATTTATACAGTCGAACCCCGTTATAACGAACTTCAAGGGACCAAAGTTTTTGTCCCTTTAAGTTTTTGTCGCTTTATCCGGTGGTTCGCTATATCCGAACCACCGGATTCTTCGATACAGCTAAAATTACGGCTTTTCAAAATTTATTAATATTATCATTATCAATATAATTTTCGTAATAATAAGGAAAACCTTGAATATTTATACAGTCGAATCCCCGTTCTAACGAACTTCAAGGGACCAAATTTTTGTTCGCTTTATCCGGTGGTTCGCTATATCCGAACCATTAAGTAAAATGCTAGAGTTCACAAAATGTATGACTCATTAGTTGCGATGTTTATTCAATAATTACGTATTAAAAAATGATAAAATCTATTAAAAATGATCATTAATGAATAAATCGACTAAAATTGATTACATTAAACTGACACATTACTAATTTAATTGCGTACAACAGGATAACGTGAGACCAAAATTTCCGTTCGTTATATCCGTGAGTTCATTATATGCCGGGTTCGCTATAATGGGGTTCGACTGTGCTGACAGATAAGTGTAATGGAAGTTATAAACTTAAATGCATGAGGGAAAAGGGGGGGGGGGGAAACAATAGACAGACATTACTTGTGACTCCGTTTTTCTGTCAGCTAAAATTACGGCTTTTCAAAATTTATTATTGTTATTAATTCAGTGAAATCTCGATCGATCGTTTTGGGATCCATCGTTTTTCCATATGTGTCGTTCATTTTATCCAGTCCCAACGATCATATTGCTTTGTTATGTTTCCGTATCTATCGTTTTCCCACATTTATCGTTCATTTCAATCGGTCCCTTGAAAAACGGTAGATCGAGATTCCACTGTAATATAATTTTGGTAATAATAAGGAAAACCTTGAATATTTATATATTTTTCAAAAACTTTAATGACGGAAAGTCGCAATATCTACGTTAACATCGCATCAGTTTATAGTCTTTACTTTACGATAAATCCATAGGAATATAAACCCGAATATATTCGGGTTTCGGGCAACGTTTTCTGTGAAACAGATGCTAGCTTCATAGAATTTTGTAGTTTCCTTTGTTTTGCCAGCTTTTTACTATAATTTTGAAAATCCTCTTCAGGTACTCTTAGACTGCCTTAATTTTACAACATAAATTAATAAAAAAATTTATAATGAATAAAGGGGGGTTGAAAGAATTGGGAGCCCTAGGCGAAGCATACTGTAGGGAGTCCATACTTTTCTAGTTTTCATGAGTGAAATACGAATTTATATATCTCGGTACAGATATTTATCGATACTCGTGTTGAATGATATTATTTTGCTCCAAATTTTATAGTTAAGAGTCTAATTAATATATATATATATATATATATATATATATATATATATATATATATATATATATATATATATATATATATATATATATATACATATATATATACAGTGGAATCTCGATCTATCGTTTTTCAAGGGACCTGTTGAAATGAACGATAAATGCGGGAAAACGATAGATGCGGAAACATAACAAAGCAATATAATCGTTGGGACTAGATAAAATGAACGGTACATACGGAAAAACGATGGATCCGAAAACGATCGATCGAGATTCCACTGTATATATATATATATATATATATATATATATACAGTCAAACCTCGCTAACTCGAACCTCGATTTCGCGAATTTTTCGATATCTCGAAGAAATAAAAATTCCCTTCAAATCTCCTATGCACTCAATGTTAAAAAAACCTTGATTTGGCGAATTGTTTTTGGCTCATCCCTCGATAACTTGAATTTTTTCCATGAATGGAGGAAAAAAAAATTTCTAAAAACAAAAAAATAATATCCAAAAAATAGAAATTTCAAAAAAATAGAAAAGCTATTGAAACATTACAGTGGTAAAACCCTGTATAAACTTTAAAAAGAAGGGATATAAAGACGGAAGATAACACAGTGAAATAACAACTTCTCTTGACCTCCAAGATGGGATTTGAAACTCTTGTTTATTGTTTTCTTATCTCGTTTCAGTTAGGTGCAATGCATATGCAGTGACCATCGATCCTTTCTTTTATTTTTTCTCCTTTTATTCTCCAAGGTTACTTTCTAGAGGGGTTGGGGTGGTTTTAACAAAACAGGAAATTAAGGCATGGACAAAAATCAAGAGGTGGGTGGCTTCCAAGAAGATTGTAGAATTTCTTATCATTGCAACAAGGAGTGAAAGAAAAAAAATTACAGGTGTGAATGCATGTCTGTGCTGTCTTGCATTCAAGTTAGAGCCTCAATGCTCATGCACCTCGATCACATGGAATTTAATGACTTTGTCATCGTAGATGATACGGTAATAGTGTGTGGTCAGTGGGAGGACAATTACATCATCCGTCAGACGAAAGTTTCTTGTGTATTATCAGAAGAAGAGGACGACGAAATCCGCCATTTGCTACCTAATGTGACAAAAAAAGAAGGACTATTTGCAGTAGACGCTTTGAGAAGATATGTTGAAAGTCAACCAAATAGGTAAGAGAACACATTTAAAGCCATTTTCCACTTAGTGTAATAGATAAAATTTCAGATCTTTTTCTGAAGCAAATAACAATTGAATCTTTTTTCAAAGAATTTTGTTAATACTGTTTATTAAAATAAAAATATGGATTACTTTTTTAAAAGGTATGTAAAAAAGCTTTTATTTTCACTATTACTATTGATAACATGGGATTTTCGATAATTCGAATTTTCGATATTTCGAATTTTTTTGTCTCTCCCTTCAAGTTCGAGATATCGAGGTTTGACTGTATATATATATATATATATATATATATATATATATATAACCACGTTATAACGAACTTCAAGGGACCAAAGGTTTTGTTCGCTTTATCCGGTGGTTCGCTATATCCGAGCCGTTAAGAAAAATGCTAGAGTTCACAAAATGTATAACTCATAAATTGCAATGTGCATTCAATAATAATGTATTAAAAATTATAAAATCTATTTACAATGATCATTTATGAATTAAATCGACTAAAATCGATTCCATTAAACTGACACAATACTAATTAAATTACGTACAATATGAAAATGACGGGGCAAAAATTTTCGTTCGTTATATTCGTGAGTTCGTTATATACCGGGTTCGCTATAACGGGGTTCGACTGTATAAAGTTGAAATAAAAAAAATTAAGAGGTGAAGGTAAATCCTATCAGAATAACATATATAAACAGTCTAATGAAAGCATCTTCATCTACGGTTTCGACGTTATCGGCAGATATAATGTTGGAAATGCTTGACAGATATTATCAATAATTAGTTTATTTCGGTACTCTTGCTTTGGTTTACCTTCATGTCTTGGCTTATACATACATAACTACATATGTTCTTATAGCAAAATACCGTTAATTCTCACTAAAACCAGTTTCAAGAGACGTAACAAGTGTGTACATAGTACTGAGATTATGTATCATCAGGATTTCCAAAAAGCGAAGGTCGTTTAGACGGAATGATTTCATTGAATAAATACTCTTAAAAACAGAATCGCCGTGCAAAAATCAGAATTTTAAATTAAATTCAGAAAATATTTTAACGTAGGATTATGTTCCTCCATAACGGTCCTGCGGAAAGGAAAATTTCAGACGCTAAAACCGTCCGTCCGTCCTCGCGAGTTATAATTTTGGCAACATGCCAAGCCCAGTCTATCACTTGGACAAATTAAACAGAAAAGTACTAAGATGCGTCAAAATATTGTATGTATATATATACATACGTACATATATATTGATACATATAATACATATAAAAGAGGTAAGCAACGATATGTAATCCTACGTTAATAACCCGCGGTAGTTTCGTTAGAAGAGACTACCTGAATTTTTTTTTCTCTTTTAAGCCAAGACCTTCATTTCGTCTCCATATTCAAGTTCTAAATTTATATCACATTCAGAAGTAAATAAAATTAAATTCAAAAGAATTTATGTTTTGAAAACTCCAAGCTTTGGTGATAACATCAGTTACAGATTAGTGCCTGGCATCGATCCCTTTCTAGAAAATTTCCCTTTAACCCTTTCAAAAAAATTTCCAGAATAATGCTTTTACGAACTTAAGTCAAGTATAGAAATTCATACATAGGTGCCATCTGAGTTATGTCATATCACTCCATCTCAAGCGATATGTGACATCAATTGTCACCTACCAACACCTAGAGCGAAAAAATTGCTGGCTTTTCACTGGGAGATTAACCCGAAACCCATTGTTGCATCGACACCACGGGGTACAGTGATGGGCAGACGTCGCTTGGCGTCACCAGCGGGAGGCGAGGATTAGGTTATGACTCCCCAAGAACACACAAGACGTTGCCATTCCACTCTTGAAAAATTGTCAATCTATCATCCGAGAGATTTCTTGTTCTAGAGCATTGTTCGGGTTTGTTATGAGGTCGAGATTGATGCGCGGGGCAGGAATAAGTTGGAGTTAACAATGTTGATGAATATGATGTGCAAAATAAAGGCATTATTTATCTTGGAAAAGAGTAATGGCTAAATTAGTTTTGATCCGAAACTTTGAGGTCGGTTTCAATGGCTGGATAGTTGGCTGATGTTAAAAGGCATTACTTATTTCGAAAGAGTAATAGCCAGATTAATTTTGGTCCCGAATTTTGAAATCGTTGTCAATGCCTCGGTGCTGGGAGTTGTTTTAAACATTCACTGGGTCGATATCAATGGCTGGATAGTTGGCTGATGTGAAAGACATTACTTATTTCGAAAGAGTAACAGCCAGATTAATTTTGGTCCCAAATTTTATTGCATCGGTGCTGGGAGTTGTTTTAAACATTCACTGAGTCGATTTCAATGGCTGGATAGTTGGCTAATGTGAAAGACATTACTTATTTCGAAAAAGTAATAGCCAGATTAATTTTGGTCCCAAATTTTGAAATCATTGTCAATGCCTCAGTGCTGGGAGTTGTTTTAAACATTCACTGAGTCGATTTCAATGGCTGGATAGTTGGCTAATGTGAAATAAATTACTTATTTCGAAAGAGTAATAGCCAGATTAATTTTGGTCCCGAATTTTGAAATCGTTGTCAATGCTGTAACTTTTTTTATTATATCTGCAAAGGAAATTAGATGGTATATCTTCAGCATTCTGTTTGTACAGCAAAATAAAAAGCATGCTTTTGAATTATTATAATAAAAAATTGCTTTTCACTCGTTGTGGTAAATGGGTCACAAGCAGTAACTATAATCAGCTAATAAGAGAAGCTACTGAAATGTTAGCAATTGCTGCTTTCGTGTTGCACGGAGAAATATTGAAACCTACTATAGCTAAAATAAACTGCATTGTGACAAAAGGATTTCTGTATTTCTTTTTTTCTGTCTTTTCATTTATGATCTTTAGGATTGTATGTGTACTTGCATTTATGGTGGGTTGAGCCCTAAGTGCAAGTTGTCCGTATATTCTCATTTGATTTGACTATCTGTTTCAATGGCGATCTCGGGGTCTTGGGATGTCTTTTGGTTAGACCTGCATCCTATTCAGAAAGTTCCCCCTTAAGGTAACTGATTTGGTTAGGCCTCCTGATGACGAGACCAGTCGGTTACCTCGATATTTGGTTTAGTTCCGTTACTACTACAGAATCTTGTCTTATAGTGCGTAGAGCCCTAAGTGCGTGATTTCTGTTTATTTTTGTCTGCATTCTTCCTATAATTATCTAGCTCTGTTGAATTATTTAATTTTTAGTTATACTTGTCCGTTTTTCAATATGAGGATTTGCCGCAACAGCGCAATCTTTTATTGAAAAGTTAAAATTTTCGACGCTAGGGTAGGTTTTCAGTTAATTCGTTTGGCAGTCTATGCCCACTTTATAAGTTTTAGGTTGTGTTGAATTGTTTACATTATTATGCTGTCACAAAATGATGTACGAAATTTGAAATCGGGATGTAAACGTAAATTCAAAATAAATGTTTTGCGTAAATGCAGGTTCTCTTACAAACTAAATCGATTGCAAGTAAATCGATTTTTAAAAGAGATTAATCAGTTCATTTCTCAAAATTTATTTCTAAAAGCAATGAAACAAAGAAAATTATGCTTTTAGACTATTTTATCCGAAAATGCAACAATGAACAAAATTATATAAAAATTAAATATTTCCTCCTAGAGTAAATAGTGGTTCCCCAAACTGCTAACTTTCTAGCTTTTACTGAACTCCTCTCTCTCTCTACGATCATATAATCGAGATGTGAGAATTTTTTATTTTTTTAGTGACATTTCTTTCGATTTTTGAGTGACTTTTCCCATTTTTTTCACGTCCATCGACAACGAATGTGTCTTTACGAAATTTATTTTTGGCGATACGGCTGTGTTTATCAAACGATCCATCATCGTTATTACGGTAGGATACCACTCTAATGATCGTCTGCCAGCACCAGGTGTCTAATTCGGGTCTCTTGACCTCAGCCGATATTAGACTATGACGATCTTATTTTTGAATGCTGTTCTTTATAAACTGAAAACTAATAGCCCATACAGCTATATGCTACCTTTAACTATATACTCTTGTTGTTATTTTAATGCTTTCTTATTTTAATCGCATTTAAAAAAAACACGTAAAAGAATAAAAGTTTCATTTTTTTTTTCTTCTTTCTTTACAATCTTTATTTTAGTATTTTAAACAGCCCAAAGACTTTCTCCAATGATGACAAATTTGCAGGGGAAATTGTTTTATTTTTATCCCTGTAGAACGCATTACTTCTACTTACTGTATATACAGAAGGTCGTTCGCACTTTATGGAAACGATTTTGCAATTTGTTTTTGGCGTTTGCATTTTGTGATAAATATTTGGCAACTTCAGAATAATCGTCTGCTATGGTTTTGCTTTGATTGTAATGTAAAATAAAAGATTTATTTTGAAAATGGCTCCTAAAATTGATAGATGGCTCAAAGGTTACGTAACTGCACTTTCCGGGGAGAAATATTCGTATCAACAAATTATAAAGCGGTGTAAAAATTTCGGTTATGGCATTTCAAAAATAGGTATTTGTAATATATTAAATTTGAAAGGCAAAAAAACATCTAACCGAAAGTTAAAATGAAAACTTGACCACTAAACCTCATCCTAAGACTGTTCGAACGCAGGTAAATATAAAAAAAGTGAAGTCTCTGATCGTAAAAGAAAATTCGCCGACTCAAAGATCCATTGCATCGAAACTAGGAATGTCTTCTGGCACTGTAAGTAAAATCATTCATAAAGATTTGAAGTTAAAAAAGATGTTTAAACCTAAAGTTCATCTGCTTTTGCCAAAGCATATTGCTGAAAGAAAAACAAATTGTAAAAAAATATATGAAAAACACCTAGCTACTGAAAAATGAAAATTTGTGGTAACACTCGATGTGGCATGGGTGTATTTAAGTGACTGTAGTAAAAAAAAGATCAATTTTCTATTGCTCAACTGACGGGAATGACCGTACGAAATGGCTACATCAGTGTACAGAAAAGTTCTCAACGGAGTTCATGATAGTAGCAGGATTTTGTTACAACGACGTTCATTAAAAATGAACAAGTAATATATAAAAAAAAAGTTTTAAAGTCAATTCCTACTTAGGTCAACAAAGAAAAATTTGAGTGTGAACTAATAGTAGGAATTGAAAAAGGATTGCCTGCCAGAACCTTGCCTACTGTGCGAGATTAAGAGGGGGGGAAAGAGAGAGAAAAAGTTTGTCAGGTTGGGGATTCGATCTCGCAACCTACAGGACGGGAGAAGCCCGCGATACCGCTGTGCTACCGTTTACACAGTAACGAGAGGGAAATTACTATTCAAGAGTAAGAGACGCTCTAGATCTAAAACTAAAATTGATTAATGAAATTTAATTAATGAATTAATATTTGAAAAAACTGTATTAACATCAAGTGTCATCCACTACAAGTTTAAAAAAATGTATTTGAACTTGAGTGGATTAATAAAAAGTACTTTTATTAACGATTGAAAATTTGAACAAGATATATATAGAGAGAGTGTGGACTAATAGTAGGAATTGAAAAAAGTCTCGAGTAAAGCCAAAATTAATTCACTCTACTATCAGCAGAATATTTTAGAACCAATTTTTGAAGAAGAAATTCCAGCCTTATATGGAAAGGACATTGATAAAGTTAAGCTTCTTATGGACGAAGCCTCTAGTCACACGTCTAAATCACCTGCCGCTTATTTAGCAAAGAAAGAATCAGAAACTGGAATAAAATGTATCCCATTTATTGAAATACTTGTAAAATTACCCGAATCTTCTCCAATGGACTTTTGCGATTTCGATTTTTTAATACGAGCCTTAGGAAAACGGCATCCAAGAACACTGAACGGACTTTGGAAAACGGTCCAAGAGGAATGAGGTAAAACTGACATGACAGTACTAAGCAAAAATTTACTTTCATGGAAAATTCGAGCTAGAGCTATTGTCAAGAACCATGGCTATCACATAGAAGCAAATCACCGCATAAAATACGGCATTTATACCTAAAACTTAACTATCAAAATCGTTTCCATAAAGTGCGAACGACCTTCTGTATCGGTGATTCCCAATCGGTATGCAGCGGCATTTAGTGAGATCGGACAGGGGTGCAGCGAGATTTTTGGGGGGGATAAACAAAAAAGTTAGTACGGCCCACTTAAAATAAATATTAAGGTGAAATATTTGCGTTCAAACCAGACTGATTATGACGCAGATCGATTAACCCTTTGAGGGGCGGTGTTTGCACAGTGCAAACGCTTAAATCTCGCCCTTCTTTCACTTGCATTCAATGTATTCCAGTTAAATGAGGATAAAAATGATTTGTGCTGCCATCTGTTATCAGTTTAAAGGAGTAAAATCATATTACAACCTTTAATGGGAAAAAATTTCAAGATTTTTTAGGTTAAAAAAAATTGAGAAAAATATTTGCACCATGCAAACGGTCAAGGTTCTTGCCCCTGAAAGGGTTAAGGACCTGTTCACATAGGAGTCCATTGCGGATCGTTAAAGTATTGAAATATATTTAACCAATGACAAACCTCCAAACGATTAGCAATGAAATTTTTAACGCCTATGATTGGTTTATTTTCGTCTTAACGTCATCTTTCCCTTAACGCTACGCAACGGACTCCTATGTGAACAGGCCCTAACTCTTTCCTGGGGATGAATTGGCAATCCTCACGCTCACAAATATTAGACCAGATATCAAACATTTGTGCTCTAAGCATCCATCGCAAATCTCACATTAATAAAGCAAACCTCTCTGGGAGCACAGTATAGGTGGACCAGCAAGAGAAATACAATATAAATCGCTACAATGCAAATTACGAAAAATATGTTTTCGCAAAACATTTTTTAGCTTTAATGTATGAGCAAAATTTTTCATTTAAAAATACAGAAAATTCTTGTTGTGATAAAATACAAACGCTTTTATGGTGATAGTAGTAAATTATGCATTACTCCTGCAAAGTAATGTTTCGTTGTTACAGGCAGACAAAAAGAAAAATCTGATTTTCTTCCAAACAAAAGACGTTTATATCTTATCTGCAGAATAATTTGTTTAAGAAAGGAAAAATTTATCATGAACAAGGCAAAAATTAGATTAACTAAATATGCACATATATATATATATATATATATATATATATATAGTGGAATCTCGATCGATCGTTTTCGGATCCATCGTTTTTCCGTATGTGTCGTTCATTTTATCCAGTCCCAACGATCATATTGCTTTGTTATGTTTCCGCATCTATCGTTTTCCCGCATTTATCGTTCATTTCAATCAGTCCCTTGGAAAACGATAGATCGAGATTCCACTGTGTATATATATATATATATATATATATATATATATATATATATATATATATATCGTTAGAGCTTGATTCAAAAATACTGTCCCCAAACTTCTTGTTAGTCTTCTTTTAGTAGGAGATAGTTTTGAAATATCATTGTACGTTTAATAACTGTCTATTAAAGTTTCCATTAATTTATAAATTATTCATAGCAATAACACTGCTTGAATACTTTCCTAACAAGTAGTCTTTTATTATATCACAAGGCTATTGGTGAACATTAATGCACAGTATTGAAGGAACATGACTAAATACATGAAATAGTTAAAAATTAAAGTTACATCAAAGTTAAAAATAATAGGAAATTCCTTACTCCTTTCTTAAGCTCCATATCAACAAAAAAATATTTGCTTCCAGTACCTTTTTTTTTGTATTGCCCCCCCAAAAAGCTATAAATGTTTTTGTTCCAGTCTGATCATCTCCGGACTTTTCCTTCTTCGATTATTTTAACTTTTTTTTTTTTTTTTTTTTAATCATAAACTGTTCCCAATGTAATTCTACTGACAGCTGCTGTTGTGAATTATAGCGCAAGATTTCTATAAATAGATCACTTCCTGTGTAGCGCGCATGCGCATTGATTTTCAACACATCGGATTCCCGCGTTACGTAATTTTTGTGACACTTCGAAAAGGTGCTTCCTACTGTAAAGCAGGGCCTTTTTATCGCATGGCATCTTAAGCAGGGCATCTTTTGCCCACATCGGATTCCCGCGTTACGTAATTTTTGTGACACTTCGAAAAGGTGCTTCCTACTGTAAAGCAGGGCCTTTTTATCGCATGGCATTTTAAGCAGGGCATCTTTTGCCCCCTTCGCATGGGCAAATCGGGACTTTGCCCAGGGCCCCCTGATGCTAGGGGGCCCCAAAACCCCCTTGATGTATGCACCTAGTACTTCTGATAGCATGTATTTTTATAAATGTCCGTAAGGGGGGGGGGGCCATAGCATCTGCCCAGAGGCCCCCAGCGTTCATAATCGGGCCCTGCTATAAAGACCACATTCTATATTCATTAATGTTATTCTTAATATTAATCTATAATTATTGACTTTCGTTTCTTCTGTCGTTTTGATTTAGAAACTTTTAACCACTGAACCACATGTTGACTACTTCCAGTTTTGTTTAAAAAAAAAAAGAAATTTTTTGGTACTAATAAAATACTGCTTTATGAAACGAACGGAAAAGTATTAGAAATAACCCGAGATCCCACACTCGTAATTTTACTAAAATTAATGCGCTTATTCAACAAAAAGCAAACAGGCAGACGCTGCAAAGAAATTTTTCACGAACAGAAGTTTCGCGAGCAGCAAAATAAATGCATAAGCTTTTCCCCCTCAAAAGTTTTCGCGCACGAGGAAAATTCTTCAACATAAACTACTTCGGAAGCCGCATTTAAAATTGCTCGAACTTCCGAATGAAAAATCGACTCAAATGGATATTTCATTCCCATGATGTATTTCGCCAGTTCCAAGTTCGATTCTGAGTTATGGTTTCATTTGCATGAATCGATTTGTTTTTCCTGCGAATCAGCAAGTAGGGAGCGCTCAGCCGTCAAAACAATGTGTGTGTGGGGGGCCACTGATTGGCATGCAAATATGCCGTTCACGTTGAACTGCTTGACACATCGGAGGAATAACAAAACCGCGTCCTCATTCAAAGTCGCAGGAATTTGCAAGATGAAGGTTATGACAAATTGTTCTACGCGCCGAGTTTGTGAATAAATCGTAATTTGTTTGGAGCTCGGGATTTCTCCACCAACCCGTTATGTACATGATGGGTACAATTGGGAAGCAATTGGGGAAATTCGCGTCGTGATAGAGATCGATGGGTCTTTTCGATTCATTGGCCGCGCTAACTAAATCGAAGTGATTTGCATCGCGGAGATTTATTAAACAAGATTAATCGGAAATGAACTAATCTTGTTACGAATCGATCATTTTATCACGCTGCAGATGCTAAGCATTTGTACAACATTTTTTTTTTTTTTACTATGATGAATGAATGAATGCCTAAATCAGGGATGTCAAACTCGCGGCCCGCGTCGAACATTTTTGCGGCCCGGCCAATATATTGGCACACAATGATATATAATAAAATAACCGACGCAGAATTATAATAAGATAGGAAGAATTGGCTAAATGTTTTTTTTTAATGATACTATTTTTTTGCTGTTATTAAACAAAATGCATATATTTATGTTGAATATACTGTAATCTATACTAATATATAAAGAGAGAGAGAGCGGATTTTGTATGTGGAGGGTAATCTCCGGAACCACTGCGCCTATTTGAAAAATTCTTTCACTATTTGAAAGGTCCATTATTCCAGATGGACATAGGCTATATATTATGTATATTTGATCAGTAGAAAGAAAGTTAGGGGCCTAAATGTTGAGCTGATGCTTCACCTTTACAACTTTTCCTTTGCCAACTATAGTCAAGTAACCATAGCAACACATCAAACGATATTTTCATTTATTATCAGTAAAACATTTAACATTTGAATTTTCTTTGTCGACCGTAGTCAAGTAACCATAGCAACAGATCAAACTACATTTTCATTTATTATCAGTAAAACATTTAATATTTTAAAGATTCAAGTGGAGGAGGTATTGATAAATACAAAAATAATTTTTGAAATTGGCAACGTCTAATGATTTATTGAAGAAAATTACATTTGGAACTACGCTTTTTATTGGAAATTTAAGGTAAAAACAGATTTAGAATTTATTGGTTATTAAGTGGAAATTTATTGGTATATTATTACAGAACTTTATTTAACTTATAAGCTTTATGTTTTTGAATTTATGACAATTTTATGCACAATTTGCGTAATTCGAACTTGCATACATTGACCGTTGTATTTAATTTGAATGTACTCCGTAGCGAAGTGCGGGTTTCAGCTAGTTAGGTAAATAAACCTACGTTTCTATTAATATTGATTTTTTTTTTGCGGCCCACCTATAGTTAAACCTTGTTTGTTTGGCCCAAGGTAGCCTTTGAGTTTGACACCCCTGGCCTAAATGGTAAAAATTCAACGAAAAAAACCCACAATTTTTTTGGGGGGGGTTGTACATAATCAAAATATTCCCGACTGTGCTTGGAGCAAAATAATTTTTCTTATTTTGCGAAAATTATTAATAAATACATAAGAAACACATCTTCAATTTCCACAATAAATTAAAAAAGGATGGCAACATGCTTCGAACTAGTTAACAGTTCATCATCAGGATGCATCTTCGGGAGCACTGGTGTGATTCTCGCAAAGAACAGTTCACAAATAAACTATGTTCAATGCGACAATCGCGATAAAACTCCTCGGTTCTTAGTCATATGTCGAACTAGTTAATAGTTCCTTTTGATGAACAATTAACTAGTTCGAAGCATGTAACCATCTCTTTAAATTTTATTATTAAGTGTTTATTAAGCATGATTGCAACAATTGATGCTTTCCAGTAATTGTTTTTCATTCACAATAGCTTTCCAATTGTACCTTTCATTCAATATCGAAAGGCAGCTGGGAACTACATATTATGGAACTGCAAATTATAAACAAAAAAAATTGATTTGAAATACGATACAAGATTTTTTGTTATTCTCGTTAAAAAAATTTAAACATTGTATACCAAAAATTAACTTCTCCCATAAAAAAATAATGGATAAAATTTTAAGTACAGCTAAAAAATTTCATTCCAAATGAAATCCATTTCAAACTTTCAAGTTACGTAGTATTTACGTTTTAATACTTGAATTTAGTTCTCCAATTCAGTAAACTCACTATAAAAATCTCAACGACATGTGAGTTATTTAACACACATGTTTCGATAACTCAGTAACGATAACTCGGTAGTACTTTAAACTCACCTACATCCGCGTTCAAAAACACGTGTAGTGGTTTGTTTAACTCACCTCTAACAATAACCTACGCGAAGTGGGTTGCAGAACCCACTTATTCCGGCGACTGACCGACTTTTTTTCTCTGTGTAGGGATAGACGTATATTTTCAATTCATTTACTGCACTAACTAAACGGAAGATTGCTTCCCGGAGATTTATTAAACAAGATCAATCTTATATGAACAAATCTTGCTCCATTCTGGTTATTCCATACCACTAATGGCGCTAAACTTCTAATTTTTTTTTAAAATCTAAAATGAATAAATGAAAGCAAAGACGAGAAACGTTTAATGGTAAAAGTTCAATATTTCTTCCCAAATGTACACGTAACAAAAAAGGCTTCCTATATTGTACATGAAATCATCCCGTACAATTACTTTCCAATTGTACATAACGGCAAACGTTCCCAATAGATTTCCAGTTGTACCCTTCATATATAATTGGGAAGCAAAAGGAACGTATCATCGTGATAGAGATCATGGATGTTTTCGATTCATTTACAGACGATAACTAAACACTGGTGGTTCCTCTTACGTATATTTACTAAACAACAAAAATGTGAAATGTACAAATTTTGGTACGTTGCCATTATTTTGTACTCCTGCTGATGCTACTCCTTTCTATAATTATTTTTATCATTTTGGCCACAAAAAAACAGACACCATGATGGTTCAAAAATCTCTTCCCTGTTGTTCACAAAACTATTTCATTCAAATACTTCCCAGTTGTACACTATGGCAAACTTTCACAATTGGTTTTCAACTGTACTCTTCATATACAGTAGGAAAAAGGCGTATTTCTATATATCTTTAGTTTTAAACTAAGTAGTTAAGTTTAGTTCAGTAGTTAAGTAGTTAAGTTTAGTAGTTAAGTTTTAAACTACTTTAGTTTTAAACTAAGCTTAGATTAAAGGAGACGATTAAAGAAATGAAGGATTAAATTAGGTAAATATTTCAGAAGTTACTCTACCTCTTTGCTGAAATATACATTTAATGCTTTCAGATACTTTCAAGTACGTTAAATATATTAAAACACTTTTAAAAGCTTCTCCCGTGATTTATAAAACACACAAGTTTTTTTTTCTTTTTTTTTTCTAGGAAATCATAACCAGATCCTTAGCCCTTAGTAGAATTATAAGAACCAATTACTGGAGATCACCAAGAAACGATTAATCGGAAGCTAAAATTTAATTGAACATCAAATGTTTCTAATGATATTTTAGGAATATAAATAACCTAATCATTTCTCAATCAAGTTCAGACTTATGGTAAAATTTGTTTTATTAATTTATAAATCAGTTTTTGCTTAACTTTTGACATATACTGCCAATTATAATGAATTTTGTAACTTTTTCTTAATGTTAGCATAGAGAGATTATATGGTCTCTAAACTTTATTGTGTTTTACACAAAGTTTAACTGTTAATCAACAGATGTTTGAAAAAGTAATCATTGGATCTTAGATCCTATCTGATCAACCCCGTAATGCACTTGGCTATATGGCATTGATTATAAGCAAGGATCAAACAGCTTTCAAAGTTGTGAAAAAGAAAATAATGAACATTATTTTTAATGCAATGTGTATACTGCGATTAACACAGGGGTTTTATGCTATAGAATAACGTGATAGTTCTAATATATCAATACCGCGATTTCTGGACGGTATTTTACATATAATGCTCCTTTTTTCTTCCTATTTAGATTTGCTATTTCTATATACTAACATGTTTTAATAAAACTAAATATAAACCAGACTGTTTTTATTCTAAACGGTTCCAAACATTTTGAGATAAAAGATCTGAAAAAAAAACTGCTTTGAACACAAAACAAACTTAGGTCAGCAGAGGATTTTAAACAGGGCAATTGAAATTCAACCATTGAAATTAATTCTAGACAGCATTTTGCGTACATAACATTTTTTCCCTGTTTCTATGACCTTTCTATGTCAGGCTGACTCATTATATATGCTGTTATGCTAACTTTGTAACTTAAAAATGAACTAGACTATTTTAATGATTTTGACCGGCTGACGATTCGAACGAGCATGAACAAAATTTACAATCTTCCGATCATCAGACGTCATTTTCCGTACACAGACAATTTTTTCCTCCTAATTAAATTTACTTGTTCTTCACACAGAGGTGTTCTAGAAAATTTAAATACAACATGCAGTATGTCTTTCCTGAAAGAATCCAAACTTATAGTGCTACATTGTACAGCAGTTGGTTTGATAAAGGACAAATAAAAATCAACCACTAGATGACTAGACTGAATTTAATGTGCGTAAATGAACAATTTTTGTTTTCTTCCATTTCACATTTTCAGTACACAAACAATTTTTTCCCCCTCATTTACCCTTCAGCGGGCGCGCCCGTGTATAAAGTGCAACATTCTCGTAATTTTGAATGGTGCGTTATTACAAGTAAGGTTTGAATGTTCTAAGCAGTTTCTATTTATAGCTACACCCTTTCTAATGTAGGTCGGATTTTCTGACCCTTGAATTCCTTTCCATTCATTGTTAATCGTGATTTAACCGTGGTAAACCAGCAATTATACTGGATTGCAATACGACAAAATTATGAGTTGATGTAGTAAATCAAATGTGCAGCTATTACACGGTATCCCGCATATCACGAAGATGGACAATCTCATTGGTTTTTTTTAGGCTTTTGGACATAATAGGAATCGATTCGCAAGTTGTCCTTAGATGCATTAAACCAGACAGTTTTGAAATAAGGCGATTGTATCTGCATTCTTTAGCCTTTAATTATAAATATATCTCAATATTATCAACATTTTATATCTTGTCATAAAATGCAGAATTAATATTTTCAATTTGAAAAAAATAAAATTTATTACAAAAAGAATAATCAAGGTTGAAAGAGACGTTGTTGTACTTTATGCAACGCGCGCCTGATGGTGTACCAAATATTGGCGCGCCTGCTGAAGGGTTAAATTTACAGTAACCACCGCTTATAGTGGTCAGTGGTTATAAGAATCAACCGTTTATAAGAATCAATTTCGCGAAAACAAAAGCAAATGTATTTTTTCCATGTTAAAATTTTCGCTTTAAAGAATCAATCCACCGGTTTTAAGAATCAGTTTACACTCTTCGCTTTCCTTTCATTTTTCAAAAAAAGCCACTTAAACCCTCAAAAGGCACGAAGTTCTTTCTTCTTTTTTTTTTTTTAAAGAAAGATTGATAAGATGGGATGGAATAGAGTCGTAAAATGCATCTCTTTCTTTGTTAGACTTTACATAATAGTTTCCTCTTAAATACTTTATCACAACACTGTCCTATTAGCTTGACCCAGGGGCATCTTTACCCGCCCGGGTCCGATTTCACTTTTCTCCACTGACAAACAAAAATGGGGACTCTTTTTTTCCACCTCCCACATCCTGGTTGCGGCTTCCTGTACCCTAAAACACTTAAATCTTCGGCGAAGTGTCCACTATCACTTAGTCAAACGTGACATTAGTAGATTCAGCGCGTTATCAAATCACGAAACGTAAACCTAGAAGGTGAATCTTCGTCCGAGACTATTAGTATTGAAAGAGGTATAAACAGCCTCCTGAAAACTTCATTGCGTCAAACTACCAAAGAAAACTTTTTCTTGCTCCCTTCCTGTAGTTGAAATGTTAAAACTGTTAAGCAGGTATGTTGCAACGTAACAAATATTGGATTTTTTTTCTTCTCTTACTATAATCACGTGTATCTACTTATAGGTCTAAAAATTAAGTTGTATTTTTAAAATTATAAAAAATAATTTTAATAAAAGATAATTAACGTAAATTAAAGAGTAATTTATGTTAAATTATCTAATATATGTATATATAGGTGTGTGTGTGTGCCTGTCCAAAAACCTAAATTTCGGATATAAGAATCAACCGCTTATAAGAATCAAAAACAGTAATAACAAACGTGATTCTTATAAGCGGAAATCACTGTACTTGTTCTTCACACAGACGTGTTCTAGAAAACCCAAATGCAGTAACAACATGCAGTAAGTTCAGCTGTGTTTCAAGGTTAAATATCACTTACAACATCCGCTAAGTTCAATGCCAGCAAGGCAGTATTCTTCCATTGAAATTCTTCTAATAGGCTCGCTGAATATGCTGGCATCCTCTCAATAAACATAAATACCACATTTGCAGATTTTTACGAGTTTTCTCCCTGGCCTGCTGGGTATGGACAGCCAAATCGCCCAGATTTATGTCCACACAGAGCAGTAACAGAGGTGTCACTGGAACGAGAAGGTGCGTTTGTGTCAACACGGACCAGGGAGGAAATAGCTGGTTTGCAGGATCCATCCATCATGTGCTGCGTCATGATTCCGAAACCGAGAATGGCAACGGAATTGATTTTAATTTCCTCCCAGGCATTAGAATGATAAAGAACAGAGAAAGAGTCCAATTTTTGGCAGTTTTTTTCATTTTTCTTTGCACTATTTTTCGATGTGTTTAAAAAGGGGCATTTTAAGTACAGGTAACACTCCTATAACACGGTTGATAGGTTCCCAGAAAATGCCGTGTTGTGTGAAACCGTGTTATATGAGACCCAGAGCCAGTACAGAAAGCGGGGTTGCGTTCCGAAAACTTATTAAAAACAAACAATTTACCCTCCTATAACACGGATGATAGGTTCCCAGAAAATGCCGTGTTGTGTGAAACCGTGTTATATGAGACCCAGAGCCAGTACAGAAAGGGGGGTTGCGTTCCGAAAACTTATTAAAAACAAACAATTTACCCTCCTATAACACGGATGATAGGTTCCCAGAAAATGCCGTGTTGTGTGAAACCGTGTTATATGAGACCCAGAGCCAGTACAGAAAGGGGGGGTTGCGTTCCGAAAACTTATTAAAAACAAACAATTTTCATAAAATTAATTTTTATTTAAAAATATAAATGTATGTATAACGCAAAACGAAAAGAAACAAAATATTATTTTCATTTCATGCGACCTTAATTTAATAAATTTCTTCCTCGTCACTGCTCAGTAGAATCCAACGAGAACGTTTTTTTCGGTTGAACGATATCATACCTTCACTTTCAGAACCTTTCTCTTCATTTAGATTTTTTGCAACTTCTAATTTGTTTATACATTTTCATGTAAAGTCACTAGAATTCATTATTCCTTCCCGTCATTCTTTTAATGAAATTTTGTGTTTAAATGTGTTAAACAAAAATCATGTTATATAGTGCTGTAGAAGTACAGTGTTGTACAAAAGTTTTCGCATTTTTTTTATCGTGTTAGAGCGAAACCGTGTTATCGTTCAACCGTAAGATGCCGTGCTGTACGAGGGCTACCTGTATAACTTTTCAGTGATTAACCCTTCAGCTGGTGCGCCAATTTTTGGAACACCAGCTTAGGCGCGCGTGGCACAAAGTGCAACGTCTCTTTCAAACTTCATTATTCCTTTTGTAATGAACTTTTTTTCTTCAGATTGAAAATAATAATTCTGCGTATTATGAAAAGATTTAAAATGTTGATAATATCGAGATATATTTATAATTAAAGGCCAAAGAATGCATATGCAATCGCCTGATTTCAAAACTGTCCGGTTAATTGGATCTAAGGACAACTTGCGAATGGATTCCTATTATGTCCAAAAACCCAAAAAACAATGAGAGATTCCATCTTCGTGATATGCGGGATACCGTGTAATAGCTTCACACTGGGTCGACTACATCAACTCCTGCTTTTGTCGTAATGTAATCCAGTATAATCTCTGGTTTAGCACGGTTAAATAACGACTAACGATGAATGGAAAGGAATACAAGGGTCAGAAATCAGACCTTCATTAGAAAGGGTGGAGCTATAAATAGAAACTGCATAGAGCATTCAAACCTTGCATGTAAAAACAAACCATTCAAAATTACGAAAATATTACACTCTGTACTCTAAAAAGGTTAAATCTATCCATTCTGAAGGGTTGAATCTATCCATTATTAATAACTACTCAAATTATTTATAATATAATTCGACATTCTGAACTTTCTAGTGTTTTGGTAGGGTAAAACAAAAATTTAGCTTACAAATCAAAGAGAGGGACAGAAATTTACTAGATACAAAATACTTGACAATTTTATCAATATACTACGGAAAAAATTAATTCCTGTACAGTGAATTTTACAACGTAAAAATTCAAGAATTTCCCACGAAAAGGGCCTGTAATGTCCTCCCCCCTTTATACCAGGGTAGAGTCCATACCTCTAAGGGCTGTTATCCCCCCATTCATCAATCCCTGTTACTCCCTATGATGCTAGATAATTAGGCTATGAAAAACAAAACAAAAAATCTCGACATCAAATTAATTTTTCCTGAGCAGCATTAAGGGAACGGTGGACATTAAAATTTACTTTCCTTACTTTTCCTCATAGAGATACGAAATTTTGTACATATACACATTTCACTATAAATAAATAGAATACCTTAAAAGAAATTTCCAATCTCATTATAATTTTAAGATTTAAAAAAAAATTTTTAATTTATAAACAAAATTTTTAAATGCTCCTTGCTACTTAATTTTTGAGATATTTCCTCGATTTTGCATTTTAATCTCTTTAAACTGTATAACAAACAAATCTGCGTATCAATTATTTAATCCCTTGAATAGTTAATTTTTGAGAGATTTTTTTTTTCTGAATTCCGTCCCGATTTTCATCAAAATTTTGCCTTTTAAAAAGTTATAAATCAAATTTAACTACCTTAATGAAGTCGAATTGTAAAATGCATACCCAATTTTTTTTGTAAACAGCATGAGGATTCTTCCTTATCAATTTTATGAATTTTGAACAAAAATTAAGTAGCATGGAGCATTTGAAAAATCTAAAAACCTTGAAAAATCTGTTTTGAGAAAAACAGATTTAAAATTCATTACTTCATTTACCCATTATAAATTACTTTGTAGAAGCTTCCTAAATGATTTTTTACTTGAAAAAAATTATTTTGGTATTAATAATCTACAAAAATATATATATATTTTTTACAATAACACATTCAATATTACAATGACGAGATTTGCTCAAATAAAGGTCCACCGTTCCCTTTTAAATAAACATTGAAATAATGTAATAGAGTTAGTAACTAAACAACGAGATATCCATTTCACCCGAAAATTTTCAAGGTTCCACTTCCTTTCTCCCTTAATGGTGTAGGTTACAAAATGCTCCTTTCACTGCTCTTTAAACCAAAGGAGAAAAAAAAAAATACATACATCTAAACGTCAAAGGGTTCCTTTTGACGACCTGCGTGATGCTAGTCCTTGTCGTTATGTCACAAAAAAAACTAGTCACGAGACGAAAATTTATGCTTCCGCAGAGTCTGATCGTTGCGAGTTTTATTTGTTGGTCGTGGTTCCACACACTCTCCATTTCGTTTAATCCAACTTTTGTTAACAAAAGAATATATTACGTTCGCACACAATGCAACTGTAGAAAAGAAGCACAAAAGGGATGCTCATCGGAAATCGATGCTGTCGCGTGGGTCAGAGTACCGTTATGGAACTTCGCAAATATTGGGAGATTCATTTCGTAGGTAATAATCATAAGGACAGTTACTGAGAGATTCAGTCAATGACTAAGCCGAGCTACATTAAAGAGCACTTGTGTCTTAAAAAGATCAACGCCTTGCTAAGGTAATTCAGTGGTTTGAATAGCCCCCTGGAGTGCCGAAGATAGTGGGTTTGATTCCTGCCCTAACCAAAATTTGTTTCTAATGAAGGATGCTGTCGCGTGGGTCAGAGTACCGTTATGGAACTTCGCAAATATTGGGAGATTCATTTCGTAGGTAATAATCATAAGGGCAGTTACTTACAGAGAGATTCAGTCAATGACTAAGCCGAGCTACATTAAAGAGCACTTGTGTCTTAAAAAGATCAACGCCTTGCTAAGGCAATTCAGTGGTTTGAATAGCCCCCTGGAGTGCCGAAGATAGTGGGCAGTGGCGTAGGCAGAGGGGGGGGGGCAAGGGGGTCTATCATGCCCCGGGCGCCACTCGCTGAGGGGCGCCAAACAGTGGCGTAGCGTGGGGTGGGCAAGGGGGTCTATCATGCCCCGGGCGCCACTCGAACAGGGGCGCCAAATAGTCCTTTTCACTAATTCTATATACTATATTACTATATGTTTTTCGGAAAGGGGGGCGCCAAAAAGGTATCGTGCCCCGGGCGTCAGTTATGCTCGCTACGTCACTGATAGTGGGTTTGATTCCTGCCCTAACCAAAATTTGCTTCTAATGAAGGAAAGTATATGAATGAGAGATTGGTGACTGAGAGATAGCGCTGTAACGTGAAAGAAAGAAGACATACCGACAACAAGCAGAAATAAAACAATATTTTATTCACCTTAGAGCCCGCTTGTAGATTAAGAGCATGCATAAAATGGAGGAGAAAAAGATAAGTAGCATAAAACAGTATTTATTGGTCAAAAGGACAAACTAACAGTCTGAAAGTAATGACGCTGTATCTTACACATAGTGAGAAGCGCTTGTGTACAAATGCCTACCAACAATGGAAGATCACCCCGTGTCGCATTTCTGAGAACAAACAGGGCCTTTTTATCGCATGGGCAAATCGGGACTTTGCCCAGGGCCCCTGATGCTAGGGGACCCCAAAACTGTCCTCTTTAAGGGGACAGTGGACCTTCAAACCTAACTTTTTTTTGTTTTGAATGGATTTGCTTGAAATTTGAATATGTGATTAGTATCATAGATATGTAAAAGTGGTTGAAATTTAAAGATGAAATATTAATAATTTATGAAATATGAATTATTAATTATATCAAAAATTGGCCTAATTAAAAAGGTTCCATGCGCATTTCTTTTGCATATAATATGGTAATTTTTATTTACTGGATACCTTATAGAACTAACAATGAAACTTATTGCTTATTTTAAGCATTCATTAAAAATATAAACAGAAAAACATAATAATAGTGAAAACACCCTTTTTACGACGCAAAATACCTATAAATCATCTTTTCGAGTACAAAATTTAGAAATTCTGAGCTACGAAGCATAATTATTTTCAATAAGATTTATTTGATATACAGTTAAGTATATAAAACTTAAATTTCAAAGCAATACGATAATTAGAAATACGCTTGGAGCAGTTTGAATAATCGCATGACATGAAAATTTTTATTTTGCGAGAAAAAACGCATT
Source organism: Dolomedes plantarius (assembly GCA_907164885.2). Classification (NCBI taxonomy): domain Eukaryota; kingdom Metazoa; phylum Arthropoda; class Arachnida; order Araneae; family Dolomedidae; genus Dolomedes; species Dolomedes plantarius. The sequence continues at coordinate 12,665,506 of OU015498.1, read as the reverse complement.
TAAATTTATTGCTATTAGTAACCACATAATATCTAAATTAAATACAAATGCCTATAACTAGGAAAGTAATCGCAGAAATTAAAAATTCTTTTTGCAACACATTCCTACTCGTCCGTAGTTTTACAATTCAATAAAATAAAAAAAATCGAATTTTTGGACAAATTTCACAATTTTGAAAGTCCACTGTCCCCTTAACGTGCAAAATCTCTTTAACGATGTTCCTCAACACTAAAATAGATAGGGTGTCAGATAAGTGAAAGTTTTTGATCTCGCTTTCTGCTTTAGGAAACATGTTAAACTATCAGGTTGTATCAGATGCACAGCAGAAGGTGAAAGGCGTTTTCAGTTTGATGAGAAACATGTCTATGAATGCTTAATCTTATCAGACATACACTGTAATCTATATATATAAAACAGTTCCGTAACTGACTCATTCATTCACTGACTGACTGACTGACTGACTGACATATAACGCACAGACCAAACCGCTGGACCTAAAGGGCTGAAATTTTGCATGGCGATTCTTCTAATAGTGTAGGGGTGCACTAAGAAAGATTTTTCAAAAATTCTTCTTACATTTTTTTAAATTAAATTTTTAAGCTGTTTTTGTAACTTTTTTTAAGTTTGCATTTAAAATAATAATTTGAGGGTTATAAAATTTATATCACGAGAAAGATCATAAAAATTCCTTCAAAATGAAATTTTTTTCGAATTTTTACCCCCATTTCCTGATTTTTGGTGAATTTTAAAGATTAATTTAGAATTTAATTTATTAAATGTTGATCACGTGATTTCTTTTTCCGGTACTTTCAATAAATTTATCGTCACGTGCGTAACAACTAAATAGACAAAAAAAATATTTTTTTCTCTTTCTAATGCAGCAGACGATTGGATATTATCCAAAAAAATGCATATACCTTACGATTTTTTCATAAATATATATATATATATATATATTTGTTTTACATCAATTGTATACATTGATCGTCACATTTATTATAAATATATATATTTATTTTTTTGCCATTAATTGCATACACTGACCGTTGTATTTAATTTGAATGTACTCCGTAGCGAAGCGCGGGTTTTCAGCTAGTCATATATACAGATCTTTCTGCACATCAATAATCCACTATTATACCACTTTAGTGGGAAATAAAAACAACGAATATGAATGCATAAATATTATGAGAAAAAAATTAGTGCATGATTCTTCTTCATTCGATGGTCACATAATCACAATGCATCTGAACATCTAAGAATGGCATGTAACATGTAACGGAACAAACTGCATGGAACTAAACATTTAAAATACTAATTATTGGAAATAAAATCTATAAATGGGATTAAACCAAAACTGAATAACGTATTGTAAATATTTTTTCAATAAAAGGAAGAATAGGGTCTTGCTATTTTTTTATTATTCATTGTATACATGTTTTTCAGTCCTTCAGCCAGTTTTATGTAAATTCTCTCCTTTCAGTTATATAAGAGGTAAAATTCTACTCAACAATTTGTTTGGGGGAGATTTTACCTCTCATACATCGTTCTTCCTACATATTATTAAATAAGTCATACAGACTTTTATCTATCATTTCCTATTCATACCAAAATTGAGTATACATCGAAAATATTAAAACACCCATTTCCAATTAACATATGTGTACACTAACTAAATACTGCTTCGCTACGGAGTACATTTTAGGATAATTACAATTAAAAAATAATGAAATTGCTTTTTAGAGGATTATAATATAGTTCAGTTAATGTATAGTACAGTTTGCGGAACATTTCTTTTACTGTATTTTAATTTTTTTTTTATTTCGTTGTTATGCACGTGACACAAAATTAATTTAAAGTATCCACAAAAAGAAAAGAAATTTTTAGAGGATTATAATATAGTTCAGTTAATGTATAGCACAGTTTGCGGAACATTTCTTTTACTGTATTTTAATATTTTTTTTTATTTCGTTGACACAAAATTAATTTAGTATCACAAAATTTAGTAATTAAGTATCACAAAAAGAAAAGAAATCTCGTGATCAGAAATTAATAAACTAAATTCCAAAAATTGATCAGCATTTAATAACTTTAATTCTAAAAATTAATATTTAAAAATGCACCAAAAATCAGAAAATGAAGGTAAAGATTCTAAAAAGATTTCATTTTTCAGGAATTATTATGATCTTTCTCGTGATGTAAATTTTATAACCCTCAGATTATTATTTTAAATGCAAACTTTAAAGAATGTTACAATAACAGCTTAAAAATTTAATTTTTAAAAAAAAATCTAAGAGGAAATTTTTCAAAAATCTTTCTTAGTGCACCCCTACACTATAGAAGAATCGCCATGCAAAATTTCAGCCCTTTAGGTTCAGCGGTTTAGTCTGTGAGTTATCTGTCAGTCAGTCAGCCAGTCAGTCAGTCACGCAACTGTCTTATAAACATTGATAAATTTTGTTTTGAGTGCAAGAAAGATACTCAGCGTACTTTAGAGGGAAAGCGTTACGCGCGCGCTTTATAGTGCAAATATAATAAGACTAGCTGAAAACCCGCGCTTCGCTACGGAGTACATTCAAATTAAATACAACTGTCAACGTATGCAATTTATGCCAAAAAATAAATATATATATTTATAATAAATGCGATGATCAATGTATACAATTGATGTAAAATATATATCTATCTATATATATATATATATATTTATAAAAAAATCGTAAGGGATATGCATTTTTTTGGATAATATCCAATCGTCTGCTGCATTAGAAAGAGAAAAAATATTTTTTTTGTCTATTTAGTTGTTACGCACGTGACGATAAATTTATTGAAAGTACCAGAAAAAGAAATCACGTGATCAGCATTTACTAGATTAAATTCTAAAAATTAATCTTTAAAAATTCACCAAAAATCAGGAAATGGAGGTAAAAATTCGAAAAAAATTTCATTTTGAAGGAATTTTTATGATCTTTCTCGTGATATAAATTTTATAACCCTCAAAGTATTATTTTAAATGCAAACTTAAAAAAAGTTTAAAAAACAGCTTAAAAATTTAATTTTAAAAACTCTAAGAAGAATTTTTGAAAAATCTTTCTTAGTGCACCCCTACACTATTAGAAGAATCGCCATGCAAAATTTCAGCCCTTTAGGTCCAGCGGTTTGGTCAGTGCGTTGTATGTCAGTCAGTGAATGAATGATTGAGTTACGGAACTGTTTTATATATATAGATAAGCATATTTATGCTGCTCAAGTACCTTAATCGGTAGCATTAGCAACAAGAGAGATGATTAAACTCACAGAATTTCAAAGCTTACTTACAAAATTTCATAAATGTGGCAAAAACAAATTCGATGATGATTAAGTCATTTCTATAGTGATAGCATCAAAACAGAAAAATATCTGTGTATACATAAAAGTGGATTTAGGACTACATTTTGCGTCATTCTATCTCTGCTTCAGTATCTTCTATGATATTTTTGGCAGAAACACATTTTGTTTTTATACTTTTTTTATTTAAACTATTACTATTTTGTTCCTGGATCGAATATCCACAAATGATCTTGAAAAAGCGTAGTGAAAATTTTATCACATAAATTTGACTACCGTCATTATTAAAAAAAATAAAATTCGTACTTAACATTCAAATCGATAAATTTAAATTATTAATATGCAGAAGATGACTCATATTTAAATAGATTAAAGATATATTATTTATTAGGTACAGAATTAAACCCGTCATTGGTTGTCGAAGAGATGTAGTGGACCGTATAAAAAAATCCTACAGCTTAATTAGTGTAAACTTCTCAATGCTTTAATTGTATGTAGGATATATTTTCATCTAATATTTTTTTTGGCGGAGGGGGGGGGGGGCATGTTAAAATGACATGAATGACTCTTTATGAAAAATGCCTATATTCTTTACAAGTCATGGATAAATTATTTATCAACTGGTGTATTAATCATTTACCGAGCCTCAAGTAAATATGCACTTCCCAAATTAAAATTCTGCATAAATAGCTGTTGCCCAATGGGAAATTCTGTGACTGTAATAAACGCTTTAATTAGTATCTGTGAAGACGAATATGTGCGTTTTAATAATTAAGCAATTACGAAAAATAGGACATGCTATAACGCGGCATTCAAATTTAATTTTAAAGACACCTGCCGGCAGAATCACCTTTTGAACCTTAGCAGCATCTTCTAAAATTAAATATCATTCTAATGGGAGAAAACTGCGCTTCGTATTAGACACTCGCCTCCGATTACACAAGAAGTCTCCGGCAGAATAAGCATATCACGTTGTCTGGTTTCCCCCAAGACCAATTCAGTTCCCAAATTAGGATTTTCACAGGCACCAAGACCTGTTAATATTACCCATGTCCCATATACAAGATTTAACTCGCATACCACATCCTGTTCGCCTTGCCTTCGACAGCCCTTGCATACGCGGCATGTGTGGAACCAGCGTTCTGACGCACAAAGAAATGCTACTAAACTATTCAACTTCCTTCTTAAATGAAATAAATGTAAATAAGGATCACGCTTGGTCGTAAACAAGATGCAAGTGTGCGAAACGAAATCACCCCCTGCCTTTTTTTTTTTTTTTTCCCGAGAAGCGTAATTTTTCCCAGACAGATGCTGACTGGATTTAATGAAGTCTTTATTAATAACAGAAAACAAAACCGTAATTATCTACCAGAATAATAAACATGGGATATTCGTAAGAGTTGAGTGCTCTGTGAAAAGTTTCTGATCGTTTTACCAGTTTATTATTATTTTTTTTGTATATGTCAGTCTGCAGCTTTGCGTTTTCATTAACAATCTCTGCGCCGCAAACAAAACATCTGCTTTTACAGTTATTAAGGCTTCACAAAAGAACACATCACTGTGTGTTTATGCTTTTGATGGTTCTACCTTTTTAACGAGTATCTTATGCAAAGTATTCCACGATTTCAAGCAATTAGAAAAGGAGAAACGGAAGGAAAGGGTATTAACTGTACACTTCGTGTTAACCGTAACAACAGACCAAAAACTCTTAACTTCCGTTTTAAGGGGTTTTCATCAGAACATTTTTTTTCATTAGTAAGATTTAGGATCGATTAGAGAGGCAACCTTCTAAAAATATTAAAAAAATAGAGTAATCCTGTTGAATTCAGTCAATATGGCTTCTTTAAGCTACCTTGGAAAATCTGTGGTTGTAAATATAAACTTCATAACAAGGGCATTAACTATAAACTGCCACATAACAGACAAAGGCTTGAAACTTTCGTTTTAAGGGGTTTCCATTAGAAAGCTGTTTTGGAAAGATTAAGGATCTATTCAATAAGGAACCATACAATAATAAAAAATAGTAATCTGTTGAATTCAGTCTTGAAGATGTGTTCGGGCTTCTTTAAACAACCTTTAAAAATTCCCGATTTTAAACTTTACTCATTATGATATTTTAACCTGTTTAATATGCATATGTTTAATATAAAAATTTCTACGACTATTCAATATTAACCCCAAAACTTAGGCTGCTTTTGTATGATGAATAATATTTCTACAATACCCATATATCAACAAACATTCACTTTTTATTTACATGAGTAATTTGACTCAATTTCTTGATATATTTTAATGTTACCATTTTACTAATTTTACTATTCCTATTAATAAGAAAGTGCATTTTTGTAGCACAAAAAAAAAACAAGAAATATTGTCTCAATTACGCGACGAAACGCAAGTTAAAAATAATACCAATAGGCAGGAAGTAAACTTGATACATGCGTAAAACTATTTTTACCTTATAACGAGAAAAATTTCCATTAATTCAATACAAAACACCATTAACGGGAAAGGAAGTAATCGGGAATACATCTGTTCCCGCAACTATAAAGAGACACGTAGAATTTAATCGAATCTTGGACACGTAGAATTTAATCGAATACTGGGAAGAGTGAAAATGCCAGTATTGTTTGGGTAAAACAATAACTAAAGAACTGGTAGTTATATCACAACCTTTGTGGCTTCGCCAAAATGATGTAATTATTAATTTAATTAAAACGCACAGATGTTTAACACATAAATTATTACGAAGCCAAGAAATACAAAGAATCTTGCAAATACTCTCACCTTTAAAATATGACTTACATGAAGCCAATGATGGTGTTATATACAGTAAAACTTCTCTAGATGGGGCCATATTTTGTTGAGTACTGATTAAAAACTCTATAGTGCCAATATTATGGAAGAAACCCTTTTTCAACGGCCACCTCTAAAAACGGCCACTTTTTTCGGCACCATTACTGTCCGCCATAGGGAATTTTCACTATGTGTATATATATATATAAGAAATAGATGAAAGAGAATACCAGTAATAGCCCTAAAGCTACTTGCAGCCAGGAACAAATAACATGAAAAGAAAAGTATGACAGAGGTTTTAGACAGCATCTCTTCATCAGCGGTGTCAGTTCTGTCTAAAAACCAATGGATTGTTTCCGATGAGTATGATCTTAACAATAAACACACTCAGACACCGTACAATCCATGGAAAAACAGAAGAATTGATTAAAAATTGAATTAAGAGATACTTAACCAAAGAACACCAAGCCTGGCGCTAGACAGAGTGGAAGTTAAGAACATGTAACCGCAAGATGACTAACGTCACAAAACTTGCAACCATGGAGATACTCAGTTACTGACTTACTATGGTTACTGTATTTTAGGATTATTAATCCATTATTAATTTAGTTTTTAATTATTATTACTAAGGGTTATTTTTATTATTATTTTTATTTTTAATTATGATTTTTATTTTATTTTTTATTTTTAGTAGTTATTTTTTCTATTTTTTCTTATTGTTATGTTTAACTATTAATAGCAACAGAACAAACTATTCATAAAAACTAAAACAACCAATTATGTTTTTGGATAGACTTTCGGGGTAATTATTCCGTGTTAGCACAGCTTTCAAGTCTAAAATATGCTTATTCCTATTGTCTTTAGAACATAGCCTATTTATACGAACTAACTGATTTACAATAATGTTATTAAACACAGATATATATATATATATATATATATATATATATATATATATATATATATATATATATATATATATATATATAGAGAGAGAGAGAGAGAGAGAGAGAGAGAGGTCCGGTGTGTAGGTCAGGTGTATAGGTCCGGTTACAAGACAACGATTAATAACAATGCACTTTGAATTGCAGTTTGAAATTGCAGTTTGAAATTGCAGTTTAATACATCCTAATACTTCCGTTGATATGTAATCTAAGATTTAGAACCTATATAGCTATCTGGGATAAGTGACCTGAAAGAAAAACTTGAAATGGAAGCAAGGCTCAAATCTCAATAGCAGTTCTTTGAAAACGGTTTCGGTGTCAAAATTGAAACATGTAATAACAGTATGGAAAAATTTACCAACCAAACACTTTTTTGTGTGGTTCTTGAAATTTTCAGAATTGATTTATTGATTCATTTCAACCCTGCAATGCAAATAAATAAAACTTGAGATAATAAAAAGAGATGTTTTTAATACTCAAATTACGCTGACTTTATGGTAAAATAACTATACTCAAAGACGAATCATTATTCTTTTTTTTTGTTGCTGTTTGTTTGTTTTGGCTCAAGCTTTTGGGTAGTTTTTGCTGAGGCTTTAACATCAAAATCATTACTTTTTATTTTCGAACGACTCATCTCACCTTGATTGATGTTCATATGTGAGACTGGGATACGAACATGGTAGTCCAAGGTAGTCCATGGTAGAACATGGTAGTTCATGGTAGAAGCCAATGTTTGTTTTGGCTCAAGCTTTTGGGTAGGTTTTGCTGAGGCTTTAACATCAAAATCATTATTTTTTATTTTCGAACGACTCATCTCACCTTGATTGATGTTCATGTGAGACTGAGATACGAACATGGTAGTCCAAGGTAGTCCATGGTAGTCCATGGTAGAACATGGTAGTCCATGGTAGTCCATGGTAGAACATGGTAGTCCATGGTAGTCCATGGTAGAACATGGTAGTCCATGGTAGAACATGTTAGTCCATGGCAGAACATGGTAGTCCATGGTAGAAGCCAATGTTTGTTTTGGCTCAAGCTTTTGGGTAGTTTTTGCTGAGGCTTTAACATTAAAATCATTACTTTTTATTTTCGAACGACTCATCTCACCTTGATTTATGTTCATGTGAGACTGAGATACGAGCATGGTAGTCCAAGGTAGTCCATGGTAGTCCATGGCAGAACATTGTAGTCCATGGTAGAAGCCAATGTTTGTTTTGGCTCAAGCTTTTGGGTAGTTTTTGCTGAGGCTTTAACATAAAAATCATTACTTTTTATTTTCGAACGACTCATCTCACCTTGATTGATGTTCATGTGAGAGTGAAATACGAACATGGTAGTCCAAGGTAGTCCATGGTAGAACATGGTAGTCCATGGTAGAACATAGTAGTCCATGGTAGAACATGGTAAGTATTTTTATTTGTATTACAATAAACTATTAATATTATTACTATTATTTGGTAATTACGTTAATACTATAATTAACAAATTATAAAATTTTTATGGTTTTTTACATTATTATTGTCGCTCATGCAAGAACGGATTACGAACGCGGTGTCCAAAGTAGTTTTATCATAATTAGAAATTATTGCGATTGCTGTTTGTTATTATAATTGCTATTATTATCATTACTATCATTTGGGTATTACCCAACTGCTTTGCACTACTAGAGATTGATTAGTCACTGTAGACCATAACTCTTTGCGTGGTACACTCTCGTCCTGTAATGATTTCAGTGGGGAAAACCTCTGGTAAAAACATGTCAAAAGTACGACCACATATATCCTCTTAGGAACAATCTATTTACCTACATTCCTCTCGAAATTAATGATTTTTTTTTGTTTAATTTAAACAGCGGAACATTTATTTTTAGCCAAGGAAGCGAAACTATTTCAAGAAATAGGAAATATTACCGAAAAATGAAAGTTCGGGGTCGAGACACCAATTTCCAGCGACAAACCTTTTTTTTTTTTTGCTAAAATATGCGGACTTCCTCCTGAAAAAAATGCTAATGCACGTTTCTCCCCCCCCCTTTTTTTTCCAGTCGTCTAATGGTCGCAAAATATTTTTACTCTTGAAAAACATAAATAGAGGAAGTGGACTGTAATAGCGCTGATGTCTCAAGCAACCTGCTGGGATCAAGAAAAGGCGTTTACTTGAATGGTTAATGCAGTTTGCGAGGGGAATATTTATATCCCTGTGTAGGATGCGATGGCATAAATGGAAGCTAATCATTTTATATATCCTTTGACTGCGAAGAGAATGCAGAGCAAGGCATAAACGACCGCCCTTTCTAGATTCATTTGACCTGATAAAAGCTGAAAGAAGTAGTTTCATCATAGTCAGCGAAGAAAAATCGGTTAATGAAAGATGGTCATTTTAAATAAGGCAGGTACATTAAATTAAAAAAGGGAGCGATTACTATTTGTAGGAGTTATTGTCTAAGTGATATACTGTGTGTCTTTATTCAGCAGAAGAGTTCAGCTGGAACGACACAGTTTTTTGTGACTGATGAATGAATTTAAGATGGAAAATGTCGATCATTTCGCATGTAAGTGGCGTGATCTTTAATTTATCCCGCAATATCAATTTTTCATTTAGTTCGATTGACATGTGAATGTTTCAAACAACCATGAAGTGATGTAGTTATTAACCATTTCCTTACGGGCTGGGATACCATGTATCCCAAAAATACAGGCCCAAGAACGAATGAATATATATATATATATATATATATATATATATATATATATATATATATATATATATATATATATATATATATATATATAGATAGATAGATAGATAGATAGATAGATAGATAGATAGATTGATAGATACATATATTCATTCATTCTTGGGCCTGTATTCCTGGAATACATGGTATCCCACCCCGTAAGGAAAAGGTAAACCTGACTCGTAGGGCCAATAAATAACACATGGCTTATCGTTATGTTTAAACCTATTCGGATATTGTTTCTTTCATAAAATCATTTGTTCCGAAAAGTTGCGTAAAAGGGATGAAAGTTTACATCAGACTTTTGCAAAGCTTGATATTGATAGGGATTTTCTCTCGACAGCTTTCAATAAAGCATTTTGAAAGAGAGGAACATTTACACAGAATTAGAGACGGACCCCAGGGTTTGCATAACGCAGTTCTGTAATCACGGACCTTAGTAAAACCTTTACAGTGCTTAATAACGTATAGATTTTCTTAAATATTTCCCCACTTGATAAATGCATTGTTTTTTTTATTTCTGAGCAATTTAGGAAAACTAATCCATTATTCGGAAATAGAGAAATCCGGGGAGAACCCTTTGTTAATTATGCAAAGAAATTCTTGAGAATGGCAACACCTCAAAGATCACAAGCAAACTGAAAATATTCTAGACAATCTCTCATTTAATGAAAAGTAAAATATAAGAAAGAATGTTTTTGTATGTTTAAATGAGGTTTACAAAACACAAAATTCATTCAAAGTTATATAAAAGCAATTTTAATTAAAAATGGAAACAATTTAAACAACTTACTTCAGTGCCTATGTTTTACGAACTGGGTAAAACCCAAGAAGTCCGCATTTTAAACAGCTTCGAATTAGAATGGTTTACTCGATCTTTCTGTCTGGATCCTTCAACTAAAAAGAAGTCGATTTCCAATTCTTAGCATATTGCTATAACGCTTTCTAGGAATATAAACTACAAAATACTTAGAAAAGCTCTACGATTAAGTTCTATCTTTGTAACATAAAAAGAACTGCAACGCTTTCTAGGAATATAAACTATAAAGTACTTAGAAAACTCTACGATTAAATCCTATAATTGTAACATAAAATAACTACAATGCTTTCTAGGAATATAAACTATAAAATACTTAGAAAACTGTACGATTAAGTCCTATCTTTGTAAAATTAAAACAACTACAGCGCTTTCTAGGAACATAAACTACAAAATACTTAGAAAAGCTCTACGTTTAAGTTCTATCTTTGTAACATAAAAACAACTACAACGCTTTCTAAGAATATAAACTATAAAATACTTAGAAAAACTGTACGATTAGGTCCTATCTTTGTAACATAAAATAACTACAACGCTTTCTATGAATATAAACTATAAAATGCTTAGAAAAAATCTACAATTAAGTCCTATCTTTGTAAAATAAAAAGAACTATAACGCTTTCTAGGAATATAAACCACAAAATACTTAGAAAAGCTCTACGTTTAAGTTCTATCTTTGTAACATAGAAGCAACAACAACGCTTTCTAGGAATATAAACTATAAAATACTTAGAAAAACTCTACGATTAAGTCCTATCTTTGTAACATAAAAACAGTCTAATGAGGTGTATTGTATCGTACTCTTTGCAAGAAAAGTAGCTTTATTTTGCTTGTGTGTCTAGAAGGATGTTGTTCACAGAAATAACTCAAACTTCCCATTAAAGCCGATTGCATTTTAACAACTTTCGGGGTTTTGTTTGAAAAGATCCCCCCATTTTTATTCCGATAAATTCACTTATTTTGAGAAATTTTCGGTCAATTTTCGTTCTATAAATAAAAAAGAAATATAAATTTCCTACAAAATCTACTTAACCTTAAATAGCATAAATTTTAAGATCGTGTAAACTGAATAAGGTTCTTGTGCGGGCCTCAAAATTTATCTTTCATAAGAAAACAGAAAATATTTGCGGTCACCATCTTCCCCGAAACAATTTTCTCCCTCTTGTGTCCGCCGAAAATCAACGATTACCTGCTCGTACTAAGTACGACGAAAATAAATACATATAAAAAAAGACAACTACCTTCCAATTCTCCATTTCACAGACAAAATAGATTGAAATAAACACCAGTTCTCCACTATCCCCCCCAAACCATTACTCTCAATTAATACAATCCTCACATCTTATTTTTTTTTTTATATATATATTTACCTTGCGGCTTCGTTCTTACTTCGAACACATTGCTACGATTTTTTTTTTTATTATTATTATTTCGCTGGGTTGTTTTTTTTTTTCTTTATTTTTTCCTGCCGTGCGTGCGTTTCATTTCCCTTCTTAGACCCCTCCCTCTCAATTGAAATCGTGGCCTGAGACATCTGTTGTGGCCGCAGAATGAAAAAAAGCGCCTCCCGTAATTGAAAAAGAAACGGGAAAACTAGTGCTACTGCGCCTTAAAAACCTGTAATTTTCGCTCCCCTGATAGATTAATAGGGCAGCCTATTTATGGGATGGATGGTTTGTCGGTGGTAGAGCTCTTTATTTGAAGATGATTTAGATTTGGGCTCCCTTTTTCCTTTGGGCCGTAGACAGATGATAGTGGATATCGCCAAGTTTTTCCGACTGTGGATTTTTTGGCGCTGGCTCGATGATGATTGTTATTGCCTTCCGTGGGATAGCATTTAGCCCATCAATAGCTGTGTTGGTTGATTTATGTGGGTTTTGTATTCGGTCCGCGTCGGGGTACACCTGATAGTGTTGCGAGGTATTAGGAATCGTATAACGTCATTATAAACGCATTAACGGGGATATAAAATTGCTGCTATCCTATCTGTGAATCGATGCTTCAATTTAAATAATGACGTTGTAATAAAAAGGGGTAGATCATTAAATGTTGTAAATAATCTGTGTGGTATAAATGAGTCTTATTAACGTAATACACATCCCAAAAGATCATCATTCAGATACTAACAAGTATATCAAAGGGCAATTTATCTATTGTTTGGGAATGAAAATTTATACAGTTGAACCCCGATATAGCGAACCCGGTATATAAAGAACTCATGGATATACCGAAAGAAAATTTTGGTCCCGTCGATTTACTATTATACGTAATTTAATTAGTATTATGTCAAATTAATGTAATCGCTTTTAGTCGATTTAATTAATTAATTATCATTCTTAATAGATTTTATCATTTTTTAATAAATCTTTATTTAATACACATTACAACTAGTGAGTTATACATTTTGTGAACTCTAGCATTTTTCCTAGCGGTTCGGATGTAGCGAACCACCGGATAAAGCGAACAAAACCTTTGGTCCTTTGAAGTTCGTTATAACGTTGTTCGACTGTATTTAGATCAGTTCAAATAAAATGCGTTCTTCGTCTTTCAATTATTATTATTTTTTAATGTTTACAAAAGGCTGCTGATATATATACGGATTTATTTATTTATTTTATTTCTAGTTTTCAGTTGTTTACCGGTAGAATAAATTTGGAGAAAGTTGTGTACTCTGTACATAAACATACAGAACCGCTCGAAGTGACCTTGCGGTAAGTGCTGGTTTTCGGTGCTGGGGGTACTCGGATCGAATCCCGGCGCGCGCCATTAAATACATCCGTGTCTAGGCCGGATATGGGCACGTTAAATCCGTAGACAGGAAAGTTCCTCTATGTGGTCAGTGAAGGTGGGAGAAGGTACGAGCACCCCAGATGTCAACCCTGGGGGTGTTCGGTCAAAATTGAGGTGGCAATTAACTAAGACGGACTCCTACCCTCGTGCTGGTATTCTAAAACGGAGCCGCACACTTCAGCCAGTGACCTATACGGATCTGGTCTCAAACTTCCAGCCAGGGGGCACAAGAAACGACAACAACAACACATACAGAAAAATCAAAGCAAATCTGCTCCAATAGGCTGAAAGATCTGTTTAGCCAAAAAAAAAAAAAACCTCTAAAGTTCATATTATTAAGTGTATCCTTATAATTAATAATTTTTCAAAGTTCTTTATGATCACATACATAGCGAAACTCTGCTCATTTTTTCAATTCCTACTATTAGTTCACACTCTCTCTATATATATATCTTGTTCAAATTTTCAATCGTTAATAAAAGTACTTTTTATTCATCCACTCAAGTTCAAATACATTTTTTTAAACTTGTAGTGGATGACACTTGATGTTAATACAGTTTTATCAAATATTAATTCATTATTTAAATTTAATTAATCAATTTTAGTTTTAGACCTAGAGCGTCTCTTGCTCTTGAATAGTAATTTCCCTCTTGTTACTGTGTAAACGGTAGCACTTCGGTATCGCGGGCTTCTCCCGTCCGGTAGGTTGCGAGATCGAATCCCCAACCTGACAAACTTTTTCTCTCTCTTTCTCCCCCTCCTAATCTCGCACAGTAGACAAGGTTCTGGCAGGCAATTCTTTTTTTTTCAATTCCTACTATTAGTTCACACTCAAATTTTTCTTTGTTGACCTAAGTAGGAATTGACTTTAGATTTTTTTTTTATATATTACTTGTTGTGTTAAAATAATGTAATCCTGATAAAACCCCTTTAGTTTTGTAATGATTTCTTGTCAGATTGATCAAAACTGTGTACTGAAAACTTCAGCTAATCTCCTGCAAAAGCATTGCAATTGAAATTATAAACCCCAAGTCGCAAGATCACGTATGGTAAAAGAACAGACCATTAATTTTTTTACCATGTAGATGAATTACTTCTCACTTTATTTTGTAAAGTACATACATTAACCTATATAGATATGAAATGGAATATAGAGCATATAGATAAATAGAAATTAATTATAATCAAATTCAATCAGACATTTTGATGATTAACAACATTTGTTTAATTTTTTAAGGGTTAATGATTTTGTTGATTCTCAGTTTACAAGTTCCAACTTAAGTACCACCGTCTGATAAAAAAAAAAAAAAAAAAAAAGTTGTTACTCCAGAATAGTTCTTAGCATATTGCTACAACGCTTTCTAGGAATATACACTATAAAATACTTAGAAAAACTCTACGATTAAGTCCTATCTTTAACATAAAAAGAACGCTTTCTTGGAATATAAACTATCAAATACGTAGAAAAACCCTACGATTAAGTCCTATCTTTGCAACATAAAGACAACTACAACGCTTTCTGGGAATATAAACTATAAAATACTTTGAAAAACTCTACGATTAAGTCCTATCTTTGTAACATAAAGACAACTACAACGCTTTCTGGGAATATAAACTATAAAATACTTTGAAAAACTCTACGATTAAGTCCTATCTTTGTAACATAAAATAACTACAACGCTTTCTAGGAATATAAACTATAAAATACTTAGAAAAACTCTACGATTAAGTCCTATCTTTGTAACATAAGCAGAACGCTTTCTTGGAATATACACTATAAAATACTTAGAAAAACCCTACGATTAAGTCCTATCTTTGCAACATAAAGACAACTACAACGCTTTCTGGGAATATAAACTATAAAATACTTTGAAAAACTCTACGATTAAGTCCTATCTTTGTAACATAAAGACAACTACAACGCTTTCTGGGAATATAAACTATAAATTACTTAGAAAAACTCTACGATTAAGTCCTATCTTTGAAACATAAAGACAACTACAACGCTTTCTGGGAATATAAACTATAAAATACTTTGAAAAACTCTACGATTAAGTCCTATCTTTGTAACATAAAATAACTACAACGCTTTCTAGGAATATAAACTATAAAATACTTAGAAAAACTCTACGATTAAGTCCTATCTTTGTAACATAAGCAGAACGCTTTCTTGGAATATACACTATAAAATACTTAGAAAAACCCTACGATTAAGTCCTATCTTTGCAACATAAAGACAACTACAACGCTTTCTGGGAATATAAACTATAAAATACTTTGAAAAACTCTACGATTAAGTCCTATCTTTGTAACATTAAAAGAACAAATTTCCCAACTTCTGTTGATTTTTTAAATTTTTTTCACCGCATCTATTGCTTATTACGAACGTGAACTCACCAAAGTTCTCTTTGTAATTCCTCACACTCATCATTAAATATACAGGAAAATTCAATTCGGCACAGAGTAAAACTAACAGCAATTTTTCGAAACCTAAGAGCAGTTTCGACTCGGTCAATGCAAACAACTCTGACTACTTAGCATGCTACGCTACTCTCCCATGCATTTGCTGGGCATTCTGAATTATTTTAATGTAATAACTTTAACCCGAACGGTTTGAACTGCGTAAAAACTGATTAAGTAGAACCATCTCTGGGCAAAGGCAACTATAGTCATGGAGTCAATAACACTTTTTCTGCGCGAGTGTTTCCGAACACCAAAATGAGCATTAACTATAAAATACTTCATAAGACAATGAATACATTGCCCCCTCCTTTTGCGAATAAAAGTTTATTTCCTAAATTAGAATTTAAAGTATATATCTGAGGGTGAAGGGAATGGGTTAAAAAGTTTCACGATACTTATGTCTTCTTAAAATCCATGGAACAATACCAACTCTCTGCTATTCGATCACCTTAAGCATTTAGGCCCACCTTAATACATTTTTAGGGGTTTTCGGCATATATTACGGTTTAAAAATTATATTCGCTTAACTGATCTTTTTCTAATGATTTTCAATCTCCTTACTCAGGGGCGTGCTTAGGGTTTTAGCGGCCCTGGGCGAAACACATCTACTGGCAATCAAATTTCTCTACGTACTGAGTAATGGATGTTGTAAGAAAACCCCGACCAAATGGTATTAGTATTCGTACACAAAGATACGTTCGCGTTTTTCTGATTTTGCAACTATTCCGTGAAAATGGACATATTCCAACAAATGGATTCATAATTCTTCAATTGACTGTACGTAGTGACTGACAGATAGTAGAAACTGCTATTGAAAAAAAAAGGATTGGTAATCAAGGTTTTACTATAACTGAACTGAGGATAATTCATGTTTTTCTAACCGAGAATTTTTTCGAACCAAAAGGGTAGTCTGTCAGTTAAGATTCTTTCTACTATTCTTTTCGAAAAATCGAAACAAATAAATTTTTAAAAATTGAATTATTCAGCAAATTGGCCCAGCATGAGGCCGTGGAAATGCAGCATCCTCCATACTCTCAGAACTTAGCACCGGCAGACTTTTTCTTGTTTCCAAAACCGAAAGATTTGCCGAAGGGAACAAGATTTGAGGATGTCGAAGCCATCAAGAAAACGGTGACGTCCACGTCAAAGAGCATTCCGAAAGAGGACTTTAAAAGTTGTTTCCGAAACTTATACAGCCGAGCACAGAAGTGCATTACGGCAGGTGGGAGTTACTTCGAAACATATTAAATGGATATGCATTTCATGTAATATTTTCTGGAGTTATTACATCAGTCCTGGAAATTAATGGCCGCACCTTGTATTACACTCACTCATCACACCAGGAATGAAAACGATACCATCGTCACCGGTGTATTTTTACTTGGTTTAGATGTCAAATCGGTTCTTATTTTATCGCAAAAATGACATTAAACTTTAATTTAGTGTTTCATCCTAATAGCGAAGGACACAAAAAAAAGCAATTTAGTTGCATGCGTTTAGAGAGAGACAGCAATTAACTCTCTAGACGTATGACTAGACAGGAATTATTACTGTTTAGTACACAGGAAATACAACAGTCTTTTCTTGTAAATTCTAGAAAAATTACTCTCCGAACTTAGCAGACTATTTCCAAACTGAAAGATTTGCTGAAGGGAACAAGATTTGAGGATGTCGAAGCCATCAAGGAAACGGTGACGTCCACATTAAAGAGCATTCCGAAAGAGGACTCTAAAAGTTGTTTCCGAAACTTATACAGCCGAGCACAGAAGTGCATTACGGCAGGTGGGAGTTACTTCGAAACATATTAAATGGGTATGCATTTCATGTAATATTTCCTCGAGTTATTTCACCAGTCCTGGAAATTAATGACCGCACCTTGTAGATACTTATACACTCATGGACAAAAAAATTAGCGCACCAAGAAATAATTGCGGGATCGTAACGAAACTTGCAATGAAGGTACATGTCGGGGAGATATGCAAATGATTAGAAATGCAGCGTGATTGCGCATTACGTATAGCCGGTAGAGGGCGTTGAACATCGTACTCTGTGGAGTATAAAACAGGTAACCAAAGCTTGTTTCAGTGTGCTGAATCATTTACAAAGGAAGAGCTGAGATAGACATGCCATTCCGCCGTGTTCGAAGACAATATAAGCAGTTGTCGCAGTTTGAGAGAGGGAGAATCGTCGGGATGATGGAAGCTGGGTGGTCAGCTAGGCGAGTAGCTCGTCAATTAGACCGCTCTGATTGTGTTGTGAGGAGGTATTGGGACCAGTGGACCCGAGAGATGTCATGTACACGAAGACCAGGCTCAGGACGCCCTCGACAGACCAGTCGTCGAGAAGACCGCCACATCGTAAGAAATGCACGCGTACAGCCAACTGCTTCATCGGCCGCCATCCAGGCACAGGTAGCACCTTCACCAGTGGCCTCTGTGTCTTCTCGAACCATACGAAGGCGCCTGGCTGAAGGACAGTTGATATCGCGGCGCCCATTACGTGTGCTGCCCTTGACGCCCACCCATCGACGCCTCCGTTTGGAGTTTTGCCGCGCACGAGGAAACTGGACTGCAGCGGAATGGAACCAGGTCGTCTTTAGCGACGAATCCAGATTCAATCTCGGCAGTGATGACAATCGTGTTCGTGTGTGGAGAGCCCGTGGTGAACGCTTCAATCCTGCCTTTTCTGTACAGCGACACATCGCTCCCACAGCTGGTGTGATGGTATGGGGTGCCATTGCCTACAATACACGGTCACCCCTAGTATTGTTCCGTGGCACCATGACAGCCCAGCGGTATGTTCATGAAATCCTGCAACCACATGTGTTGCCACTCATGCAACGGCTCTCAGGAGCCATTTTTCAACAAGACAATGCTCGGCCTCATACTGCAAGGGTGTCACAAGACTGTCTCCGCACTGTTACTACCCTTCCTTGGCCTGCCCGATCCCCAGATTTGTCTCCAATCGAGGATATCTGGGATCATTTGGGACGACGAGTTGGGCATCCCACGAGTTTGAACGAACTAGAGACAAGGTTACAGCAAATATGGAACGAAATGTCTCAAGACATCATACAGAACTTGTATGACTCAATGCCCGGTCGTATCGCATCGTGCATTCGCGCTAGAGGGGGTCCAACGGAGTATTAACTCCTCCGTTCTTTTGCCTTTTTCTCTGAAATAAATTATCCTTTTTCTTTGATTTTCTTATCATTTACGTATATCAAAGTAGTCATTACGTATGTAAAATTCCGTTTCATTTTGACGACTCCTTCTTGGTGCGCTAATTTTTTTGTCCATGAGTGTATAAGAAAAAGGTACAATGACATTCTGGTTGACATCTGCATTTGAAATTCCAGCCAACAACTTTTTTGACCATATACGGTAATTTCCTTTTAACGTCTTAATTCATCCATCGTATTTTTAGGCGAACATTTTTTACCCTTTAGATTCATTGTTATCTCACCCTGATTTCTAAGTCCGTCACGTATATTTTAAACGCTTTCATAAAAAAAAGGGGTATCACCAGAAACAAACACAAAAGGCGGCCTTTGGGGAAACTTTCTCCGTGGTGGCCAGATTTTTGACAAATGTTGATCTTAACATCAGCAAGGTTTCTGCGACTGTCCATTTTTCACTCCGAATGTCACGCTGATGTTTCTATTACGAAATCATTAACAATTCCTCCCCTTTTCTGATGAAGAAGTAAAAAACAACACAACCCCCAGCTTTTGCGGTGCAATAATCTAACTACTGCTACAAGCAGACGGTCTCGCGTTTCGCTGCTCTCTCTTCAGAACTGCGCTACTAACTGCAATCCGTCTTCTCACGCGCTTCGCTCATAACTCTTCAGAACGCAGGAAGTCTATTGAATAGCGCGAAATTAATAATGGCGCTGCATATTTGAGCAGCCAGCCAGCATATGCCGTGGATATGAGGAGACCGCGGCAAATAGAACCTTTCCCAAATCAAATACGTGATCCGCACGTTCAAATAAGTCCACGCTCCATTCGCTTTCTCTGATTTTTATTTTACACTTCGTACGAATAATCACAAAAGACGAGAAAAATGGAAGTTTCGGGCGTCCGTCACGACAGACCCGCGAATTGCGTGTACGCTTCACGCGCACGGGAGGGGTGTGTGAGAGGACCCCCCACCGCAAAAGGGCGTTAATTAGTCATCCATAAGCCAGATGTCTTTCACGTTTTTCTTGCAGCAGCCTTCCCCCAGAAAGAAGGGATATCTTCTTATAAGCTTCCTGTTTTTTTTTTCCTTTCTTTCACCCAAATCGTCAGGCCAAAGACAGCCGCGTAATGAGAAATAATTGAGGAAAAATAAATAAACAGAGTCGTGATGAGATTCGTGAGAGAGTCGCTTGCAAAGGAAGTGGAAGAACTCATGGATTGCCGAGGAACGCATTGAAATCCCTGGCTTCCCAAGCATTTCGTCTGCAGAAAATTCGCTGCATTATTTTTGGCATCAATCATTTCTGTGACATTCTAAGGAGCTACTTGTGGTCATTAGGATATTCGTTAGGCTCGCTCGAAAGAAAATCTAACCACTTATAGGAGATTTACGATTTAATAGTTTAGAAACCGCGTCAAAAATAATTTTAAGGCGACAATGGACCTTCAGATTGACAAAAATATGTCCCCAAAACGATTTTTTTTGTATTTCAGAAATTGATTCTGCAACTCATCAGCTTTAAATTAAAAAAAGAGTATGTTGATCCGATCATTATTAACCGAGTTATAAGTATGTTTTCAAACGGCTGTTACAATGGATCTGTTGTCAAATAATAAATGCCATTTTCTCAAAACAAGTTTTCATGTCGTTTCGGTAAGTTCAAAATGCTCCATGCGTCATAATTTTCATGAAATTTCATAAAAAGATTATTTATATATGTTAGAATAAAACTTAGTAATCAATTCATTATACTATTTTAAAACAACTTAAAATTTTTTGATAAAATTTGCATAAAATGACCTATTTTTATCGATTTCTTTTCCAGTTTTTATAAAAATGACTGTAAATCAAATATTGCTACTAACTTTTATTATAACTATATAAAGCTACCTTAAGAGAGAAAATTAGAAATCTGAGACAAAAATTAATGCGCATGGAGCATTTTAAAATAGAGTAATTAACAAACTGATTTTAATTAATATCTTAATTAATTACATTCTGATTTTTTTTTTTATTTAGAATTTGCATCTCTAAACAACACTGTATAAGTATACAAAATTTCATAGCAATAGGTTAATAAATAAAAAAAAGTTTTTCATGGTCCATTGTCGCCTTTAAAGAAGGTTTAAAAATCAGTAGTCATTAGGTCATCTGTGGTCATTAGGATAGTGATAAGGCTTACTGGGAAGAAAAAAAACCTAACCACTCTCAGGGATTTGTGAAGTAATATTTTGCAATCCGCTTCTAAAATAATTTTGAAAGAGCGTTTAAAAATCGCTTACTTGTAGTCATTGCGATATTTATAAGGCTCAGTGGGGGGAAAAACCCGAACCACTCTCTGTGATTTATAGGTTAATATTTTGCAATCTGCATCTATAATAATTTAGAAGGAGCATTTAAAATTCACATACTTGTGGTCACTAGGATATTTATTAGGCTCGCTGTAAAGAAAATCTAACCACTATAGGAGATTTACGAATTAATATTTTAGAATCCGCGTCTAAAATAATTTTAAAAGAGGGTTTAAAAATCAGTAGTCATTAGGTCATCTGTGGTCATTAGGATATTGATAAGGCTTACTGGGAAAAAAAAAAAACTAGCCACTCTAAGAGATTTGTGAAGTAATATTTTGCAATCCGCATCTATAATAATTTTGAAAGAGCGTTTAAAAATCACTTACTTGTAGTCTGTACAATATTTATAAGGCTCAGTGGGGAAAAAACCGAACCACTCTCTGTGATTTATGGATTAATATTTTGCAATTGAAATCTAAAATAATTTTGAAAGAGCGTATAAAAATCACTTACTTGTAGTCTGTACAATATTTATAAGGCTCAGAGGGGAAAAAAAAACCCGAACCAAATCTCTGTGATTTCTGGATTAATATTTTGCAATCCGCAACTATAATAATTTAGAAAGAGCATTTAAAATTCACATACCTGTGGTCATTGGGATATTTATAAGGCTCACTGGGAAAAAATGTCTACCACTCTCAGAGATTTGTGAAGTAATATTTTGCAATCCGCATCTAAAATAATTTTGAAAGAGTGTTTAAAAATCACTTACTTGGAGTCATTATGATATTTATAAGGCTCAGTGGGGGGAAAAAACTTGAACCACTCTCTGTGATTTATGGATTAATATTTTGCAATCCGCATCTATAATAATTTAGAAAGAGCATTTAAAATTCACATACTTGTGGTCATCGGGATATTTATAAGGCTCATTGAGAAAAAAAAAAACCAACCACACTCGGAGATTTGTGAATTAATATTTTGCACTTCGAATCTAAAATAGTTTAGAAAGAGTGTTTAAAACTTTCTCTATTCGATAGCGATAAAAGAAAAACTAACCAGAGTTACTGTCATTCAATTATGGGTTTGCTCTAGAGAGGCTAAGAATTTGTATTTATACATCACCGAAAGTTATTCTTTTGAGTCCCAAATTAAAGGCTATTTATTCAAGACGTTTTTTTAGAATACTCCTCGATCCACATAGAGCGATATTTATAGGATCATTGTGAAGAATTTTTAAATATGCATTTAAAAAATTGCATTATAATTATTGTATAATTATTAAACTAAAATATAAATTTTATTGTAAATGGTCAGTATAAAACTAATCCATCAAGTCACTCTGATGGGTCACAACTATGGATCTATGTCCTATACATGCTAGATTCCGGAGGAAAGCAACCCAGTGACACATCTGTGAGCCAATTGGTAAACTCACCAAAAATTTAAACCAAGAAACGACCTTTAAATGTACTTTCCTTTTCAAATATCAGTACTTTTGAAAGTACTGATATTTGAAAATTTTGGTGATTTAATGACGTTATAAGTGTCTAAATTCGAACTAGCCTCGCCATTACGAATGTTTTAAGTCACGTGTTTGTAAAATATTTGTAACCATAATGTTTTAATTTAGTTCCTGACAGTTCGCAAGCCTTTGTAAGTATTGTATTGAACAATCAGTTGAAATCGAGACAAAATGACAACCTGAGTCAGTGGAACGTAAAATGAACTAACCAATTGTAAATGTAAGTTTGGTCCGTTGCGATTGCTACGGTCATTTTGGACTACACGAGGACTAATTAGACCGGGACCTACTGCTTAAAGCCGATTCCAGACGGCCACAAACATCCATGCCAACAGTGAGACTCCAACCCACAGACTCCTGGTGATTCGTAAGATGGCGAATAGAAAAATCAAACGGGCTAGGATGTAGAATTTAGGTTTAAGAGACTTTAAATAATCAGTATATTCTACAGCTGGGAAAACAGATGCTTGAAACTAATTCTCACGAAATTATTATTAAACATGAATGGTAATATCTATATATATAAAACAGTTCCGTAACTGACTCATTCATTCACTGACTGACTGACTGACTGACTGACATACAACGCACAAACCAAACCGCTGGACCAAAAGGGCTGAAATTTTGCATGGCGATTCTTCTAATAGCGTAGGGGTGCACTAAGAAAGATTTTTCAAAAATTCTTCTTAGATTTTTTAAAATTAAATTTTTAAGCTGTTTTTTTAAACTTTTTTTACGTTTGCATTTAAAATAATACATTGAGGGTTATAAAATTTATATCACGAGAAAGATCATAAAAATTCCTTTAAAATGAGATCTTTTTCGAATCTTTACCTCCAATTTCTGATTTTTGTTGAATTTTTAAAGATTCATTTTTAGAATTTAATTTATTAAATGTTGATCACGTGATTTCTTTTTCTGATAATTTAAATAAATTTATCGTCACGTGCATAACAACTAAATAGACAAAAAAATATTTTTTTTCTTTCTAATGCAGCAGAGGATTGGATATTATAAAAAATAAATAAATATCCCTTACGATTTTTTTATAAATATATATATATATATATATATTTATTTTACATCAATTGTATACATTGATCGTCGCATTTATTATAAATATATATATTTTTTTGGCATTAATTGCATACATTGACCGTTGTATTTAATTTGAATGTACTCCGTAGCGAAGCGCGGGTTTTCAGCTAGTCATACGATATAACAAGAAGTTTCCAATCACAATTTTTGGAAAGAAATATATGTAGTTTCCGACGCGGCAGACACTTGGCCTATTTCGGCATACGGCCATTCCACATAGCGAAGCGAATTCGTTGGTTTCTTATGGGAGCACCATACAGGCAAACCAACATAGCTCCCTAATCTCAACCTTGTCCTCGGACAAGCGGGAATCGAACCCACAACCCGGAGGTGAAGACACTCGCGCGTGGACCTTACCACTGAGCCACCCGGTCGGTGGAAAGGAACATATTGGATTAACCAAAATTTTTTGTCATTAACATTTTATTTTAAAACACTTATTCATCTGTTTCAGTGAGGTCCAATTCTTTAAGATGCAGCAAACCAGCCATCTGATTGTTTTTTTTTCTTCAAATGAAAAATCAGTTCAGAGTATTCAATTTTGAAAAAAAAAATTCTGTCTCAAAATGTAAACGATTAAATAAGAGAATAGGATTTCGTACGTTAAAAAATTATAAAGTTTTCAATTTGTTAACTATGCCAACACCGCAGAATCTTAACCCCACAAATCTACTCTTATCAATTAACAACAGCTCTATAAACTACGGACATATGCCTTCAATGCCTTATGTCCATAGTTAGGAGTGCAACTGCTTTCAACAAGGACCACATCTCCCTTTGTAAAGAGCATCTGCACTAAAAGCCACATATGTTATAACTTTTTGAGGAATCATATCTTGTAAGCGGTTTTGCAATGCCTTTATTCGTAACAAAGGATCGATTATGGCAATATTTCTAGTTTAGAGTGGGTTAATATGTATTGAAGTATAGATGGTTAGGATAATATGTATTGAATATGTATTGAAGTAATAAGGTTAATATGTATTGAAGTATAGAAGGTTAATATGTATTGAAGTAAGAAGGTTAATATGAAGTGGCATAAAATGTATTGAAAACACGGCGTATATTACCGCATGGTAAATGGGAAACAAATCTTTTTTTTATGCATTTTTCATTACGACACATTGATAAGCCTCATAAACTGCACAAGTATATCAGAGAGTCTAAAAGACTAACATTGCTCTGAAACTATAATAATTACAAGACAAAAAGAACTTTTTATATTCCACGTTTTTAAATTTTCGTTTGAATCATATAAACTTCACAATTCTCTCTTAATTGCACAAACTTTCACTTAATTATTCTTTTTCACTTTCTTTTATTTAATTTTAATCACTTTTTAGTCGTTTCCACTATCCACAGACTTTACAAACTTTAATTTTTATAATTTTTAAAAATTTTTCGCACAATATTTTTGTAAACAAACTAAATTCACGTGCATTCTGTTTTCAAAATCGTCAAACGCCGTTACGCAAAACTGCAAGCATTGAATTCGATCGAAGCGCCTACTTGCGGATTTTTTTCGGCTAAAAGCATTAAAAGAATGTATTGTCATCGTGTTCTGAGCTATTCTAAAAGTTTCAAATAGTCGAGACGTTAGTTAAAAATCGATTGCAAGATTTGTACTGGACAAACATACACACAAATAAACAAACAAGAAAGCGAGTTAATAAAAACATGGTAAAAAATGTATCCATTTCTGTGTTTAACCTTCCATGCATCTATTAAATGCGATAGTTTATAGTGGGTAGTAATGTATTGAAAACACGACGCATATTACCACATGGTAAATGGGAAACAAATCTTTTCTTTTTATGTATTTTTCATTACAACACATAGATAATCCTCATAAACTACACTGGTACAGTTGAACCCCGTTATAACGAACTTCAAAGGACCAAAGGTTTTGTTTGCTTTATCCGGTGGTACGCTATACCCGAACCGTTAAAAAAAATACTAATGTTCACAAAATGTATAACTCATTAGTTTCAATGTGTATTCAATAATGATGTATTAAACAAATGATAAAATCTATTAAATATGATCATTAATGAATTAAATCGACTAAAACCAATCACATTAAACTAACACAATACTAATTAATTTACGTACAATAAGAAAACGGCGGGACCAAAATTTTCGTTCGTTATATCCGTGAGTTCGTTATATACCGGGTTCGCTATAACGGGGTTCAACTGTATATCTGAGAGTCTAAAAGACAAACATTGTTCTGAAACTATAAAAATGTATCCATTTCTGTATTTAACCCTCCATGCATCTATTGCATGCGACAGGGTAACAAATGGCAATGCCAAAAATCCCATTGCAGTATCAATTCGGGTCTAACAAAGGTAAATCATGACATCGTGTAGAGCTAAACACCCTGCATTTTGCGACACCTTTTCGTATGTTCCGAAACATCATTTCACAGTTTTTGGGGGAGTATAAACACGTCAAAACACCCGGCAGGGTAACAAATGGCAATGTCGAAAATTCCATTGCCTTATCAATTCGGGTCTAACAAAGGTAAATCATAACATCGTGTAGAGCTAAACACCCTGCATTTTGCGACACCTTTTCGTATGTTCCGAAGCATCATTTTACAGTTTTTGGGGGAGAAAAAACACGCCAAAACACCCGGCAGGGTAACAAATGGCAATGTCAAAAATTCCATTGCATTTTCAATTCGGGTCCAACAAAGGTAAATCATGACATCGTGTAGAGCTAAACACCCTGCATTTTGCGACACCTTTTCGTATGTTCCGAAGCATCATTTCACAGTTTTTGGGAGAAAAAACACGCCAAAACACTCGGCAGGGTAACAAATGGCAATGTCAAAAATTCCATTGCCTTATCAATTCGGGTCTCACAAAGGTAAATCATAACATCGTGTAGAGCTAAACACCCTGCATTTTGCGACACCTTTTCGTATGTTCCGAAGCATCATTTCACAGTTTTTTTGGGGGAGAAAAAAAACACGTCAAAACACCCGGCAGTTTATCGCGGCAATTAAAGCCGCACACGACTACCTGTCGTGGCAACAGCATCAAAAAGAGAGAGACACCCTGGCCAAATTGCCCATGCCGCCCATCGCTCAATTTGGGCGTGCTTTCCTCTCTCTCTTCTTGCTTTTCTCCCCCCTATTACCTACGCGAAAGCTACTACTACTACGGCCCTAAACCCCAGCATTCGGCGAGAATGCCGCCTACTAATTGAAGACTAAACGACCGCTTGTTACAGGAAAGGATCGCGATCTCTGGAACCGCACCTACCGCCGTCGTTGCGAAATGACCGCTTCTGGTGGCTGGCGAGGAGGATGAATTATTTAAAACGCCGCGCGCCTCTTTCCTGTGGGAAGCTGAGGGGCACGCATTTTTCCCGCTTTCGCAGAAATTCCCATGCCGTTTACCCTGCGTTCCCCTCCCCCATAAGTAACCCTCCGCAACGTTTGTGTTTGTGTGTTAATTTAATGTTCGGTTTGATGGAGAAATTGTCTTAATTTTGCGACTGCGGTCTTTAAATAAATATCGAGTGTGCGAGCCGGTAACTTGGCGTTTAAACTTGGGATAGGTGAAAAGTTTTAGACAATTGACCGGGGGGGGGGGATTAAAGAAGTGTCTTTGAACGCAGTCGCTGTTGTTCAGCTGCTGGTACATTTAATAATTTGAAACAATGTCGTGTATGTATGCATTTTAAAGATGAAATATTAATGCATGCGTAAACGTACAAATATATATATATATATATATATATATATATATATATATATATATATATATATATATATATATATATATATATATATATATATATATATATATATATATATGGATAGATCAGCGTGGTACAGTGAAGCTGCTAAATCACACTTCAGGGGATGTTTTTAGTTTTGCGGGCAACAGAAAATTTAGGATTGCATTATACACACACACACACACACGCATATCTATATATATAAAACAGTTCCGTAACTGACTCATTCATTCACTGACTGACTGACTGACTGACATACAACGCACAGACTAAACCGCTGAACCTAAAGGGCTGAAATTTTGCATGGAGATTCTTCTAATAGTGTAGGGATGCACTAAGATTTTTCAAAAATTCTTCTTAGATTTTTTTAAATTAAATTTTTAAGCTGTTTTTTAAACTTTTTTTACGTTTGCATTTAAAATAATACATTGAGGGTTATAAAATTTATATCACGAGAAAGATCATAAAAATTCCTTCAAAATGAAATTTTTTTCGAATTTTTACCTCCATTTCCTGATTTTTGGTGAATTTTTAAAGATTAATTTTTAGAATTTAATTTATTAAATGCTGATCACGTGATTTCTTTTTCTGGTACTTTCAATAAATTTATCGTCACGTGCGTAACAACTAAATAGACAAAAAAAATATTT
Organism: Dolomedes plantarius; assembly: GCA_907164885.2. Taxonomy (NCBI): domain Eukaryota; kingdom Metazoa; phylum Arthropoda; class Arachnida; order Araneae; family Dolomedidae; genus Dolomedes; species Dolomedes plantarius. The sequence goes on along the minus strand of OU015498.1, from coordinate 12,637,130 downwards.
TTTTCTCTTTCTAATGCAGCAGACGATTGGATATTATCCAAAAAAATTGCATATCCCTTACGATTTTTTTATAAATCTATACTTATATATAAAGAGAGAGCGATTTTGTACGTGGAGGGTAATCTCCAGAATCACTGCACCTATTTGAAAAATTCTTTCACTGTTTGAAAGGTACATTATTCCAGATGGACATAGGCTATATATTATGTATATCTGATCAGTAGAAATAAAGTTAGGGGCTTAATCCTAACAATCTCCATTGTTTCCGCTACTGTCTTCTACCGCTTTTTGTTCCGAAGATTTCAACGATCCTTATCGTGGTGCTATCGCGGTAGGCTTCTGTTCTGACGCTAGCGGTTCGAACCTAGCCGTTCTCCGGCACGCCTTTTTCTTTTAAAAAATTTATTTTAATTATTAACTAACAAAAAATTAATTTAAGGTATTATTTAGGTTATTATTAAGGTAAAAAAAGATTTAAAATTTATTGGTTATCAACTGGAAATTTATTGGTATAAAATTTTGTTCAACCCGGACAAAGTCGGGACGGGCCGCTAGTATATATATAGAGAGAGATAGATATATATTTTACATCAATTGTATACATTGATCATCGCATCTATTATCGCATCTAAATATATATATTTATTTTTTGGCATAAATTGCATACGTTGACCGTTGTATTTAATTTGAATGTACCCCGTAGCGAAGCGCGGGTTTTCAGCTAGTATATATATACATATATATATATATATATATATATATATATATATATATATATATATATATATATATATATATATATATATATATATATATATATATATTTATATATATATATACATATATATTTATATATATATATATATACACACACATATATATATATATATATATATATATATATATATATATATATACTGCTGGCCATTAAAATTGCAACACCAGGAAGGAAAGCAAATAACAAAACTTTACTTTTTGTACGTATACAGCATAGTAGGAAGAAAACATGATTAAATGTGTACGCAATTTTGGGGTGTACAGGGTCCGACAGTACACACAGCTGCCGCCTCTGGCAGCTAAAACGGCTCTAACCCGATTAGGCATCGAGCCGAACTGGACTTGGATGACAGAAACGGGCAAGTCATTCCATGCTGCTTCAAGTCTATGCCCCACTTCAACATTCGTAGTGGTTGTAGAGCGGTGGCGGACCACCCTCTCAGCAACCCATGACCAGATGTTTCCACAAAGGTGAGAGATCTGGAGAACGTGCCGGCCAGGGCAACAGTCGAACACTCTCTGTGTCGAGGTAGGTCAGAACAAGGCGGTCAGCATGCGATCTTGTGTTGAAAGACGGAGAAGTCTCCGAGGACTCGAAGGTAGGGCACAGCCACCGGCTCTAAGATCTGAGAAATGTAACGCTGGCTGTTCAGACTACAGACGACACGAGCAAGAGGTGTTCGTGTCGTGTACCCAATGTGTGCCCATACTATCACACCAGGAGCAGTGCCGTATTACGATATCGAAAGCAAGCAGGTAGCGTGCGTTCTCCTCGGCGCTTCCACACACGGATACGTCCATCATGATGCTACACGCAGAATAGGTACTCGTCTGAAAAGATGACGTGATGCCACTCCTGTATCCAGTTTTGTCGTTGGGCGCATCACTGTCGCCGCGCGTCTCTGTGCTGCAGTGTCAAGGGAAGCCGCAATGATGGTCGACGTGCAGACAGTCCGTGCTGCTCCAGACGTCGTCTCACTGTCCGTGCGGATACTTGCCGTGCTGCATACAGGCCCATTTCCTGACTCAAGTTCCGCGATGGGGCTGTACGATCCTGCAAGGCCGATCTGGCAACATGTATGTCCTCTCGGGCGTCAGTGGCGGGAGGCTGTTGAGTTCCTGCAAGGCGTTCAGTATGACCCTCCTGAACCCATCGATTCCATATTCGCATGACAGTCGTTGGGTTCCGACCAATGCGAGTAACAATATCGCGGAACGATAAACCGCCCTCTCGATAGACCACGATCCTACCGCTATCGAATTCCGAAACGTGCTGGTAGCCGTTTCTTCTTCTCATACGAGGCATAACACGATCTTCTAGCAAACAACCAACATTCAAATGCGATTTTCCGAATGAGAAACCCTCTGCGTATCTCTCCTTTTATATAGAGTTTGAGATGCCGTTTCTCCCTCCTGCGTAGTTCGATTGCGATTAAATGCTAATCATTTACATATCCTTGCATTTTCTTCTTTTCACGTGAATTTGACGTTTCTATAATCTTCCTTCATAGTGTTGCAATTTTAATGGCCAGCTGTGTATATATACTTGTTCCTAATGCCCCATGGCTGGAAGTTCCAGACTAGGTTCATGTAGGCTTTGGGCTGAGCCATGCGGCTCCGGTTTATAACAGCATCACAAGGGTCGGAGTCCAAATCAGCCAGGTGCCACCACCGTTTTGATCGAGCACCCCCAGGGGAGACATCTGGGAGGATCGTACCCCCTCACTGACCTCATAGAAGGACTTTCCGGTCTGCGGATTTAAAGTGCCCATATGTGGCCTATACACGAAAGTATTTAACGGCGCTTGACGGGATTCGACCCGAGCACCCTCAGTACCGAAAACGGGCGAGCTACCACTAGACTACTTGAGGTCCCTATATTGTTTTTAATTTATATATCATAGTTTTTTTATTTATACTTTATTTTTCTACGTTTGTAAGCTTATTTCTCTTATATTTACTGTGTGTTTTGTTACTATTCCATGTAATGACAAATTCCTGATCCATTTTTTAATACACCATTATTGAATAAACATTGCAACTAATGAGTTAAACATTTTGTGAACTCTAGCATTTTTCTTAACTATTCAGATATAGCGAACCACCGGATAAAGCGAACAAAACCTTTGGTCCCTTGAAGTTTCACGCAATGACAGCAGCTTAGACTGCGACCCACTTTCTTTAAATGAAAAATCACTCGACACAAATTCACCAAAAATCATAAAATGGAGGTAAAGATTCGAAAAAGATTTAATTTTAAAGGAATTTTTATGATCTTACTCGTGATATAAATTTTATAACCCTCAAATTATTATTTTAAATGCAAACTTAAAAAAAGTTACAAAAACAGCTTAAAAATTTAATTTTAAAAGATGTAAGAAGAATTTTTCCAAAATCTTTCTTAGTGCACCCCTACACTGTAAGAAGAATCGCCATGCAAAATGTCAACTCTTCAGGTCCAGCGGTTTGGTCTTGAGTTATCTGTCATTCATTCAGTCAGTCAGTCAATCAGTTGCGGAACTGTTTTATCTATATAGATAACTAAAAGTATTAAAGAACATAATTACAGAAAGTTTAAAGCACATTTTTTTAATTAAATAATTCAGTATTATACATATCTACTTCAAACTATCAGCAACCTCTTCGAAATTTCTTTTCAAGAGCCACAGTTTTCGCACCTCTGCTATAAAATAATGAAAATTTGATGTATAAAGTTATAGAATAGTTCATGTTAAACTTCCTTTAAAATCGGTAAGATACAACGTAGTTTGAAATTCTTTAGTGGTTTGCTAAGTAATAAATTCACTATATTTAAATGAAGTTTGTAAATTGCTAATATGTCAGACGGCTATAAATCTTTATGCAATACCTGAATGACAAGAAAAAGAAATTTGGTTTCCGTGTTATGCATATTTATTAAATATCACGGGTACATTATAATCTCGTTAACAATTTTTTCTCATTTATATTTACAGAAAGTTCTAGAGTATCGAATCTAGAACAGTTACATAATCCCTCCCCCCCCCCCTTGCAGGGTTTGTTGTTAAGTCGACATAATATACTACTAGGCGGGCCACCATTCACATTCTTTTTGATTAAATATTTTTTATTCAAATGAGATTTAAAAAAAAAAAATGAAAGAAGCAGCGTGAAAATTAGAGGAAAGAATTTTTCTGTAGGATACTGATGTAGTTGAATCATCATTCATTATTAGCATTTATTCATTAATTACCCTTTTATTACGTATATTAATAATGACATTTTTGAGCCCTATTCATGAAGTTATGGTCATTTGAAGAAAGAGATTGTCTTTCTTGTACCAGCTGGGGACTTAGAACACAGATTTTCAATACATAATTTAATGATGACATGACTGCGAATTATTCATGTAATTATGATCTCTTAAAGAAATATATTGGCTACCTTATAGCAGCTCTGATAATGACCAGTCTATTTTCAAAATGAATTTTAATGGGGACATTATTGAACATTATTCATGTACGTACGATCTTTTGAAGAAAGAGTTTAGCTTTTCTTGTACCATCTCTGATTGAGAACAGTTAGCTTTCGATATTTAAGCTTTAATGATGTCAATATTAAGCATTATTCATGTAGTTATGATCTTTTGAAGAAAGAGATTAGCTTTCTTGTACCATCTCTGATTGAGAACAGTTAGCTTTCGATATTTAAGCTTTAATGATGTCAATATTAAGCATTATCCATGTAGTTATGATCTTTTAAAGAAGGAGATTAGCTTTCTTGTATCAGCTCTGATTGAGAACAGTTAGCTTTCGATATTTAAGCTTTAATGATGTCAATATTAAGCATTATCCATGTAGTTATGATCTTTTAAAGAAGGAGATTAGCTTTCTTGTATCAGCTCTGATGGAGACCAGTCGGTTTCCGATATATAAACTTTAATGGTGGCAATATAAAGCATTATCCATGTAGTTATGATCTTTTAAAGAAGGAGATTAGCTTTCTTGTACCAGCTCTGATGGAGACCAGTCGATTTTCGATATATAAATTTTAATGATGTCACTATTAAGCATTATCCATCTAGTTATGATCTTTTAAAGAAGGAGATTAGCTTTCTTGTACCAGCTCTGATGGAGAACAGTCAGTTTTCGATATATAAACTTTAATGATGGCAATATTAAGCATTATCCATGTAGTTATGATCTTTTAAAGAAGGAGATTAGCTTTCTTGTACCAGCTCTGATGGAGACCAGTCGATTTTCGATATATAAATTTTAATGATGTCAATATTAAGCATTATCCATGTAGTTATGATCTTTTAAAGAAGGAGATTAGCTTTCTTGTACCAGCTCTGATGGAGACCAGTCGATTTTCGATATATATATTTTAATGATGTCACTATTAAGCATTATCCATGTAGTTATGATCTTTTAAAGAAGGAGAATAGCTTTCTTGTACCAGCTCTGATGGAGACCAGTCGATTTTCGATATATAAATTTTAATGATGTCAATATTAAGCATTATCCATGTAGTTATGATCTTTTAAAGAAGGAGATTAGCTTTCTTGTACCAGCTCTGATGGAGACCAGTCGATTTTCGATATATAAATTTTAATGATGTCAATATTAAGCATTATCCATGTAGTTATGATCTTTTAAAGAAGGAGATTAGCTTTCTTGTACCAGCTCTGATGGAGACCAGTCGATTTTCGATATATAAATTTTAATGATGTCACTATTAAGCATTATCCATGTAGTTATGATCTTTTAAAGAAGGAGAATAGCTTTCTTGTACCAGCTCTGATGGAGACCAGTCGATTTTCGATGTATAAATTTTAATGATGTCAATATTAAGCATTATCCATGTAGTTATGATCTTTTAAAGAAGGAGATTAGCTTTCTTGTACCAGCTCTGATGGGGACCAGTCGGTTTCCGATATATAAACTTTAATGGTGGCAATATTAAGCATTATCCATGTAGTTATGATCTTTTAAAGAAGGAGATTAGCTTTCTTGTACCAGCTCTGATGGAGACCAGTCGGTTTCCGATATATAAATTTTAATGATGTCAATATTAAGCATTATCCATGTAGTTATGATCTTTTTAAAGAAGGATATTAGCTTTCTTGTACAAGCTCTGGTTGAGAACAGTCAGTTTTCGATATATAAACTTTAATGATGGCAATATTAAGCATTATCCATGTAGTTATGATCTTTTAAAGAAGGAGATTAGCTTTTTTGTACCAGCTCTGATGGAGACCAGTCGGTTTCCGATATATAAACTTTAATGATGGCAATATTAAGCATTATCCATGTAGTTATGATCTTTTAAAGAAGGATATTAGCTTTCTTGTACCAGCTCTGATGGAGACCAGTCGGTTTCCGATATATAAACTTTAATGGTGGCAATATTAAGCATTATCCATGTAGTTATGATCTTTTAAAGAAGGAGAATAGCTTTCTTGTACCAGCTCTGATGGAGACCAGTCGATTTTCGATATATAAATTTTAATGATGTCACTATTAAGCATTATCCATGTAGTTATGATCTTTTAAAGAAGGAGAATAGCTTTCTTGTACCAGCTCTGATGGAGACCAGTCGATTTTCGATGTATAAATTTTAATGATGTCAATATTAAGCATTATCCATGTAGTTATGATCTTTTTAAAGAAGGATATTAGCTTTCTTGTACAAGCTCTGGTTGAGAACAGTCAGTTTTCGATATATAAACTTTAATGATGGCAATATTAAGCATTATCCATGTAGTTATGATCTTTTAAAGAAGGAGATTAGCTTTTTTGTACCAGCTCTGATGGAGACCAGTCGGTTTCCGATATATAAACTTTAATGATGGCAATATTAAGCATTATCCATGTAGTTATGATCTTTTAAAGAAGGATATTAGCTTTCTTGTACCAGCTCTGATGGAGACCAGTCGGTTTCCGATATATAAACTTTAATGGTGGCAATATTAAGCATTATCCATGTAGTTATGATCTTTTAAAGAAGGAGAATAGCTTTCTTGTACCAGCTCTGATGGAGACCAGTCGATTTTCGATGTATAAACTTTAATGATGGCAATATTAAGCATTATCCATGTAGTTATGATCTTTTAAAGAAGGATATTAGCTTTCTTGTACCAGCTCTGATGGAGCCCAGTCGGTTTCCGATATATAAATTTTAATGATGTCACTATTAAGCATTATCCATGTAGTTATGATCTTTTAAAGAAGGAGAATAGCTTTCTTGTACCAGCTCTGATGGAGACCAGTCGATTTTCGATGTATAAATTTTAATGATGTCAATATTAAGCATTATCCATGTAGTTATGATCTTTTAAAGAAGGATATTAGCTTTCTTGTACCAGCTCTGATGGAGACCAGTCGGTTTCCGATATATAAACTTTAATGGTGGCAATATTAAGCATTATCCATGTAGTTATGATCTTTTAAAGAAGGAGAATAGCTTTCTTGTACCAGCTCTGATGGAGACCAGTCGATTTTCGATATATAAATTTTAATGATGTCACTATTAAGCATTATCCATGTAGTTATGATCTTTTAAAGAAGGAGAATAGCTTTCTTGTACCAGCTCTGATGGAGACCAGTCGATTTTCGATGCATAAATTTTAATGATGTCAATATTAAGCATTATCCATGTAGTTATGATCTTTTAAAGAAGGATATTAGCTTTCTTGTACAAGCTCTGGTTGAGAACAGTCAGTTTTCGATATATAAACTTTAATGATGGCAATATTAAGCATTATCCATGTAGTTATGATCTTTTAAAGAAGGAGATTAGCTTTTTTGTACCAGCTCTGATGGAGACCAGTCGGTTTCCGATATATAAACTTTAATGATGGCAATATTAAGCATTATCCATGTAGTTATGATCTTTTAAAGAAGGATATTAGCTTTCTTGTACCAGCTCTGATGGAGACCAGTCGGTTTCCGATATATAAACTTTAATGATGGCAATATTAAGCATTATCCATGTAGTTATGATCTTTTAAAAAAGGAGATTAGCTTTTTTGTACCAGCTCTGATGGAGACCAGTCGGTTTCCGATATATAAACTTTAATGATGGCAATATTAAGCATTATCCATGTAGTTATGATCTTTTAAAGAAGGAGATTAGCTTTTTTGTACCAGCTCTGATGGAGACCAGTCGGTTTCCGATATATAAACTTTAATAATGGCAATATTAAGCATTATCCATGTAGTTATGATCTTTTAAAGAAGGATATTAGCTTTCTTGTACAAGCTCTGGTTGAGAACAGTCAGTTTTCGATATATAAACTTTAATGATGTCAATATTAAGCATTATCCATGTAGTTATGATCTTTTAAAGAAGGAGATTAGCTTTCTTGTACCAGCTCTGATGGAGACCAGTCGGTTTTCGATATATAAATTTTAATGATGTCAATATTAAGCATTATCCATGTAGTTATGATCTTTTTAAAGAAGGATATTAGCTTTCTTGTACAAGCTCTGGTTGAGAACAGTCAGTTTTCGATATATAAACTTTAATGATGGCAATATTAAGCATTATCCATGTAGTTATGATCTTTTAAAGAAGGATATTAGCTTTCTTGTACCAGCTCTGGTTGAGAACAGTACTAGACAGAGTGGAAGTTAAGAATTAGTAACCGCAAGATGACTGACTTCACAAAACTTGCAACCATGGAGATTATGAAAACACAGAAACTGACCTTCTATGGATACTGTGTTTAGGACTATTAAATCTTTATTATTTTAGTTTTTTATTAATATTACTAAGAGTAATTTTTTATCTTGTTTTTATTTTTACTTAAGATTTAATTTTTTTTTGTAATTATTTTTTCTAATTTTACTTATTATTATGATTTACTTATTAATTACAACAGAACAAACTATTCATTAAAACTAAAGCAAGCAATTATGTGTTTGGATAGACTATATACAGTGGAATCTCGATCTATCGTTTTTCAAGGGACCGACTGAAATGAACGATGAATGCGGGAAAACGATAGATGCGGAAACATAACAAAGCAATAGGATCGTTGGGACTGGATAAAATGAACGACACATACGGAAAAACGATGGATCCGAAAACGATCGATCGAGATTCCACTGTATATATATATATATATATATATATATATATATATATATATATATATATATATATACTTTTGCTAGCAGTAGGTTGTTGAGATAACAGTTTAGGTTGATGGGTGTGGTTTTTTTGTGTGTATTTGCAATTTTCATAAGTCTTATATATGTATACACACACACACATATATATATGTGTGTGTGTATATATATCTATATATGTGTGTGTGTGTGTGTGTATACATATATAAGACTTGTGCAAATTGCAAATACACACAAAAAAACCTCACCCATCAACCTAAACTGTTATCTCAACAACCTACTGCTACCAAAAGTAAAAAATAGTCCACAGTAAAACTTTTTAAACTTGCATATGCATTTAATTAAATTCCCCACCTTTGTTCAACATCGATGCAATTTCGAAAGAAATCTCACAGCGCGAATAGTTCTTCTCTTTGTTATAGCGAATTCCACTTTGTTCCACTGATGTTCGCAATCAAGACGCCGTCTCACTGATATATAGCTATCTTCGGCGCCTCCTCTGCTCTCTCCATTTGCGGCCTATCTCGGGAGATCACGCTTATATGCGGCTTAACGGCAGCGCAGACGTTTAGAAGACGTCTCGGAATTACTACGCCATGGGTGGCAATACGCAAAAAATTTCGATGACAAAGTGCAGAATGATTGCCCATTATTGGAATGTAAACTTGGTTATTTCTAATGAGGAAATTTCTAAGGTTCGTTTGTGGCTAAGGACACTTATGTGATAATATTTCCGCTATGAGTTGTATTTCTAATTTTTGTTGGTTTCGTCAGTTTTTTTTCTTTTTTATTTCAGTACAAAAGCATACACTTGGGTCTTTCTTTATATATATATATATATATATATATATATATATATATATTCCGCTTATAAGAATCACGTTTGTTATTACTGTTTTTGATTCTTATAAGCGGTTGATTCTTATAACCGAAATTTAGGTTTTTGGACAGGAACACACACACCTATATATACATATATTAGATAATTTACCATAAAATACTCTTTAATTTACATTAACTATCTTTTATTAAAATTATTTTTTATAGTTTTAAAAATAAAACTTAACTTTTAGACCTATAAGTAGATACACATGATTATAGTACGAGAAGAAAAAAAAATCCAATATTTGTTACAACATACCTGCTTAACAGTTTTAACATTTCAACTACAGGAAGGGATCAAGAAAAAGTTTTCTAGGGTAGTTTGACGTAATGAAGTTTTCAGAAGGCTGTTTATACCTCTTTTAATACTGATAGTCTC